>CM077179.1:40905746-40930746 GCA_039654105.1 Coreius guichenoti | reverse complement strand
AGCCTGTATTAGACAAGAATGGGACAACATTCCTATTCCTAAACTTGAGCAACTTGTCTCCTCAGTCCCCAGACGTTTGCAGACTGTTATAAAAAGAAGAGGGGATGCCACACAGTGGTAAACATGGCCTTGTCCCAACTTTTTTGAGATGTGTTGATGCCATGAAATTTAAAATCAACTTATTTTTCCCTTAAAATGATACATTTTCTCAGTTTAAACATTTGATATGTCATCTATGTTGTATTCTGAATTAAAAATTGAAATTTGAAACTTCCACATCATTGCATTCTGTTTTTATTCACAATTTGTACAGTGTCCCAACTTTTTTGGAATCGGGTTTGTACATACCATACATACATACCATCTATCCTTCCATACATGCATACATATCATACACACATACATACATACATACATACATACTCATACATACATACACATACAAATCATACATACACACATACATGCATACATGCATACATATCATACATACATATATACGTACATACATACCTTACATACCGTACATGCATGCATGCATACATACATACCTTACATACATACCTTACAATACATATATACATGCATACATACATACCATACATCCATGCATGCATACATACATACATACATACATTCCATCCATCCATATCATCCATTCATTCATACATTCATACATACACACAATACTATACATACTATACAAATCATACATATTATACCATACATACAAAACCATTCATCCATACATGCATACATACCACACATGCAATACCATCCATACATCCATCCATACATCCATCCATATATACATACATACATACATACCACACATACAATACTATACATACTATACAAATCATACATATCATACCATACATACAATACCACCCATCCATACTATACCTACATACAAACCAAACATGTCATACAAATCATACATACCATAAGATACATACCATACCATATATACATACATACATACAAACAATCCATTCAAACTTACATACTATCCATACATACATACATACATACATACATACAATACTATACATACTATACAAATCATACATATCATACCATACATACAATACCACCCATCCATACTATACCTACGTACAAACCAAACATGTCATACAAATCATACATACCATAAGATACATACCATACCATATATACATACATACATACAAAACCATCCATCCATACATGCATACATACCACACATGCAATACCATCTATACACCCATACATACATACATACATACATACATACATACATACAGACATACATACCATACATACAATACCACACATACAATACTATACATACTGTACAAATCATACATACCACACATGCAATACCATACATACCATCCATCCATCCATCCATCCATCCACCCATCCATCCATCCATACCATACAATACATACCATACCATACCATACATCCTATACCTACATACAAACCAAACATGTCATACAAATCATACATACCATAAGATACATATATACATACATACATTCCATCCATCCATCCATCCATCATCCATTCACACATACATAAAATACTATACATACTATACAAATATACATACCATACCATACATACAAAACCATCCATCCATACATGCATACATACCACACATGCAATACCATCCATACTATACCATATATACATACATACATACATTCCATCCATCCATCCATCCATCCATCCATCCATCCATCCATCCATCCATCCATCCATACATACATACATACATACATACATACATACATACAATACTATACAAATCATACATACCATATCATACATACAAAACCATCCATCCATACATGCATACATACCACACAACACATACCATACCATACAAACATACATACCATACATCCATCCTTCCATCCTTCCATACATACCATACATACATGCATAAATACATACATACATACATACATACATACATACATACATACATACATACATACATACATACATACATACATACAATCCATCCATCCATCCATCCCTACCATTCATCCATCCATCCATCCATACCATCCATACAAACATATATACCATCCATCCATACATATCATACATACAAACCATACATACCATACATATAAACCATTCATCCATCCATCCATACCATACATCCATACATACATACATACATACATACATACATTCCATCCATCCATACCATCCATCCATCCATCCATACATACATACATACATACATACCATCCATCCATCCATACATACCACACATACAATACCATCCATCATCCATACATACGTACCATCCATACATACATACCATCCATTCATACATACATACCACACATACAATACCATCCATCCATCCATCCATCCATCCATCCATCCATCCATACCATACATACATACATACCATCCATTCATACATACCACACATACAATACCATCCATCCATCCATCCATACATACCATACATCCATACATACAATACCATCCATCCATCCATACATACATACCATACATACCATCCATTCATACATACATACCATACCATATCATACAAACAAACAATAAATAAATATGTATAAATATATCTATATTAATTTATATAGAAATGAATGAATGAATGCAGATGTCATATTTTTTCATTTATATTTATACATTTGGCAGATTAAATGTCTTATATTAAAATCAATTTCCAGCGCATTGAAGCTGTGCATTTGATCACTTTGTGTGTTCTCTGTGAATCAAACCCAAGCAGAGGCGCTGTTTCGACTCATTCTGAACTGAACTGAATGAACTCTTATCCTGTGGCAGCTGTAAGTGTGAACACTCAGAAGATCAGAGACTCTGAGCTCGATCTGGCCAATCAGAGAGAGGACAGCTGAGGTCACATGGTCATCTGTCCACTGAGAAAACAGCTTTAACCCAGAGAGATTCGCTCCAGCATGGACTGACAGACTCTCTATACCTGCATCAGCAAGAAATAGAATAAAACAACTAATAAAAAAGAAAACCTCTCATACTAGCGTTTCATCAATTATGGACAAGTGTGCTCTCATTTGTCCACTAACATAATACAACAAATGTTCTTTCTTTCTCTTTAATTATGCATAATAATGCTTCATATTTCATATCAAGCCTTACACTGAAACTAAACAAGTACACTAACTTTTGAAACCATACATACATACATACCATCCATACATGCACACATACCACACATGCAATACCATACATACCATCCATACCATACAACACATACCATACCATACCATACCATACCATACAAACATACATACCATACGTACATACAAACCAAACATGTCATACAAATCATACATACCATAATATACATACCATACATACATACATAAATACATACATACATATATACATACATACATTCCATCCATCCATCCATCCATCCATCCATCCATCCATTCATACATCCATTCATACATCCATTCATACATACATACATACATACATACATACATACATACATACATACATACATACATACATACATACATACATACATACATACATACATACATACATACCATCCATCCATCCATACCATACAATACATGCCATACCATACCATACCATACCATACCATACATACACCTACATACAAACCAAACATGTCATACAAATCATACATACCATAAGATACATACATACATACATTCCATCCATCCATCCATTCATACATACATACATACCATCCATTCATACATACATACATACATACATACATACATACATACATACATACATACATACATACATACATACATACATACATACATACATACATACATACATACATACATACAAATCATACATACATATACCATATATACAAAACCATCCATCCATACATGCATACATACCACACAACACATACCATACCATACCATACCATACAAACCATACATCCATCCTTCCATACATACATGCATAAATAAATACCATACATACATACAAACATACATATATACATACCATACATACACACACACACACACACACACGCATACATACATTCCATACATACATACATACATACATACATACATACATACAATCCATCCATCCCTGCCATACATACCATCCATTCATACATACATACATACAAACCCGATTCCAAAAAAGTTGGGACACTGTACAAATTGTGAATAAAAACAGAATGCAATGATGTGAAAGTTTCAAATTTCAATATTTTATTCAGAATACAACATAGATGACATATCAAATGTTTAAACTGAGAAAATGTATAATTTTAAGGGAAAAATAAGTTGATTTTAAATTTCATGGCATCAACACATCTCAAAAAAGTTGGGACAAGGCCATGTTTACCACTGTGTGGCATCCCCTCTTCTTTTTATAACAGTCTGCAAACGTCTGGGGACTGAGGAGACAAGTTGCTCAAGTTTAGGAATAGGAATGTTGTCCCATTCTTGTCTAATACAGGCTTCTAGTTGCTCAACTGTCTTAGGTCTTCTTTGTCGCATCTTCCTCTTTATGATGCGCCAAATGTTTTCTATGGGTGAAAGATCTGGACTGCAGGCTGGCCATTTCAGTACCCGGATCCTTCTTCTACGCAGCCATGATGTTGTAATTGATGCAGTATGTGGTCTGGCATTGTCATGTTGGAAAATGCAAGGTCTTCCCTGAAAGAGACGACGTCTAGATTGGAGCATATGTTGTTCTAGAACTTGGATATACCTTTCAGCATTGATGGTGCCTTTCCAGATGTGTAAGCTGCCCATGCCACACGCACTCATGCAACCCCATACCATCAGAGATGCAGGCTTCTGAACTGAGCGCTGATAACAACTTGGGTTGTCCTTGTCCTCTTTAGTCCGGATGACATGGCGTCCCAATTTTCCAAAAAGAACTTCAAATTTTGATTCGTCTGACCACAGAAGAGTTTTCCACTTTGCCACAGTCCATTTTAAATGAGCCTTGGCCCAGAGAAAACGCCTGCGCTTCTGGATCATGTTTAGATATGGCTTCTTTTTTGACCTATAGAGTTTTAGCCGGCAACGGCGAATGGCACGGTGGATTGTGTTCACCGACAATGTTTTCTGGAAGTATTCCTGAGCCCATGTTGTGATTTCCATTACAGTAGCATTCCTGTATGTGATGCAGTGCCGTCTAAGGGCCCGAAGATCACGGGCATCCAGTATGGTTTTCCGGCCTTGACCCTTACGCACAGAGATTGTTCCAGATTCTCTGAATCTTTGAATGATATTATGCACTGTAGATGATGATAACTTCAAACACTTTGCAATTTTTCTCTGAGAAACTCCTTTCTGATATTGCTCCACTATTTTTCGCCGCAGCATTGGGGGAATTGGTGATCCTCTGCCCATCTTGACTTCTGAGAGACACTGCCACTCTGAGAGGCTCTTTTTATACCCAATCATGTTGCCAATTGACCTAATAAGTTGCAAATTGGTCCTCCAGCTGTTCCTTTTATGTACATTTAACTTTTCCGGCCTCTTATTGCTACCTGTCCCAACTTTTTTGGAATGTGTAGCTCTCATGAAATCCAAAATGAGCCAATATTTGGCAAGACATTTCAAAATGTCTCACTTTCAACATTTTATATCTTATCTATATTCTATTGTGAATAAAATATAAGTTTATAAGATTTGTAAATTATTGCATTCCTTTTTTATTCACAATTTGTACAGTGTCCCAACTTTTTTGGAATCGGGTTTGTACATTCCATCCATCCATCCATCCATCCATCCATCCATCCATCCATCCATCCATCCATCCATCCATCCATCCATCCATCCATCCATACATACCATACATACCATACATACAAACCATTCATCCATCCATCCATACCATCCATACAAACATATATACTATCCATACATACATACATACATACATACATACATACCATACATACAAACCATACATACAAACCATTCATCCATCCATCCATCCATCCATCCATCCATCCATACCATCCATCCATACCATCCATCCATACCATCCATCCATACCATCCATCCATACCATCCATCCATACCATCCATACATACCATCCATACATACCATCCATACATACCATCCATACATCCATACATACATACATACATACATACATACATACATACATACATACATACATACATACATACATGCATACATACAAACAAACCATACATACAAACCATTCATCCATCCATCCATCCATACCATACATCCATCCATCCATACCATACATCCATCCATACCATCCATACAAACATATATACAATCCATACATACAATCCATACATACATACATACAGTGGGGAGAACAAGTATTTGATACACTGCCGATTTTGCAGGTTTGCCCACTTACAAAGCATGTAGAGGTCTGTAATTTTTATCATAGGTACTCTTCAACTGTGAGAGACAGAATCTAAAACAAAAATCCAGAAAATCACACTGTATGATTTTTAAGTAATTAATTTGCATTTTATTGCATGACATAAGTATTTGATACATCAGAAAAGCAGAACTTAATATTTGGTACAGAAACCTTTGTTTGCAATTACAGAGATCATACGTTTCCTGTAGTTCTTGACCAGGTTTGCACACACTGCAGCAGGGATTTTGTCCCACTCCTCCATACAGACCTTCTCCAGATCCTTCAGGTTTCGGGGCTGTCGCTGGGCAATACGGACTTTCAGCTCCCTCCAAAGATTTTCTATTGGGTTCAGGTCTGGAGACTGGCTAGGCCACTCCAGGACCTTGAGATGCTTCTTACGGAGCCACTCCTTAGTTGCCCTGGCTGTGTGTTTCGGGTCGTTGTCATGCTGGAAGACCCAGCCACGACCCATCTTCAATGCTCTTACTGAGGGAAGGAGGTTGTTGGCCAAGATCTTGCGATACATGGCCCCATCCATCCTCCCCTCAATACGGTGCAGTCGTCCTGTCCCCTTTGCAGAAAAGCATCCCCAAAGAATGATGTTTCCACCTCCATGCTTCACGGTTGGGATGGTGTTCTTGGGGTTGTACTCATCCTTCTTCTTCCTCTAAACATGGCGAGTGGAGTTTAGACCAAAAAGCTCTATTTTTGTCTCCTCAGACCACATGACCTTCTCCCATTCCTCTTCTGGATCATCCAGATGGTCATTGGCAAACTTCAGACGGGTCTGGACATGCGCTGGCTTGAGCAGGGGGACCTTGCGTGCGCTGCAGGATTTTAATCCATGACGGCGTAGTGTGTTACTAATGGTTTTCTTTGAGACTGTGGTCCCAGCTCTCTTCAGGTCATTGACCAGGTCCTGCCGTGTAGTTCTGGGCTGATCCCTCCCCTTCCTCATGATCATTGATGCCCCACGAGGTGAGATCTTGCATGGTGCCCCAGACCGAGGGAGATTGAGCGTCATCTTGAACTTCTTCCATTTTCTAATAATTGCGCCAACAGTTGTTGCCTTCTCACCAAGCTGCTTGCCTATTGTCCTGTAGCCCATCCCAGCCTTGTGCAGGTCTACAATTTTATCCCTGATGTCCTTACACAGCTCTCTGGTCTTGGCCATTGTGGAGAGGTTGGAGTCTGTTTGATTGAGTGTGTGGACAGGTGTCTTTTATACAGGTAACGAGTTCAAACCGGTGCAGTTAATACAGGTAATGAGTGGAGAACAGGAGGGCTTCTTAAAGAAAAACTAACAGGTCTGTGAGAGCCGGAATTCTTACTAGTTGGTATGTGATCAAATACTTATGTCATGCAATAAAATGCAAATTAATTATTTAAAAATCATACAATGTGATTTTCTGGATTTTTGTTTTAGATTCCGTCACTCACAGTTGAAGAGTACCTATGATAAAAATTACAGACTTCTACATGCTTTGTAAGTGGGCAAACCTGCAAAATCGGCAGTGTATCAAATACTTGTTCTCCCCACTGTACATACATACCATACCATACCATATCATACAAACAAACAATAAATAAATATGTATAAATATATCTATATTAATTTATATAGAAATGAATGAATGAATACAGATGTCATATTTTTTCATTTATATTTATACATTTGGCAGATTAAATGGCTTATATTGAAATCAATTTCCAGCGCATTGAAGCTGTGCATTTGATCACTTTGTGTGTTCTCTGTGAATCAAACCCAAGCAGAGGCGCTGTTTCGACTCATTCTGAACTGAACTGAATGAACTCTTATCCTGTGGCAGCTGTAAGTGTGAACACTCAGAAGATCAGAGACTCTGAGCTCGATCTGGCCAATCAGAGAGAGGACAGCTGAGGTCACATGGTCATCTGTCCACTGAGAAAACAGCTTTAACCCCGAGAGATTCGCTCCAGCATGGACTGACAGACTCTCTATACCTGCATCAGCAAGAAATAGAATAAAACAACTAATAAAAAAGAAAACCTCTCATACTAGCGTTTCATCAATTATGGACAAGTGTGCTCTCATTTGTCCACTAACATAATACAACAAATGTTCTTTCTTTCTCTTTAATTATGCATAATAATGCCTCATATTTCATATCAAGCCTTTCACTGAAACTAAAGTACACTAACTTTTGAAAAAAAAAAAACTTTGAGGCAAACATTGTTTTGGAGGAAATGACATGAGGGAACTTATAGAAAGCTGTAATGTGTAAAAAAATCACTTGCACACAATAAATATGAAATGTTTTATATTTTAGTCTTTGTTTAGACTATTATAATTAAAAACAATATTTAATGATTTCAGTTGCTTCCTTCTTGCACTATATATAATTGGTCTTAAATATGTACTAAAAAATACTGAACAAAAATAATATTATATTTGGTATCAAATTTTATTTATTTACTTACCTTATGTTAACATAAAAAAACCCCAGATAATATAGTGTATTTAATTACATGGTGTATAGAATTCAATTTCACTCAAATATGATTTATGTTTCACTCTTTGTTTAGATTATCCTAATTTTAAAAACAAAAGAAAATTATGGATTTTCATATTTTAAGATTGAAAGTCTGGGTGAAACAATAAAATCTGTACATAAAAGAGACTTGAAATCCACAGGGTTTTTGTTGATGAGCTGATCAAACACCACACACACTCACTGCTGATCAGACGTCTGGTGCTGATGCTATGGAGAATATCACAACATGAGCTAAACATTTCCAAACTACAAACTATAGATGAATGTATTGTTTGTGTGGTCATAGTCTAGTAAATAGCGTTATGTATGAGCTCCTGCGCTTCTGTCTTCTGCCTGCACCTGCACATCTCAGCACTGTGAGACTGGAGCCCAGAGAAGCCAAAGCATGAATTAATCATGAAATAAACCCCTGAGCTCCCACATTACTGAAGCAGAACCCGTCCTACAGTCACAACCGCCCGCTTCAGACTTATAACTAGCTGGTTAACTCACCGCCACTGCATGCTGGGACTTTCTCTGGGCCTGGATGGATTTCAGCCAATGTATCAATTTCCACAAAGCAGACAAAACTCTTCATGAAATATAAGCTATTTGGATATTGTTCTTCTAATTGATGTGATTTATTGGTTACATGATTCCATAACATCTGCATTGTGATGCTGTGTGCAGAAATACTGAGAACTCCTTCAGTCCTCTTAAGGGTTATATTAAGAAGATTGGTGTGACTAACTAACCATCCATCCACATATCCATCTATCAATCCATCATCCATCCATCCATCCACTTATCCATCCATCAATCCATCAATGAAACATCCATCCATCCATCCATCCATCCATCCATCCATCCACCCAACATCAATCTATCCATCAATTTATCCATCAATCATCCATCCATCTATCCACTTATCCATCCATCAAAGAATCATCCATCTATCCATCCATTCACTCAACATCCATTTACCCGCCCATCCATCCATCATCCATCCATCCATCATCCATCCATCCATCCATTTATCCATCCATCAAGCCATCATCCATCCATCTACCCAACATCCATCCATCCACTTATCTATTCATCAGTCCATCATCCATCCATCCACCCACTTATCCATCCACCATCCATCCACCCACTTATCCATCCACTTATCCATCCATCAGTCCATCATCCATCCATCCACCCACCCATCCACTTATCCATCCATCCATCAATCCATCATCCACCATCCATCCACTTATCCATCCATACATCTATCAATCTATCAATCTATCCATCCATCCACCCACTCATCCATCCATCCATCCATCCATCATCCACCCACCCATCCACCATCCACCCACCCATCAATCTATTCATCCATCCACTTATCCATCCATCAGTCCATCATCCATCCATCCACCTATCATCCACTTATCCATCCATCCATCCATCCATCAATCCATCATCCACCATCCATCCACTTATCCATCCATCCATCCATCCATCCATCCATCCATCCATGAATCCATCATCCACCCATCCATCCATTAATCTATCTATCCATCCATCCATCCACTTACCCATCCATCCATCCATCCATCCATCCATCCATCATCCACCCACCCACCCATCCATCCATCCATCCATCCACTTATCAATCCATCCATCCATCCACCCACTCATCCATCCATCAATCCATCATCCACCCATCCATCCATTTTTTCTCCACCTTTAAATGTGTTTTTATGTATATAGAAAAGAAATGGAAAGTTGGTAATCCTATTATATATTTTCAATACACTTGAAAGAAATCCTTCCCGGTAACATCTAGAAATGTTTTAAAAGAGAAATAAGTGGATGGAGACATGCGGTCGAGTGCGTCTCCAGTTCATGTCTTTACAGGATGGAAAGACCATCAGCTGCTTCATTAATCACAGTGTGTGAAGAAGACAAGACTGAGAAACCAGCACAAATTCCCAAGAGCAAGATCTCAACTGCATCCCTATACGATTCCAATCACAAGTGCTGACAGGAGACGGTCATCGGTCTCTCAACTGACCACTTATAATCGGATCACCTGAGATGGACAGTAACAGTGTGAACGGGGTCAGAGAGTCACTGAGGGAAACTTTCAAGCAGCTTCTCACAAAATAAAGCAGCCCATATTTATATAACCTATATATAACCTTTATATAACCTTTATTTATATAAAGAAAGAGCATCATAATCTTTGTTTACAAGCCCCGTCCCACACTGAATACTCACTGGACCAAAATTTTGCTCATCATGCATATTAAACATCACACAGAACAAACAGTGACACACACACACACACACACACACACACGCAAAATTCATCCATTATCAGGATCTGGTCTTGCTCTGAAGGCTAAAGCTCTCAGGCTGATATCGACCCATTTGAGAATCTTATTGTGGTCAGACGCTTGGCTCCGAGGACCGAGGAACACAACGCTGCCTCTGAGTTATAGAGGGATCGATACTGAAGCTCAATTATTGTATAAAGCATTCAAACACAGAGTTTAATAGTTACGACTGAAACAAAGAGGCTGGAGGAGAATCAATCTCTCACTATCAGTAACGACAGATGATAAATAACCGACTGGCTGCCGAAGGCTGATGCTGCATCACAAACACAAAACCTTCACCAAACAGGACTGTTTCAGAGTGTCTCTCGGGTCTTTGTCTGATTATAATTCTCATATTAGGACAGTCTACAGGGACCCTGCAGCTTCGACGTGCAGGGAAAAAAAATCACTTTTATTTATTTGTAGAAATGATGATCAAGAAACATTTATGATTATTATCAATGTTGAAAACAGTTCATATTTCTGTGGAAACTGTGATACATTTTATTTCTCAGGATTCTTTGATGAATAGAAAGTTCAAAAGAACATCATTTATTTGAAATATAATCTTTTGTAACATTATAAATGTCTTTACTGTCACTTTTACTCAATTTAATGCGTCCTTCATGAAAAGTATTAATTTCTTTAAAAAAATAACATTTTCTTGACTCATTTTATTAGTCTGCCAAAAATGACACTCGTGGATTTACAGTGTAAGACTGGAGAAACTGTAAGAACTGTAAGAGATGGCAACTCTCTGAGAAAACAAAGGAAATTAACATCTGAACTTTTGATCATCCAAGTATTGCCTTAATTTACATTTCATCCCCCTCACACCCCATCTCTCCTTTCCACATGTTGAGATGACCTGAAATTCACCCAAAATCTATATGGGTTATTGTGAACAAATACTATACAGTATTATACATGTTTGGTATCATTTGAAACATCTCAGTGCGACTGATACAAAGGTCTCATTCCCACAGAAGTAAAGCAAAAGGTTTTAAGAGTTTAGAGATATTTTGCTTACTCTGGTGGGTGTGTCCTCTGCCGATTGGTCTTTCATGCATATTACCTCCTGCCCTCAATAAGGTGTAAACTACAGGACTTGATTAATGCAAATTCCCATTGTGAACTCATGTTTACATTTGAAAGAAGTTTCTGTCTTGGCCTGAGTATTTAAAGAGATGTTGGAGGAAAGTTCGGGACGTGATTCTGTAGTCAGATCAGCCCGTAATGCTATTTCCTTGAGGTCAGGTATGCATCTCTTACTCTCTACTTCAGAGCATTTGATGTTATGTATTGATTATCTGTGAACTGATTATGTAATTGGCATGATAGATTTACCTGACTAATAATAAATTGTTACATTTGATTTCATTCTGACTTACTCTGAAACTATTGACTTTAGTAGATTACGTTGTATCCATTGTTACCGCAAATCTGTGTCAGGTTAGTAACGGACTGAAGTCCAGTTTTGAGTGGAGCATAGGGCACACCAACTGAGATTTTAGAGCTCCGGCTAACGCTTGGCACTAGTTCAAGTGTATTTAGACTGTGAAGGCTAAGAAAGGGAATTTCCGTTTAGGACAACCGAATGTTGACGAATCAACCTAAATAGCATGACTAAACCAAAGCTACTATCAGAAGAGTAATGTTGGTCAACTTATATCTGTAGTAGTGGTCATGACCTCTGACTAGAGATAATGTTATTTTAATTCAAGTGTACACAGATCTATGGGGACTAAATAAAATACTTTTAGAGAAAGCATGAGAGCGGCACTCTAAACCAGTATAGTCAAT
The DNA here is from genome assembly GCA_039654105.1 of Coreius guichenoti. Lineage (NCBI taxonomy): Eukaryota > Metazoa > Chordata > Actinopteri > Cypriniformes > Gobionidae > Coreius > Coreius guichenoti. The sequence goes on along the minus strand of CM077179.1, from coordinate 40,917,670 downwards.
TCACCCTTCGCCGCAAGTTTGACTGACAGGCAATCTGACCAATCACATCGCCGAATCTGCCGTTTTGTCCGACAAAGCAGTCAGAAGAGTTAAGTAGATTAACGTCGGTGGACTTGAACTTCAAAAACGGTGTGTACTGACATCTTTCCGCGGTTGAAACAACATTTCTTATAGTGTTCATTCATGTTTATTTGATGCTTATCAATGAACTAGAAAGGAAGAGATGATCAGTTCACGAGCAGCTTTAACTGAGGCGCTACAGTGATCACGACACATTAAAGAGCCACAAAACAGTATTTATTGTTTAAATTTCTTAAAAAAATTACAAAATTTGAAAGTTGAGACTTTGTTTCATATCAAAAGTAACTTGCTCTGTCCTGTCTGTCGGCGTGTTGTCAGTGTCCTCTTTGCTCCGCGATGTATTTTCTCTACGTGAGAACATGTGTGTGGAGTGAGAGCGCCATGGCTTGTCGGACATAGCAACAGTAACTAAAGGGGGCGGGTCTTTGCGAACGGTCAGTTACCTCTGTCTAAATGACCAAGACTGGCAGGTTTGTGATAATAAACAATTTAGTTCAATACTGATTCAACAAATTCAAAGTTGATTCAATTTAGTTCAATGTTGATTCACTTACATCAAACTCTTTCCTTACGGAATCTTGTGGAGAAAGAAACACTATGATACATAATATCTGATATTTTGACATTTGAAAAACATATTACATGCATGCAAACTTGCATTTAATTAGATTTTAAAGTGACTAACACATGAATAAAAGTGTCTCGTAGAAGAAAAGTTAAAGTGTTCCATCAGTCGCTTCATATATAGAACCTTTTCCATCGTGGGATCCTTTTGTGGATTTAGTGTTAACTCATTTTGTTTTACTTAATTCTTTATTATAATTACATTTTATGAGTTAAACACATACTTTATCACTAGAAAACTCAAAAGTATTATGTGGTCATTTAAGACACTTCTCCTTATATAGGAACCCTAGAGTTCTATACAGAACTTCACTGAACCTTTTTATCTCTGATCATCACTCTCTCTGTTCTGCACCTTCTCCTCGTCTCGTCTCGTCTCGTCTCGCCTCGTCTCGTCTCGCCTCGTCTCGTCTCGTCTCGTCTCGTCTCGTCCAGCCGCCTGTTCTGCTCAGACAAAACTGAAGAGACTGACATCCACATGCTCTCCTATAGGGAGAAAGACACTTATTAGACACAAACAACTAATGACTGAACGTTCCGGTACTTCAGGATGGGATTAATAGGAGCTGGAAACAATATTGGAGCCATTAGGAGACGTTCACACTGATCATGAGTTTGTTTAACAGCCCGAGTGATGCTGATCTATATCATCTTAATCACACGCTCTTCTCCATCAGGACCTGTTTGTATTGATGCCGGAGGATTATAAGGAATGCGGATCCTCAGATGGATCGAGGCTGCGTGTTTAGTTTAATGAGGTACAGCAGAGGATTAAAGACGACCGGTGTGTTTGGATCTGTCTGCGCTAATCAACATGTTCCACTTACAATGAGAGGAACTGCTGTTCTATTAGTGTGAGTGAGTGTGTGTGTGAGAGAGTGTGAGTGAGTGTGTGCGTATGAGAGAGTGTGTGAGTGTGTGCGTGTGTGTGTGAATCACACTGGACCAAAAGATCTGCTGTGAGTGTGTGTGTCTGAGTGAGTGAGGGTGTGAGTGTGTGTGTGAGTGTGTTTATACTGTACCTACTTAACCATATTTTGGGGACAAGTTATTACCCAGAAGTGAGTCAGTTGGAAAAATGGATGATAAATGGTGCTCTTACTCTCCATGAAGGTCTGATAGAGGAGCCGACCGCTTCTTCTCCTCCAGGGCTCTTGGCTCCCGACGCTCCTGCTCCTCCCTCCTCAGTCCCGGCAGAAGAGAGGAGCGGGACTCCTGCTCCTCCTCAACCCCACAGCCGCCTCACACTGGAGACTACAGACAACAAACAGATTCATCAGAGCTTTTCTGATGTTGGGAATGAGACAAAAGAGTTGAGACACATTTATTTCTAACAGCTTCACAGAAATAAACAGGAAATGACCAGTTACAAAATATGACTTCGGTCCCACTTTATATTAGGTGGCAGCTACTATGTACTTACATAAAAAAATAAGTACAATATACTTATTGTGTTCATATTGTATTGCAAAACACTTTTGCTGATATTGAGGTGGGATACGGGTAAAGTTAGGGACAGGTGTGGTGGTATGGGTAAGTTTAAGGGTAAAGTTAGGGACAGGTGTGGTGGTGTGGGTAAGTTTAAGGGTAAAGTTAGGGACAGGTGTGGTGGTGTGGGTAAGTTTAAGGGTAACGTTAGGGACAGGTGTGGTGGTGTGGGTAAGTTTAAGGGTAAAGTTAGGGACAGGTGTGGTGGTATGGGTAAGTTTAAGGGTAAAGTTAGGGACAGGTGTGGTGGTGTGGGTAAGTTTAAGGGTAAAGTTAGGGACAGGTGTGGTGGTGTGGGTAAGTTTAAGGGTAAAGTTAGGGACAGGTGTGGTGGTGTGGGTAAGTTTAAGGGTAACGTTAGGGACAGGTGTGGTGGTGTGGGTAAGTTTAAGGGTAAAGTTAGGGACAGGTGTGGTGGTATGGGTAAGTTTAAGGGTAAAGTTAGGGACAGGTGTGGTGGTGTGGGTAAGTTTAAGGGTAAAGTTAGGGACAGGTGTGGTGGTGTGGGTAAGTTTAAGGGTAGAGTTAGGGACAGGTGTGGTGGTATGGGTAAGTTTAAGGGTAAAGTTAGGGACAGGTGTGGTGGTGTGGGTAAGTTTAAGGGTAAAGTTAGGGACAGGTGTGGTGGTGTGGGTAAGTTTAAGGGTAAAGTTAGGGACAGGTGTGGTGGTGTGGGTAAGTTTAAGGGTAAAGTTAGGGACAGGTGTGGTGGTGTGGGTAAGTTTCAGAGTAAAGTTAGGGACAGGTGTGGTGGTGTGGGTAAGTTTCAGAGTAAAGTTAGGGACAGGTGTGGTGGTATGGGTAAGTTTAAGGGTAAAGTTAGGGACAGGTGTGGTGGTGTGGGTAAGTTTAAGGGTAAAGTTAGGGACAGGTGTGGTGGTGTGGGTAAGTTTAAGGGTAAAGTTAGGGACAGGTGTGGTGGTGTGGGTAAGTTTCAGAGTAAAGTTAGGGACAGGTGTGGTGGTGTGGGTAAGTTTAAGGGTAGAGTTAGGGACAGGTGTGGTGGTATGGGTAAGTTTAAGGGTAAAGTTAGGGACAGGTGTGGTGGTGTGGGTGAGTTTAAGGGTAAAGTTAGGGACAGGTGTGGTGGTATGGGTAAGTTTCAGAGTAAAGTTAGGGACAGGTGTGGTGGTGTGGGTAAGTTTAAGGGTACGGTTAGGGACAGGTGTGGTGGTGTGGGTAAGTTTCAGAGTAAAGTTAGGGACAGGTGTGGTGGTATGGGTAAGTTTAAGGGTAAAGTTAGGGACAGGTGTGGTGGTATGGGTAAGTTTAAGGGTAGGGTTAGGGACAGGTGTGGTGGTGTGGGTAAGTTTAAGGGTAAAGTTAGGGACAGGTGTGGTGGTGTGGGTGAGTTTAAGGGTAAAGTTAGGGACAGGTGTGGTGGTATGGCTAAGTTTAAGGGTAAAGTTAGGGACAGGTGTGGTGGTATGGGTAAGTTTAAGGGTAAAGTTAGGGACAGGTGTGGTGGTGTGGGTGAGTTTAAGGGTAAAGTTAGGGACAGGTGTGGTGGTGTGGGTGAGTTTAAGGGTAAAGTTAGGGACAGGTGTGGTGGTATGGGTAAGTTTAAGGGTAAAGTTAGGGACAGGTGTGGTGGTGTGGGTAAGTTTAAGGGTAAAGTTAGGGACAGGTGTGGTGGTGTGGGTAAGTTTAAGGGTAAAGTTAGGGACAGGTGTGGTGGTGTGGGTAAGTTTAAGGGTAAAGTAAGGGACAGGTGTGGTGGTGTGGGTGAGTTTAAGGGTAAAGTTAGGGACAGGTGTGGTGGTGTGGGTAAGTTTCAGAGTAAAGTTAGGGACAGGTGTGGTGGTGTGGGTAAGTTTCAGAGTAAAGTTAGGGACAGGTGTGGTGGTATGGGTAAGTTTAAGGGTAAAGTTAGGGACAGGTGTGGTGGTGTGGGTAAGTTTAAGGGTAAAGTTAGGGACAGGTGTGGTGGTGTGGGTAAGTTTAAGGGTAAAGTTAGGGACAGGTGTGGTGGTGTGGGTAAGTTTCAGAGTAAAGTTAGGGACAGGTGTGGTGGTGTGGGTAAGTTTAAGGGTAGAGTTAGGGACAGGTGTGGTGGTATGGGTAAGTTTAAGGGTAAAGTTAGGGACAGGTGTGGTGGTGTGGGTGAGTTTAAGGGTAAAGTTAGGGACAGGTGTGGTGGTATGGGTAAGTTTCAGAGTAAAGTTAGGGACAGGTGTGGTGGTGTGGGTAAGTTTAAGGGTACGGTTAGGGACAGGTGTGGTGGTGTGGGTAAGTTTCAGAGTAAAGTTAGGGACAGGTGTGGTGGTATGGGTAAGTTTAAGGGTAAAGTTAGGGACAGGTGTGGTGGTATGGGTAAGTTTAAGGGTAGGGTTAGGGACAGGTGTGGTGGTGTGGGTAAGTTTAAGGGTAAAGTTAGGGACAGGTGTGGTGGTGTGGGTGAGTTTAAGGGTAAAGTTAGGGACAGGTGTGGTGGTATGGCTAAGTTTAAGGGTAAAGTTAGGGACAGGTGTGGTGGTATGGGTAAGTTTAAGGGTAAAGTTAGGGACAGGTGTGGTGGTGTGGGTGAGTTTAAGGGTAAAGTTAGGGACAGGTGTGGTGGTGTGGGTGAGTTTAAGGGTAAAGTTAGGGACAGGTGTGGTGGTATGGGTAAGTTTAAGGGTAAAGTTAGGGACAGGTGTGGTGGTGTGGGTAAGTTTAAGGGTAAAGTTAGGGACAGGTGTGGTGGTGTGGGTAAGTTTAAGGGTAAAGTTAGGGACAGGTGTGGTGGTGTGGGTAAGTTTAAGGGTAAAGTAAGGGACAGGTGTGGTGGTGTGGGTGAGTTTAAGGGTAAAGTTAGGGACAGGTGTGGTGGTATGGGTAAGTTTAAGGGTAGGGTTAAGTGTAATTATAAATGTAACTACTGAAATTAATTACAGATGAATTACACGCAGGTAATTTTTAAAATGTAAGTACAATGTAAAAACATGTATGTACACAATAAGTGCATTGTATCAAATGATTAATTTAAATGTTAGTACATAGTAGTTAAGGCCACCTAATATAAAGTGGGTCCATGACTTCAATTTCAGCTATAAAGCATTTCTATGGAAAACAACAGTTGTTGATTAAGTTCAGTTCAATATTAATTCAACAAATTCAATGTTGATTCTATTTAGTTCATTGTTGATTCAGTTCAGGTCAATGTTAATTCAGTTCAGTTCAATGTTGATTCAGTTTAGTTCATTGTTGATCAGGCTTTACAGGGTTTGAGGATTAAAGCAGTGAATGTTTGGAGGAAACAGAACAACCAGATCCAGTCTTAAAATACGGGCACATTTGCATTCTTTTAAATAATGCAACATTTCCTCCAGAACATGTTGAAGTTACGGCACAACATCGACTCACACACGGGCGGTTCTCCAGTTACAGTACAAATGCAATGCACACAATTCCTCTAGAAAACCATATACGTTTCAGGACACTTTCACCTGTAACTTATGATTAAAATCTCAATTATTCTCTATAATTCTCTTAGAGCATGAAAATATGCGTCACTAATCTACATTGTATTAAATTAGTAACACAAATTAGTAACATAAAACACATGAAAGAGGTAATGGTTTAAATTGAATATTAAATAAAATGATAAAGCATTTGTAATAAATTTTTAATAAATTACTGGTGGAACACAAGAGGTTGAGAAGCTCAAAGAAACACTAAAGATGTTTTTATTTTTACAGCGTCCTTGGAGAAATTATGCATTATATAAAAAAAATCTAAGGGTGTTGATTTCTTTTGTTTTGCTCTATACGTACCAGAGCTCATGCTTTATCACCATGGCGGACAGTGTTTTTGGGTCATCTTCTTTAGTTGGTTGTATAAATAAAAATATTTTATAAACATTCTATATGTATGCAGGTCTTAGTTGTCAATAATAAAAGCTGAATTTGCAACTTCACAAGCAACACACAGCAGATCAGGAGTTTCAGCTATAAAGTTACATTATTACTACTACTCCTAGTTCTGTACATATTTGCTTTTATTTTAATCTAATTTATTTGATCATTAGTTGACTTATTTTAATTTAATTTTATGTATTTACTTAAAAAATAATAAAACAATTTTTTAAATTTACTTTAAAATAAATACACATTTAAATAATTTTTATTTATTAGTTGACTTATTTTAATAAAATTTGTATTTAACCATTTGTTTACTTATTTTAATGTATATAATTTTTATTTATTTACTTAATATTTTTTATTTAGTTATATATTTTAATCATTTTTATTTAATATTTGTTATTTTAATGTAATTGAGTATTTGCTTTAATCAAAAAAATAATTGATTTATTTTATTCTGATTTGTATTTATTTAATCATTTCTTTAGTTATTATAATATCATTTTTATATATTTACTTTATTAAAGTTAATTAAATTTAATTTATTCGTTTTTTATTATTTTTATTTATTTTAATCAAATTTTTATTTACTCAGTTGACATTTTAATCTATTTTTATGTATTTACTTAATGTTTTAATTAATTATTTTAATCTGATTTTATTTTAGTTGTTTTCTTATTTTAATGTAATTTTATGCATTTACTTTAATCAAAAAATATAATTGATTATTTATTATTTTATGTATTTACCTAATGAGGATTTAATTTTTTTAAATCTGATTTTTATTTTAGTTAATCATTTGTTTACTTATTTTAATGTAATTTTATGTATTTACTTTAAAATAAATAATCAATTATATTTTTATTAATCTAATTTTTATTTATTTAATCATTTGTTTAGTTATTTTAATATTTTTATATGTTTACTTTATTAAAATTAATTTAATTTATTAATTTTTTATTATTTTAATAATTATTAATATTATTATAATCATTAATATTATTTTAATCATTAGTTTACTTATTTTAATCTGATTATTTAATTAATCATTAGATGACTTATTTATTCTAATTTTTATGTTTTTACTTAATGTTTTAATTATTTATTTTAATATAATTTTTATTTATTTAATCATTTGTTTACTCATTTTTATCTAATGTTTATGTATTTAATTTATTTGCATTTTTATTTAATTATTTATGTTAATAAATACATTTTTAATTTTTTTATAGTGTAATCATTTTCCTTTGCCATGGAACCCTAGCACTCTTTTGTGGCTCCCAGAGTGAAAACCCCTGGTCTAGAGAGCAAACATCTTTTCCCTTGATGGTGTGAAACTGATATCCAGCAAAAACCCTGGACAAACACTGATGCAACCCTTGCTAACACGGCATCCTCTCACACACAGCATGTGTCCAGTGACTGTCAATCAGCCGCAGATCTGCTGACAGCCCTCGCTAACCGTCCATCTGTAATTGTTCATGAAACAGCACAAGCGCCTAAACTGGAGTGACTGTACGACTCTGCCTTCCCGTTTTTCCCAATTATCTTTCAGCTTGAGTTTCTGGCAGATGGAGGAGAGACGATGCATATTTCCCTGTGGTTTTGCAGACGGATTCGTGTGATGATGTTATATGAAGCTCTGATAGTCAGAGAAGTTGTGTGTGTACGCATCTGTCTGTGACAGGATAGAGCTGGTCTTTTTAAGGATGGACGGATCATGTGAATGAAAGCATACACAAACACTGCAGGACATGTGCTTGGAAAGGATACTACGAAACACAAACCCACACAAATATACGACTAAAGGACGGAATGGACAGTTCTGACATAATGAACATGGATATGATGGATACGGTCTGATGATTTCCATCATGATCCCCAAAGGCCTCGGGAGCTCTGACTGCAGTGGATGGAGATGTTTGGCTCTGATTGCAGCTTCACATTTATTTAGTCTCATCTGATGACCAGCATGCACTTCTCTCTCACAGGCCTCTGGGGTCCATCACACACACACACAAACACACACAAACACACATATTTATATATTTATATATATCAGAAATTTCTTTCTTGAGCATCAAATCAGCATATTAGAATGATTTCTGAAGGATCATGTGACACTGAAGACTGGAGTATGTGAGTGTGGAGTGAGTGAGTGTGGAGTGAGTGAGGGTGGAGTGAGTGAGTGAGTGAGTGAGTGAGTGAGTGAGTGAGTGTGAAGTGAGTGTGGAGTGAGTGAGAGAAGTGAGTGAGTGAGAGAGAAGTGAGTGAGTGAGAGAGAAGTGAGTGAGTGAGTGAGAAGTGAGTGAGTGAGTGAGTGAGTGAGTGAGTGAGTGAGTGAGTGAGAAGTGAGTGAGTGAGAGAAGTGAGTGAGTGAGAGAGAAGTGAGTGAGTGAGTGAGTGAGTGAGTGAGTGAGTGAGTGAGTGAGTGAGTGAGTGTGAAGTGAGTGTGGAGTGAGTGAGAGAAGTGAGTGAGTGAGTGAGAAGTGAGTGAGTGAGTGAGTGAGTGAGTGAGTGAGTGAGTGAGTGAGTGAGTGAGAAGTGAGTGAGTGAGAGAAGTGAGTGAGTGAGAGAGAAGTGAGTGAGTGAGTGAGTGAGTGTGAAGTGAGTGAGTGAGTGAGAAGTGAGTGAGTGAGTGAGTGAGAAGTGAGTGAGTGAGAGAGAAGTGAGTGAGTGAGTGAGTGAGAAGTGAGTGAGTGAGTGAGAAGTGAGTGAGTGAGTGAGTGAGAAGTGAGTGAGTGAGTGAGAGAGAAGTGAGTGAGTGTGAAGTGAGTGAGTGAGTGAGAAGTGAGTGAATGAGTGAGAAGTGAGTGAGTGAGTGAGAAGTGAGTGAGTGAGTGAGTGTGAAGTGAGTGAGTGAGTGAGAGAGAAGTGAGTGAGTGAGTGAGTGAGAAGTGAGTGAGTGAGTGAGAAGTGAGTGAGTGAGTGAGAAGTGAGTGAGTGAGTGAGAGAGAAGTGAGTGAGTGAGTGAGTGTGAAGTGAGTGAGTGAGTGAGAAGTGAGTGAATGAGTGAGAAGTGAGTGAGTGAGTGAGAAGTGAGTGAGTGAGTGAGTGAGTGTGAAGTGAGTGTGGAGTGAGTGAGAGAAGTGAGTGAGTGAGAGAGAAGTGAGTGAGTGAGAGAGAAGTGAGTGAGTGAGTGAGAAGTGAGTGAGTGAGTGAGTGAGTGAGTGAGTGAGTGAGTGAGTGAGTGAGTGAGTGAGAAGTGAGTGAGTGAGAAGTGAGTGAGTGAGAAGTGAGTGAGTGAGTGAGAGAGAAGTGAGTGAGTGAGAGAAGTGAGTGAGTGAGAGAGAAGTGAGTGAGTGAGTGAGTGAGTGTGAAGTGAGTGAGTGAGTGAGAAGTGAGTGAGTGAGTGAGTGAGAAGTGAGTGAGTGAGTGAGAGAGAAGTGAGTGAGTGAGTGAGTGAGAAGTGAGTGAGTGAGTGAGAAGTGAATGAGTGAGTGAGAAGTGAGTGAGTGAGTGAGAGAGAAGTGAGTGAGTGTGAAGTGAGTGAGTGAGTGAGAAGTGAGTGAATGAGTGAGAAGTGAGTGAGTGAGTGAGAAGTGAGTGAATGAGTGAGAAGTGAGTGAGTGAGTGAGTGTGAAGTGAGTGAGTGAGTGAGAGAGAAGTGAGTGAGTGAGTGAGTGAGAAGTGAGTGAGTGAGAAGTGAGTGAGTGAGTGAGAAGTGAGTGAGTGAGTGAGAGAGAAGTGAGTGAGTGAGAGAAGTGAGTGAGTGAGAGAGAAGTGAGTGAGTGAGTGAGTGAGTGAGTGTGAAGTGAGTGAGTGAGTGAGAAGTGAGTGAGTGAGTGAGTGAGAAGTGAGTGAGTGAGTGAGAGAGAAGTGAGTGAGTGAGTGAGTGAGTGAGAAGTGAGTGAGTGAGTGAGAAGTGAGTGAGTGAGTGAGTGAGAAGTGAGTGAGTGAGTGAGAGAGAAGTGAGTGAGTGTGAAGTGAGTGAGTGAGTGAGAAGTGAGTGAATGAGTGAGAAGTGAGTGAGTGAGTGAGAAGTGAGTGAATGAGTGAGAAGTGAGTGAGTGAGTGAGTGTGAAGTGAGTGAGTGAGTGAGAGAGAAGTGAGTGAGTGAGTGAGTGAGAAGTGAGTGAGTGAGTGAGAAGTGAGTGAGTGAGTGAGAAGTGAGTGAGTGAGTGAGAGAGAAGTGAGTGAGTGAGTGAGTGAGTGTGAAGTGAGTGAGTGAGTGAGAAGTGAGTGAATGAGTGAGAAGTGAGTGAGTGAGTGAGAAGTGAGTGAATGAGTGAGAAGTGAGTGAGTGAGTGAGAAGTGAGTGAGTGAGTGAGTGAGAACTGAGTGAGAACTGAGTGAGTGAGTGTGAAGTGAGTGAGTGAGTGAGTGTGAAGTGAGTGAGTGAGTGTGAAGTGAGTGAGTGATTGAGTGAGTGAGTGAGTGTGAAGTGAGTGAGTGAGTGAGAAGTGAGTGAGTGAGTGAGTGAGCGAGTGAGAAGTGAGTGAGTGAGGAGTGAGGAGTGAGAAGTGAGTGAGTGAGCGAGTGAGAAGTGAGTGAGTAGTGACTGAGTGAGTGAGTGAGTGGAGGTAGTGTGGAGGGAGTGAGTGAGTGAGTGAGTGAGTGAGTGAGTGAGTGAGTGAGTGAGTGAGTGAGAAGTGAGTGAGTGAGTGTGAAGTGAGTGAGTGTGAAGTGAGTGAGAAGTGAGTGAGTGAGTGAGAAGTGAGTGAGTGAGTGAGAAGTGAGTGAGTGAGAAGTGAGTGAGTGAGAAGTGAGTGAGTGAGAAGTGAGTGAGTGAGAAGTGAGTGAGTGAGTGAGGAGTGAGGAGTGAGAAGTGAGTGAGTGAGTGAGTGAGAAGTGAGTGAGTGAGTGAGTGAGTGAGTGAGAGAGTGAGTGAGTGGAGGTAGTGTGGAGGGAGTGAGTGAGTGAGTGAGTGAGTGAGTGAGTGAGTGAGTGAGTGAGTGAGTGAGTGAGTGAGTGAGTGAGAAGTGAGTGAGTGTGAATTGAGTGAGTGAGTGTGAAGTGAGTGAGTGTGAAGTGAGTGAGAAGTGAGTGAGTGAGTGAGTGAGAAGTGAGTGAGTGAGAAGTGAGTGAGTGAGTGAGAAGTGAGTGAGTGAGTGAGAAGTGAGTGAGTGAGAAGTGAGTGAGTGAGTGAGAAGTGAGTGAGTGAGTGTGAAGTGAGTGAGTGTGGAGTGAGTGAGAAGTGAGTGAGTGAGTGTGAAGTGAGTGAGTGAGTGTGAAGTGAGTGAGTGTGGAGTGAGTGAGAAGTGAGTGAGTGAGTGAGTGAGAAGTGAGTGAGTGAATGAGTGAGTAGTGAGTGAGTGTGGAGTGAGTGAGTGAGTGAGTGAGTGAGTGAGTGAGTGAGTGAGTGAGTGAGTGAGTGAGTGAGTGAGTGAGTGAGTGAGTGAGTGAGTGAGAAGTGAGTGAGTGAGAAGTGAGTGAGTGAGAAGTGAGTGAGTGAGTGAGTGAGTGTGTGAGTGAGTGAGTGAGTGTGTATGAAGTGAGTGAGTGAGTGTGTGTGAAGTGAGTGAGTGAGTGAGTGAGTGAGTGAGGAGTGAGTGAATGAGTGAGTGAGTGAGTGAGTGAGTGAGTGAGGAGTGAGTGAATGAGTGAGTGAGTGAGTGAGAAGTGAGTGAGTGAGTGAGTGAGTGAGTGAGTGTGTGTGAGTGAGGTAGTGAGTGAGTGAGTGAGTGAGTGAGTGAGTGAGTGAGTGAGTGAGTGAGTGAGTGAGTGAGTGTGAAGTGAGTGAGTGAGTGTGGAGGTAGTGTGAAGTGAGTGAGTGAGTGTGGATGTAGTGTGGAGTGAGTGAATGAGTTAGTGAGTGTGAAGTGAGTGAGTGTGGAGGTAGTGTGGAGTGAGTGAGTGAGTGAGAAGTAAGTGAGTGAGTGAGTGAGAAGTGAGTGAGTGAGTGAGTGAGTGAGTGTAGAGTGTAGAGTGAATGAGTGAGTGAGTGAG
>CM077179.1:40890746-40903246 GCA_039654105.1 Coreius guichenoti | reverse complement strand
AGAAACCCATATGAAAATTATAAGCACATCATTATCCACACAGGGACAAATGATTTAAGGGCCATGAAGGCCGTGTGGCTCCTGTGATCAGAGCTTCCCAGAGGCTAAAATAACCCTGTCTACACTACTGCCACGTGATCCATGGAAATAATGTGGAGCTCTCCATAAGCTGCGCACTTATTCCTAATGTTCATCTCGCCCATCACAAAGACATACAGTCTCATCATATGTCTGACTATGTACATCTCAACAAGCAAGGAGTGAAAGTCTTCGCCAGAGTGCTGAAAAGCATAGCCCTTGGAAACACACCAAGAAACAGCATAAACACCAATGACAAGAGAAGCTCTCAGCCTCCAGCAGAGCCCAGACCGGCCACAGGACCTCCATCACAACACCAGAGCTACACAACGGCAAGAACCCTCCGTCCTCCAGCAGAGCCCAGACCGGCCACAGGACCTCCATCACAACACCAGAGCTACACAACGTCAAGAACCCTCCGTCCTCCAGCAGAGCCCAGACCGGCCACAGGACCTCCATCACAACACCAGAGCTACACAACGGCAGTTCAACAACCACAAAACCCTGCAGCCGCTAAACTCAAACAGATAAGACATCTGCTGAACATCATCTGCTCCAGACTGAGGACATAACCTGCACACACACACAAACTACAGAAAAACCTATCCATGAAATCTTTTAAAATCAGTTGTTGGAATATACAGGGTCTGCACTCTTCTACTTTTGGTAACAAGACAGCAGACCAAGACTTGCTCAGCAGTGTAACATATGGACACCTGTATCTTTCATGAGACGTGGTGTCGTAGTAATGACACTTTACATTGTCCAATGGGATACAAGGAAATTGTTGTTCCTTCTTTAAAAAATTAAATGTGGCCGTGACTCAGGTGGAATACTTGTATGGCACAAAGACAATTTGAAACATTCGATTATTAAAATTGAAAGCTACAGACTGACATCTTACAATTTCAGTCCAGAGGAAATATCCTCATATGCGGAGATTTAAACGCCAGGACACGGAGAGAAATTGAATATAATGTAAATATTGTAGATAATGACCACATCCTCAATGACACCACATTTCATTCCTCATCAAATATCACACCAAGAAACAGCTATGATAGTTCAGTCAACATGAATGGAAAACAAATGTTAAAGCTCTGTAAAGGTTTAGGGCTGTACATCATTAATGGCAGAACTAGAGGAGATACATTAGGCAGATTCACTTACTGCTCCAGATTAGGAACCAGTGTGGTTGATTATTCAATAACAGATATTGATCCAAACTTTATTAATGCATTCACAGTCAGACCTCAGCTCCCGATTTCCGATCACTGCCAAACTGTGCTTTATCTGAAACCACCATGTGAAAGGACCAAAACGTTTCCCCTCCAATCTGAAAAAAACGGTTCCCTTTGAAACCTAAACTCAAGTGGAATCAATCCAGCTCTGATCAATTAAAAGAAAACATGAACAGTCCTACTATATTAAAAATGCTGGATGACTTTATGTCCACTGAGTTCACTTTAGATGGTAATGGGATAAATTTAGCAACAAAAAACTTAAATTATATATTCAAAACATTGGCGACTCTATCTAACATTAAACAGCAAAGCAAACATAAAACAAATCAGCAGAAAATAAGAAAGGATGTTTGGTTTGATGATGAATGTGCAGGTCTCAAAAGAACTAAGGAGACTTTCTAACAAAAAGCACAACGATCCATCCAGCCAGACATTACGACTTTCTTATTAAGACGGTCTGAAAAATTACAAAAGACTATTGTGGAATAAAAGAGAAAAATATTTGAACACCAAAACTGATGAAATTGATAAAGCAGTAGATCAAAACACCTTCTGGAACCTATATAAAAAACTTGATAAACCCAAATTAGAGACATCACTCCAGAATGGCATAATTTGGAAATCTTACTTTGAAAATCTTTATCAAAAAATTAAACCGGCTGACCTTAACCAGCCTCAGATTAAAATCAAGAAAAAACTAGAAGACTTGGAGAAAACAATTAAAAATGATCAAAATCCATTAGATAAATTTATAACAATGTCTGAAATATTAGAACATATTAAAAATCTCAAATTAAAGAAAGCATGTGGACAAGACAACATTAGTAATGAAATGCTTAAACTCAGCAGTCCCAGCATGATTAAAGCTCTAGCCAAATTATTCAATCTGGTTTTATGGTCCGGTAACTTCCCTGAGATCTGGTCTGAAGGACTGATCACCCCCATATTTAAAAAAGGTGATCGATTCGACCCCAATAATTATCGTGGCATCTCTGTGGGCAGTGCTTTAGGAAAACTGTTCTGCAGTATCATAAACAGCCGCATTGTCTCACACATCACCACACACAACATTTTAAATAAAGCACAAATTGGCTTTTTACCAAAACACTGCACATCTGACCACATCTATTCTCTTCACACTCTAATTAATAAAAACATCAAGGACAAACAAAGGAAAATATTTGCATGTTTTGTAGACTTTAAAAAAGCACTCGACTCAAATTGGCATGATGGTTTCAACAACTCCTACAAATTGGCATCGGCGGAAAAATGTTTGATATTGTACAATCCCTGTACACCAACAGTAAAAGTGCGGTGAAAATCAATCACCACAGAACCGCGTTTTTCCGGCAGGGACGTGGAGTGAGGCAGGGCTGCAGTCTGAGTCCGACTCTATTCAACATCTACATTAATGATCTGGCATCAGTGCTGGAGCGCTCTACTGTCCCCGGCCTCACTCTACAGCACACGGAGGTCAGAGGTCACTCTACTGTCACCGGCCTCACTCTACAGCACACAGAGGTCAGAGGTCGCTCTACTGTCCCCGGCCTCACTCTACAGCACACAGAGGTCAGAGGTCGTTCTACTGTCCCCGGCCTCACTCTACAGCACACAGAGGTCAGAGGTCGCTCTACTGTCCCCGGCCTCACTCTACAGCACACAGAGGTCAGAGGTCGTTCTACTGTCCCCGGCCTCACTCTACAGCACACAGAGGTCAGAGGTCACTCTACTGTCACCGGCCTCACTCTACAGCACACAGAGGTCAGAGGTCGCTCTACTGTCCCCGGCCTCACTCTACAGCACACAGAGGTCAGAGGTCGCTCTACTGTCCCCGGCCTCACTCTACAGCACACAGAGGTCAGAGGTCAAAGGTCACTCTACTGTCCCCGGCCTCACTCTACAGCACACAGAGGTCAGAGGTCACTCTACTGTCCCCGGCCTCACTCTACAGCAAACGGAGGTCAGAGGTCACTCTACTGTCACCGGCCTCACTCTACAGCACACAGAGGTCAGAGGTCACTCTACTGTCCCCGGGCTCACTCTACAGCACACAGAGGTCAGAGGTCACTCTACTGTCCTCGGCCTCACTCTACAGCACACAGAGGTCAGAGGTCGCTCTACTGTCCTCGGCCTCACTCTACAGCACACAGAGGTCAGAGGTCGCTCTACTGTCCCCGGCCTCACTCTACACCACACAGAGGTCAGAGGTCGCTCTACTGTCACCGGCCTCACTCTACAGCACACAGAGGTCAGAGGTCACTCTACTGTCCCCGGCCTCACTCTACAGCACACAGAGGTCAGAGGTCACTCTACTGTCCCCGGCCTCACTCTACAGCACACAGAGGTCAGAGGTCGCTCTACTGTCCCCGGCCTCACTCTACAGCACACAGAGGTCAGAGGTCGTTCTACTGTCCCCGGCCTCACTCTACAGCACACAGAGGTCAGAGGTCGCTCTACTGTCCCCGGCCTCACTCTACACCACACAGAGGTCAGAGGTCGCTCTACTGTCCCCGGCCTCACTCTACAGCACACAGAGGTCAGAGGTCGCTCTACTGTCCCCGGCCTCACTCTACAGCACACAGAGGTCAGAGGTCGCTCTACTGTCCCCGGCCTCACTCTACAGCACACAGAGGTCAGAGGTCGCTCTACTGTCCCTGGCCTCACTCTACACCACACAGAGGTCAGAGGTCGCTCTACTGTCCTCGGCCTCACTCTACAGCACACAGAGGTCAGAGGTCACTCTGCTGTCCTCAGCCTCACTCTACAGCACACAGAGGTCAGAGGTCACTCTGCTGTCCTCAGCCTCACTCTACACCACACAGAGGTCAGAGGTCGCTCTACTGTCCCCGGCCTCACTCTACAGCACACAGAGGTCAGAGGTCGCTCTACTGTCCCCGGCCTCACTCTACACTACACAGAGGTCAGAGGTCACTCTACTGTCCCCGGCCTCACTCTACAGCACACAGAGGTCAGATGTCTGCTGTACGCAGATGACCTGGTCCTGCTGTCCCGCACACCTGAGGGCCTTCAGCAGAGCCTGTCCCTGCTGGAACAGTACTGTCACGAGTGGGCCCTGACAGTCAATCTGGACAAAACCAGAGTCATGGTGTTCCAGAAGAAGGCCAGATCTCAGGGACACAAACACCTGTTCACTTATAAAGGCCAGGTCCTACAGCACAGCACGAGCTACAGTTATCTGGGCATCGACATCAGTGCTTCGGGAGGCTTCGGTCTGGCTGTCAAAACACTGAGCGAAAAGGCTCGGAGGGCTTTTCATGCTATAAAGTCACGATGCGGTCACTTAAAACTACCCATTAAAACTTGGATAAAACTATATAATTCAATAATAAAACCAATTCTTTTATATGGATGTGAAATTTGGGGATCAGTACTGAATTTAAAAAATTGGGATAAAACTTCAATAGAAAAATTACAATTTGAAATTGCCAAAAACATTTTAGGGGTTCACAGAAGCACGTCCTGCAGGGCTGAATTAGGCCTGTACCCGCTGAACATTGAGATCCAGAAGAGATGTGTTCAGTTCTGGCATCACCTCCATCAGTCTGATCCGGATTCAGTCCGATATAAAACCCTCCTCGCCAATGAAACCTCAGCAGAGTCTCATTCTCTAAACACACTCGCTCTTCAACTAGTCCATCAAACTCAACTCTCGACTGACCACAGCTACAACCCCAAAACTATTATTAAAGAAATTGACAAAAATCTAAAAGACACTCATGATGAATCACTAAAAACACATTTTGACCTCAAAAATAAACTCCAATGCTATTCGACCCTAAAGAGAACCACTAAATTGGCCAATTATCTAGTAATTAAACAATTTAAAGAAAGACAAATCCTCTCCAAATACAGACTGAGTGACCATGATCTAGAAACAGAGAGAGGAAGACAAACATGGACAGAGAGAGAGCAGAGGATCTGTAGACACTGCAAATAGAGGATGAGAAACACTTTCTCCTCATCTGTACTAAATATCATCATGTAAGAGAAACATTTCTGGACAGATTTGAAACACTGACTCCATCATTCACTGAACTGAGTGATACTGAGAAGATGAGCACAGCCGCACAATATGTGTTAGCCATTCACAATGATAGAGACAGTTAACTCTCTAGAGCTTCATTTACTCACTTATTTAAATAGATTTAATTGACTTATTTACTATGCTACATGCAACATGCTCTGTACATATATAGTATATATGTTTTTTTATTTTTTATTTTTGTGTATGTTAATGCTTTGGCAACATTGTAATACACAGTCATGCTAATAAAGCCAATTTGAAATTGAAATTGAGTGAGTGAGTGTGTGTGTGTATTTGATTGACTGAGTGTGTGGGTGTGTGTGTGTATGTGAGTATTTGTGTGTGTGACTGTGAGTGTGTGTGTGTATATATATGTGTGAGTCTGAGTGTGTGTGTGTGTGTGTGTGTGTGCGCGTATATATAAGTGCGTTTCTGAGTGTGTGTGTATGTATGTGGGTGTGTGGGTGTGCACCTCTCCTCTCAGCAGTGAGGAAGGCACTGACATCCGTCTGTCTGGCTTTATTCTTCTCCTGTATAGACTCTGGCGTGTCTCTGCGTGACCCAGTTCTCTCAGTAACTCCTGCAGCTCTGCATCATGGCACTCGTCCTCTGCCGCTCTGACCGCACCGAGCCTCTTCCCTGAGAGACAGACAGGAAGAACGCAAGGAAAGGATGAGCAAAACAGAGACAGTGTGCCATATAGTAACTGGACTTTTAACAGGAACACTCAAGAAAATATTAAGGGATAAATCCAAAGAATGTTCTCAATACATTTGATCAGTTCATGCATTCTCTGGGAATCGAACCCATGACCTTGACACAGTGTTATTTTAGTATAATTGATATATACTATTATAGTTTTTATTAATGTTTTAAATTAGATTTTATTTCTATATTTTCTGTTTTCATTTTAATTTGGGTTAAAGTTTTAGTAATTTTGTTGTGTGTTTTGCCATTTATTATATTATTATTTTTAATATGTCTATATAGTTTTTAATAATAAGTTTTAGTTTATTTCGTTTTAGCTTTTTTTAGTACTTCATCTTAAACTAAACTAACTAAAATAACTAAAATAAGCAGCTATCTGAAATAAAATATTTTTCTTTTATTTTTCAAATCATTTTATTTCAAATAATTAAAATTATTTATGGTTTTTATTTAGTTTCAATTATTTTAGTATGTTAAATTTAACTAAACAAAAATAAGAAATGTTGCGTTGGCAACTAGTTGAAATAAAATGTTGAGAAAATATATTTAAATAATAACATTTTATTTTATTATTTATTTTTTATCATTTAGAAATATATTTAAATAACTAAAAAAAAAGTTTATGGTTTTAGTTTTAGTTGGCGATAATAACCCTGCCTTGATGTCACACACGCTGTTGAAAGAAAGAGTTTAACTCGGATTAAACCCGGAACATTCCTTTAATGCCCTGAAGTCTGTTCGATTTATTCCTCCACTTCAGAAGGTTCTGCATCATGACACACGGAACAAAAGCTTTTATACTTCAGTGTGACACACAAAACAGCCTCTTACCGATCATGTGATTTCCGTATTCTGACTCTGATCCCTGTGAGCTGGGAAAATTGTGGCTGTACAAATTCCCAGGATGAAGCGGAACAGAACCCGAACACTCTGAGAATCCGTCGCTTCTTCTCAGTTTCATTAATACAAACACCTGAGACCACTAAAGTCTGACTGCTGGTCAGACATTGGTCATCCATTGGCATCCATTGGTCTTCGGAACACTCAGCAAACAGCAACTACACATACACCCTAGCAACACCCTAGCCACACAGAACACCCTAGCAACACTCTAGCAACCACATAGAATTATTTAATACCTAGTAACCCTACAGAACACTTTCAACACCCTAGCGACTACACAGAATGCCTTAGCAACACCCTATCAATAACAGAGAGCACTCAAGCAACACACTAGCAACCACATAGAACACCTTAGCAACACCTAGTAACCACACAGAACACATTAGCAACACCCTAGCAACCACACAGAACACCCTAGCAACACCTAGTAACCACACAGAACACACTAGCAACACCCAGCAACAACACAAAACACACTAGTAACACCCTATCCACATAGAACACCCTAGCAACACCCTAGCATCCATAGGTCTTCAGAACACTCAACAAACAGCAACCACACATACACCATAGCAACATCCTAGCCAGGAACATCCTAGCAACACCCTGGAAACACACAGAACACCCTAGCAACACCTAGTAACCACACAGAATAACCTAGCAACACCCATCAACCACACAAAACACACTAGCAACCACATAGAACACCCTAGCAACACCCTGACAACCACACAGAACACCTTAGCAACACCTAGTAACCACACAGAACACCCTAGAAACACCCAGCAACCACACAAAACACACTAGCAACCACATAAAAAACCTTAATAACACTCTAGTAACCATACAGAACACTCTAGCAACAAACCACAACCACACATACACCCTAAAAACACCCTAGCCAAACAGAACATCCTAGCAACTCCCTGGCAACCACACATAACACCTTAGCAACACCTAGTAACCACACAGAATAACCTAGCAACACCCAGCAACCACACAAAACACACTAGCAACTACATAGAACACCCTAGCAACACCCTGACAACCACACAGAACACCTTAGCAACACCTAGTAACCACACAGAACACCCTAGAAACACCCAGCAACCACACAAAACACACTAGCAACCACATAGAACACCTTAGCAACACCCTAGCATCCATACAGAACGCTCTAGCAACAAACAGCAGGCACACATACACCCTAATAACACCCTAGCCACACAGAACATCCTAGCAACCACACAGAACACCTTAGCAACACCCTAGCAACCACACAAAACACCCTAGCCACCAGATGCTTTCTTTTCTATGATCTAAGCTCATGAGTAATTTCTACAAACCCGATTCCAAAAAAGTTGGGACACTGTACAAATTGTGAATAAAAAAGGAATGCAATAATGTGGAAGTTTCAAATTTCAATATTTTATTCAGAATACAACATAGATGACATATCAAATGTTTAAACTGAGAAAATGTATCATTTTAAGGGAAAAATAAGTTGATTTTAAATTTCATGGCATCAACACATCTCAAAAAAGTTGGGACAAGGCCATGTTTACCACTGTGTGGCATCCCCTCTTCTTTTTATAACAGTCTGCAAACGTCTGGGGACTGAGGAGACAAGTTGCTCAAGTTTAGGAATAGGAATGTTGTCCCATTCTTGTCTAATACAGGCTTCTAGTTGCTCAACTGTCTTAGGTCTTCTTTGTCGCATCTTCCTCTTTATGATGCGCCAAATGTTTTCTATGGGTGAAAGATCTGGACTGCAGGCTGGCCATTTCAGTACCCGGATCCTTCTTCTACGCAGCCATGATGTTGTAATTGATGCAGTATGTGGTCTGGCATTGTCATGTTGGAAAATGCAAGGTCTTCCCTGAAAGAGACGACGTCTGGATGGGAGCATATGTTGTTCTAGAACTTGGATATACCTTTCAGCATTGATGGTGCCTTTCCAGATGTGTAAGCTGCCCATGCCACACACACTCATGCAACCCCATACCATCAGAGATGCAGGCTTCTGAACTGAGCGCTGATGACAACTTGGGTTGTCCTTGTCCTCTTTAGTCCGGATGACATGGCGTCCCAGTTTTCCAAAAAGAACTTCAAATTTTGATTCGTCTGACCACAGAACAGTTTTCCACTTTGCCACAGTCCATTTTAAATGAGCCTTGGCCCAGAGAAAACGCCTGCGCTTCTGGATCATGTTTAGATATGGCTTCTTTTTTGACCTATAGAGTTTTAGCCGGCAACGGCGAATGGCACGGTGGATTGTGTTCACCGACAATGTTTTCTGGAAGTATTCCTGAGCCCATGTTGTGATTTCCATTACAGTAGCATTCCTGTATGTGATGCAGTGCCGTCTAAGGGCCCGAAGATCACGGGCATCCAGTATGGTTTTCCGGCCTTGACCCTTACGCACAGAGATTGTTCCAGATTCTCTGAATCTTTGGATGATATTATGCACTGTAGATGATGATAACTTCAAACTCTTTGCAATTTTTCTCTGAGAAACTCCTTTCTGATATTGCTCCACTATTTTTCGCCGCAGCATTGGGGGAATTGGTGATCCTCTGCCCATCTTGACTTCTGAGAGACACTGCCACTCTGAGAGGCTCTTTTTATACCCAATCATGTTGCCAATTGACCTAATAAGTTGCAAATTGGTCCTCCAGCTGTTCCTTATATGTACATTTAACTTTTCCGGCCTCTTATTGCT
Source organism: Coreius guichenoti (assembly GCA_039654105.1). NCBI lineage: Eukaryota > Metazoa > Chordata > Actinopteri > Cypriniformes > Gobionidae > Coreius > Coreius guichenoti. Next base: position 40,893,546 of record CM077179.1, on the reverse strand, counting down.
ACCTGTCCCAACTTTTTTGGAATGTGTAGCTCTCATGAAATCCAAAATGAGCCAATATTTGGCATGACATTTCAAAATGTCTCACTTTCAACATTTGATATGTTATCTATATTCTATTGTGAATAAAATATAAGTTTATGAGATTTGTAAATGATTGCATTCCTTTTTTATTCACAATTTGTACAGTGTCCCAACTTTTTTGGAATCGGGTTTGTAGCATAATGTTTTATTTATCAAAATAAGCAGCCATTCCATATACAATATTTACAGTAAATTCAGATGCATAAAAACATGAAAAGAAAGTAATCTGCACTGGGAGGGAGTGTAGCATTGCACCGTGCCAAAACTAGATGGCGTTCCCATCATGCAGTGATCAATGAAGCTGTGTACATGTCCATGTTACGTGTTTATAGATCAGACAGCATCACTGGTTCTGATCTAGGTTTGCAGCATTGCTTCCAGTGTACGTCACGTTGCTGTGGGACTTGGACAGGTATGAAAACAAGCTCTTTAGAGAATACAGACTTATCTCACGTCACGAAATGGAAATGTTTATAATGCGACCCTGACATTGGCATAAATCTGAGGAGGATTTAAGAAAGTTTGAATAAGCTGGAATCAAGCTCTTGTTCTCTTGTGATCATCAGACCATCAACATCCCCAAACACCATTATGCTTCTTCACTGACTATGAAAGGTAAGGTCGAGCAGTCTTGGCAGAGTCTTGCCCACGAGTCTGTAAACAATTTGCACAGCGGCTTCCCGGCCTCTGGTAAGTCCAAGGGATTTAGCACTTTGGTTTCTGACTGGAAAACATTCACATTATCATGTCCCTCTCTGTTCAGTTGGCAAGCACAATCCAAATGACATTAAGGCTATCAGGAGATTAGTAATCCGCTCACATTGTTACTGCGGGAACACACAGCGTTCTGCTCAGATGGCTGCAGAAACTTTACGAACACTGATACAGCAGCTGTGATGACATGCAGGAGGAGAAGAAAAGTGCACCTGAAAATGCAAATAATCAAGGATCAATACTGATTCTGTTCTAGTTAACTAGTCCGTGGGACAGACTGACAGTACTAATATTTCATAAGCCGAATGGCCGTCTGTCACAGACACATGCTGATGCATCTGCTGCAAAAACCACTGACAGCAATTACAGCATGCGCTTGGATGCACCGTCCCAATTTACAGCATCTCAATTTGACCAGTTTATGCAGTCCATGTCAAATCAGCTTGCAAACAGTTCAGCAAAATAAGCCCGGTCTGTAATGAATGATAACTGCTTTCTAACAATTGGCAAGTGCTACTTCTCAGCGTCCCATGAGGGCCGCAAGACAATTTATGAGCGCAAAACAGCGCCCGTTTCCGACAACAGCCCGCTATCATCACAGGAGAGGAGGGGTTTCTGGGATAAATCGGACACCTGTGATCAATAAAGCCTTCAGACGGGAGACACAGCAGGAAAAGCCCACAGACATCCACTCGGAGTCGATGGACTGTGATTGGCCGTTAAGAGCAATCTAATTAAAAGCCCTGCAGTCGCACGAGGAAACGAGGCTTTAGAGAACTCCACAGGGTCAACAGGAGAACAGAGGAACCTGGTGTGATAAATGACACGATTTAATGCATTACATACAGGAAATGCTAAAGAAAGTTTCTAGAACTGAAAATGCCACAGGTAAATAGGGTAAAAATTAAACTTTAAAAAGTTTAATAATACATATCACCGTACTCCCCCAGTTGACTAATCAAAGTGCATTGTATTACAAGTTCCTCTGAAATGTTATAATTAAATATGAACCATTATCTCATTAAATATGCACTCATTTGCATACAAGAACAGAAATCTCAACACTGGATAAAGCCAGGTTCATAATTTTCTTGACATATTAGAGGTTATTAAAGGTTTTTCCAGAGGGAATTTTGGATTTCTCTGTTTATCACTCCAGAAATCAGAAAATACTGTCAACAGATTTTTTTTTACCATGTTTTTAAGAATAAAGTGTAATATAAATCAGGGTTATTATAGTTAACTAAATCTAAAACAGAAACTAAAACCACAAAAAAAAAAAAAAAAAAAAATTGTTAATTGAAATAAAAAAAAAATATATAAAACTTAAACTTATTTTATTTCAACTAGTTGCCAAAGCAACATCTCATTTTAGTTTAGAGAAACTTGATGTACTAAAAAAGCTAAAACTAAAATTGAAATAAAAATTACTAAAACAACTACCTAGACTTTTTTTAAATGACAAAACACAACAAGATTACTAAAACAGAATTTATAAAAATCAAACTGATTAAAAAAATATTAGAAACTATACTAAATAACAAATACTAAATTCTACAACTAAAACGAAAATAAAAATGAATAAAAACTACATAGACATTTTTTTTTTAAAAAATGTCAAAAACAACAAAATTACTAAAATTCTAAATCAAATTAAAATGAAAACAATGTATAAAAATAAAAACTATTCAAATATTAATAAAAATTATACTAAATAGTAAATTCGAAGACGGATAAAAAAAATTATAACAGACTTTTTTTTTTTAAATGTCAAAAACAACAAAATTACTAAAATTTTAAATAAAATTAAAACATAATTTATCAAATAAAAACTGATTTAAAATATTAATAAAAACTATACTAAATACTAAATTCTAAAAATAAGACAGAAATAAAAATTAATAAACTACATAGACACTTAAAAAAAAAAAGACGAAAACAACAAAATTACAAACATTTTAAATAAAATTAAAACGAAACAGAATTTATAATATAAAACTGATTA
>CM077179.1:40863246-40885746 GCA_039654105.1 Coreius guichenoti | reverse complement strand
CATTTCAGTGTTTTGCTGGTTAAATCACAAACATCTCCAGTTGTTCATGTAACCACTAAATTAGGAAGTCCATAAATAACGCAGTTGAAAGCAGAAGATCTGAGGGGTGTTTTCCTCCGGGCGTCTTCAGATGAAACCTCGTCATTTACACCTGAACTCTCGTCTGATGAGAGAAACAGAGAAACACACCTTCATCGCTTTGGCTGTTTGGTTGCATAAACAAACACTAAAATGTGTGCACACAGTAGACATTAGGACAGCAACCACACACACACACACACACACACACACACACACACACACACAACCTGTCGGGCCGGATGATTTTGCGCTGACTTCTGCGCTTTCTGATTTGTGTGTCCGTAAAACATGAGCAGCCCGTCCTGAAGTCAGTCCTGTTTTCAGAAGATCTGGAGAAACACACATATGAAGATGATATCAAAAGTGCATCCCTCCATCATAAAAGTGCATCCATCCATCATAAAAGTGCATCCATCCATCATAAAAGTGCATCTATCCATTATAAAAGTGCATCTATCCATCATAAAAGTGCATCCATCTATCATAAAAGTGCATCTATCCATCATAAAAGTGCATCCATCCATCATAAAAGTGCATCCATCTATCATAAAAGTGCATCTATCCATCATAAAAGTGCATCCATCCATCATCATAAAAGTGCATCTATCCATCATCATAAAAGTGCATCCATCCATCATAAAAGTGCATCCCTCCATCCTAAAAGTGCATCCATCCATCATAAAAGTGCATCTATCCATCATAAAAGTGCATCCATCCATCATAAAAGTGCATCCATCCATCATAAAAGTGCATCCATCTATCATAAAAGTGCATCCATCCATCATAAAAGTGCATCCCTCCATCATAAAAGTGCATCCATCCATCATAAAAGTGCATCCATCCATCATCATAAAAGTGCATCTATCCATCATCATAAAAGTGCATCCATCCATCATAAAAGTGCACTTTTATAATGGATGGATGCACTTTTATAGACTTCAAAACAGAAACAGCCATACACTGCCATTATAACGCTTGGAAGAGCCAGGACATTTATTAATATAACTCTGATTGTGTTCGTCTGAAAGAAGAAAGTCATACACACCTAGGATGACTTGAGGGAGAGTAAATCATGGGATAATTTTCATTTTTGGGTGAACGATCCCTTTAAATAAGTGTTTAATTCAATGTGTTACTTGCCATTTTTTTTCCAATTGTTTGTGAAATTTACTAGCAATTTCCAGTTAGTGAAGGACATTCCTAAAGGTCGTGGATTCGATTCCCAAGGAACGCATGAACTGATCAAATGTTTTCCTTCAATGCAATGCAAGTGGCGTCTGCCGAATGCATGAGTGTGAATGTGTTTCTGACTCACTGTCCATGAGCGAGCGCAGGTTCTGAGCGTTGGCTTCGGCGCTGCTGTGCCATTGGTTGAGCAGGACAGAATGAGTCCCGCCGAGAGTCAACAGATACGCCGACCCGACCGGACCGTCGAGAGTCCGCCTGGACCGCCTGAAGAGAGAGAAGGAGCGAGAGATTACAATCATAAAGTCAAGAGATGGAGATAAATCTGGATCAGAGGGGTTTTTCTCATCCTGCTAAAACCCTCTTTCAATATTTTCAACACAAAAGTTTGGGAACATTTAAAATGTGATTTTTCATTTAAACCTGGAAAACAAATTTGGATTAAGAAAAGACATAAAACCTCAGATTCTGCACTATTTCTAGGCCCCTGTTCTGTCGTTCTACACTTAATTGACTTGATATTGTCACATGATATTGTTGGACTGCATGACATCCTCCTTACTCTGGCTTTAAGTGAACTGACACCAGTGAAGTAAATCAAATCAGAATTGGTGTTTTGTGTCTTTAGCTTCTTGCCTATTGTCTCTGAGCTCATCTATATGCTAATGTACTACAATCAGTTAACAAAAGGAAACCCTTTGCAGATATATATGCGTTTGTCACATCTCTCGCTATCTGAAAACATTAATCTGTCCCTGGATGAGGGTTAATCCAGTCGAGGGAAGAGTGCTGAATCAAAATTCACTGACCCCTATCAGGGTTATTACACTAAAACTACACTGTAAAATATTATTGTTGGTTTAACTTAAAAAAGTAAGTTATCTGGTTGCCTTAAAAGTTAAAATTTGAGTTAATACAACAAAGGAGATTGGTTTAATAAACAGAAACCCTAAATATTGTTATCTGAAACACATGAATTATCTAAGTTGATTTGACAAATGATAAAAAGTTGTGATAACAAATCATGAAAAAGATTTTTTACAGTGTAAAATCATAAAAACATTCCTGTTGCTTGAAATAAAATAAATGTTAACTGAAATAATATATATTTTTTATTTCACATTTTCATTTAGTTTAATTGATGTACCAAAATAAAAAACTAAAATGAATAAAAAACTATAGACAAAAAACAAATAAAAATTTCTAAAACTAAAAAATTCTAAAATTAAAATATAATAACAAAAACAAACAAAAACGTTAACTGAAATTAAATAAAATATATATTTTATTTCACATTTTCATTTACTTTAATTGAAAAGACTACAACTGAAATAAAAATGAATAAAAACTATATAGACAAAAAAACTAATAAAAACGACAAAAACAATAAAAGTTCTAAAAACTAAAATTTCTAAAATGAAAAAGAAAATATGATTTTTTTTTAATTTGTAAAAAAATAATTTTTTTTTAGAAAAATTACAAAAACTAACAAAATTTCTAAAACTAACAAAAATGTAAATTAAAGCAGAAAATAGAAAAATAAATATTAAATGAAAATATTCAAAATATGTCCTTTATGGACATATTTTAAACAAAAAAATGACAAAAACAACTAAATGACAAAAACTTTAAAATTCAAATGAAAACGGAAAAAATAATATAATATTCTAAAAAAAAAATAATAAAAATTCTAAATATGTTTTGTATAGATATTTTAAACAAACAACAAGATAAAATCCATGAGATTCCTCCTGCTCATTTGTAAATGACTGTACAGTGTACACTATTGAGACTATTAATACACACAGAGGTATGTCATGCTAATTAATAAAGCAATCTGAGTTTTTATGTAATGTCTGTGTGATTCACCTCTTCTGGACGCTGACTCTGTTCTGACCGCAGTCCAAAAGAAAGACCATCAGACATCCTGCGGAAAACAAACCCAACACAGAGCAAACCCAATGTTAAAACCAGCTGTGTTATATTCCGAATACTCTTATGAAAGCTGCTTCCTGATAGAAACATTCATTAGTGTAAACATGAAGAGAAGCGCTCGATTATTGAGTCCTGCGGCCGTCTGCCGTGTGCCGAGTGGATTAAACCGGTGGGAGAATCGGTTCCCTGCGGAGTGCTGCTGTTCGTCCCAGGGATCTGTGCGATCCGGCCTGTACAAACACTCATAGAGCGCTGAGGAACACACACGACTCGTTCTGACAGCCCATCATCTTCTTCCTCAGTGTTTCTCTGTTTTCCAGCACAAATATCTAAACATTCTTAAATCAAGACACATTTACTGGAGAAGAGAAATGACTGGAGATATGAAGATCAAAATGAAATGAGTTTGTGCTTAGAAAATCAATGGGGTTACAAAAATAATCTTAATTCAAAGCCGGGTTGTTATTGTTAACTAAAACTAAAACTATTAAAAACATTTCTGTTAATTAATTGAAATAATGCTGAAATAAAATAAAATATAAATATTAGTTGAAAACTTAAACTAAATGAAAATTAGAAATGTTGCCTTGGCAATAAACTGAAATAATTTTAAGCACTGATTATTAACTGGAATACAACTGAAAATAAATGAAATCTAAATAGCAATATTTATTAAAAACAAAAAAAACTCTTTAAAATGAAATTACTAAAAATTAAACTAAAATTAAAATTAAAACTAAAAATATAATATCAAAATATTAATAAAACTATAGTTAATTAAAAATAATAATTCAAAGGGGAATTGTTTTTTATTTTTTTGACCCCACTGGCAGATACAGTATTTGTTCTTGTTTCAAGCACAAACTCTTTTTGAGACATTTTTCTTCAATAAATTCTAATTGGAAACATTAGTAAACACTGATACCGGACAGGTTGAGGGAGGCCATCTTGGCTGGAGGAAAGCAGGAGAAGAAGCTCTTGATGCCAGAGTAGATGAAAGCGCTACAGGACATCAGCAGCTGCTCCAGATCGGCAAGACTGAGGAAACGGTGTTTCACACATTAACACTCAAGATAAGAGTCAGGGTCTAAAAATATGTTTCACGGGCAGAGGGAGAGTTCATGTGAGGCTTCATACCTGCGCTGGTGCTCGTCGCCGATCAGCCCTTCCCACAGAGCTGTAAATTGTGAAGCGTGTGTGTCGAGGGTCTTTCTCATGCTTTCTGCTGGGCTGCTCCAATCTCAACAAATCAGGGGAGATTCAAGTTAGTTCACCATAACACTCAACTCATTCACTCACTCACTCACACTCATTTACTCACACACTCACTCACTCACACTCAATCACTTACTCACTCACTCACTCACTCACACTCATTCACTCACTCATTCCCTCACACACTCACTCACTCACTCACTCACTCACTCACACTCATTTACTCACACACTCACTCACTCACTCACTCATTCACTCACACTCATTCACTCACTCACTCACACTCATTCACTCACTCACACTCATTCACTCACTCATTCACTCACACTCATTCACTCACACTCATTTACTCACACACTCACTCACTCACTCACTCACTCACACACACTCATTCACTCACACTCATTCACTCACTCACTCACTCACTCACTCACTCACTCACTCACACACTCACTCACTCAATCACTCACACTCATTCACTCACACTCATTCACTCACTCACTCCACACTCACTCACACACACACACTCATTCACTCACTCACACTCATACTCACTCAATCACTCACTCACTCACTTCTCACTCACTCACTCACTCACATTCACTCACACTCATTCACTCACACTCATTCACTCACACACACTCATTCACTCACACTCATTCACTCACTCACTCACTCACTCACTCACTCACTCACTCACTCACTCACTCACACACTCACTCACTCAATCACTCACACTCATTCACTCACACTCATTCACTCACTCACTCCACACTCACTCACACACACACACTCATTCACTCACTCACACTCATTCACTCACACTCACTCAATCACTCACTCACTCACTTCTCACTCACTCACTCACTCACATTCACTCACACTCATTCACTCACACTCATTCACTCACACTCATTCATTCACTAACACTCATTCATTCACTAACACTCATTCACTCACTCACACTCATTCACTCACTCACACACTCACTCACTCACACTCATTCACTCACACTTATTCACTCACTCACTCACACTCATTCACTCACACTTATTCACTCACTCACTCACTCACTCACTCACACTCATTCACTCACTCACACTCATTCATTCACTCACACTCATTCATTCACACTCATTCATTCACTCACACTCATTCACTCACACTCATTCATGCACTCACTCATACTCATTCATTCACTCACACTCATTCACTCACTCACACATTAATTCACTCACACTCATTCACTCACTCACACTCATTCACTCACTCACACTCATTCACTCACTCACACTCATTCACTCACACTCACTCATTCACTCACACTCATTCACTCACTCACACTCATTCACTCACACTCACACTCATTCACTCACACTCATTCACTCACACTCACACTCATTCACTCACACTCATTCACTCACACTCAGTCACACACACTCACTCACTCACTCACTCAATCACTCACTCACTCAATCACTCACTCACTCACTCACACACTCACTCACTCAATCACTCACACTCATTCACTCACACTCATTCACTCACTCACTCCACACTCACTCTCACACACACACTCATTCACTCACTCACACTCATTCACTCACTCACTCACTCACTCACTCACTCACTCACTCACTCACTCACTCACACTCACTCACTCACTCACTCACTCACACACTCACACACTCACACACTCACACACTCACACTCATTCATTCACTCACACTCATTCACTCACACTTACTCACTCACTCACTCACTCACTCACACTCATTCACTCACTCAATCAATCACTCACTCACTTCTCACTCACTCACTCACTCACACACTCACACTCATTCATTCACTCACACTCATTCACTCACACTTACTCACTCACTCACTCACTCACTCACTCACTCACTCACTCACTCACTCACTCACTCACTCACTCACTCACACTCATTCACTTACACATTCACTCACTCACTCACTCACTTACACTCATTCACTCACACTCACTCATTCACTCACTCACACTCATTCACTCACACTCATTCACTCACTCACACTCATTCACTCACACTCAGTCACACACACACGCACTCACTCACTCACTCACTCAATCACTCACTCACTCACTCACTCACTCACTCACTCACTCACACTCATTCATTCACTCACACTCATTCACTCACTCACACTCATTCACTCACACTCAGTCACACACACACGCACTCACTCACTCACTCACTCAATCACTCACTCACTCACTCACTCACTCACTCACACTCATTCATTCACTCACACACATTCACTCATTTACTCACACACTCACTCACTCACTCACACTCATTCACTTACTCACTCACTCACCGTCTCACTCATTCACTCACTCACTCACTCACACACTCACACTCACTCACTCACTCACTCACTCACTCACTCACTCACACACACACACACTCACTCACTCATTCACTCATTCACTCATTCACTCACACTCAGTCACACACACACTCACTCACTCACTCAATCACTCACTCACTCACACTCATTCACTCACTCACTCACTCAATCACTCACTCACTCACACACTCACTCACTCAATCACTCACACTCATTCACTCACACTCATTCACTCACTCAATCCACACTCACTCACACACACACTCATTCACTCACTCACACACACACTCACTCACTCACTCATTCACTCATTCACTCATTCACTCACACTCAGTCACACACACACTCACTCACTCACTCACTCACTCATTCACTCATTCACTCACACACTCACTCACTCACTCACTCACTCACTCACTCACTCAATCACTCACACTCACTCACTCACTCACACTCACTCTCATTCACTCACTCACACTCATTCACTCACACTCATTCACTCACACACACTCATTCCAATGCAAACCTCGATGACTTTCCTCAGTGGAACACAGAGATTTCCTGAACGCATTTTGTGAAAAAAGCGATTTTTTTTTTTCCCATACGATAAAATTAAAACACGTCCGTGTACACAGAAGCATGAATGAGGTTTGAGAGTTTTGAAAAAGACTTTCAGAAGCATCTTTATGCAAATAAATGGGCCAGTTGCACAAATAAGAAGTACGTTTCACTCTCAAATATAAGTTTTGATGCAGCCGATGAATTAAAAAGTTAATGACTAGTTTAAGTGTAAGTTTGGGGTTGGAGAGATTTTTAAAATGTTTCTGAAAGAGTCTCTTCTGCTCACCAAGGCTGTGTTTATTTGATCATAAATACAGTAAAAATTGTGAAATATTATTCCAGTGTAAATCAGCTGTTCTCTATGTGAATATATAGTAAAGTGTAATTTATTCCTGTGATCAAAGCTGAATTTATCATCATTACTCCAGTCTTCAGTGTCACATGATCCTTCACAAATCAATCTAATATGACGATTTGATAATTAAGAAAACTGTATGATTATTATCAATATTGAAAACAGTTCATATTTCTGTGGAAACTGTGATACATTTTATTTCTCATGATTCTTTGATGAATAGAAAGTTCAAAAGAACAGCATTTATTTGAAATAGAATCTTTTGTAACATTATAAATGTCACTTTTGATCAATTTAATGCATCCCTGATGAATAAAAGTATTAAAATCGTAGGTCTTATTGTGAACGATTCATCAATGCATCTTTTGTCTTCATTAAACACACTTTCACATTACAGAAGTAAAATGTTTGCTTTTTGAAACTCTTTCCACTCACCAGCCTGCTTTCCCTCCTCCTCCTCCTCCTCCTCTTCCTCCTGGGCATCAACTACATCTTCAAGCCTGTGTTAAGAATATATTTCTATAAACTATCTCACAGTATTAGATCCAGCGGCGGAATGACCACTCTGACATTTCACACACATCACAGACGAAATCAAGGCAGTTTAAAGTGAAGGATACATCTGAACTTGTGTGTGTCCACTGGGATGGTGTGCGGCGGCGGGACGCGATTGACCGGCACCTGCGGAAGAAAGTACAGCCTTAAAGGTCGCTCTACTTATTATAAACTGAGGAGGAGGAACTGAAGAAGAGGACAGAGAACGACGGCCAGCGTCCTCATTATATAATTGACAGAGAGAGGCCGGTTAAAAGGGAAGGATGGAGAAACGAAACATCTAAACGTGTGAAGGCCGCTAAAGCAATATTGCGTCTCTATCAGCGTCCGCCAGACTCATTTAGGAGACTCACCACTTTGATGCCTCGGCTTTGATCGCCTCTCCCCTTGACTCCTTTGCCACCTTTGGCCTCCTTTTTATTGTCACTTTCAACTGTCACCAACAAGAAAGATTATTAAAACAGGAAATGAGTATCTGACGTCTGGTGTGTAATAGTGTGGAAAACAACTCTTGCCAAACTCTTACAGCAACTCGCAAAGGCCAGTGACATTTAATATCAATGACTGTGTACTTCAATAATGGGAATTTAATGCAACAAGACATTCATCTGCCTCCAGCAAAAGTCACATAAACAGATTATGCTGAATAATCAGTTTTGCAATGTGACTTTCTTTGATCCTACTCATTCAGTTTACTCAAAACTATTAACTAAAATTACTAAATACTAGTTCATGTTAACTAATGCAGTTACTAATGATAGCAAATGCAACCTTATTGTAAAGTGTTACACAAAAATCTTGTTCTTAGATTGTAATAGGTCACTTTTTATGATGCAGCACAACTGTTTTTTTTAAGTTTATGACCAGTAGGTGTCGCTATCGCAAGGATGCAATAATCAGGCTGGTGATAATTTGAACAATTTTCATCAATTTTCCATGAGTGAATATTCAAATCAATAAATAAGGCAAGAAATCTGAAGGAAAAACTATGGTTTCTAGACCAAAACTGCTATAGACTACAATGGCAGATGATGAATGAAGATACATAAACAAATATAGCTGCAAGCAGCCAAAGAAGGTATGATAAGTCATGACTGCATGGCTGGGAGCATCAGACCAACTGCAACAATGAGAAATTAAAGACATATTAAGATGATTTATGGCAAAATGGCTGAAAAATCATAAATACTGTCACTAGTAATATGCTTTAATGGTTTATCACTTTTGACCAATAGGTGGTGCTGTTATGAAATTGATGGGGCTTAGGGTTAGGACAATGACAATGACACATGCAAAGTTTGGTGTCAATCTGTCAAAGCACTGCAGAGATACAGCCTCAAGAGTCATTTTGGCATCATGCCTCAAATTTGTTGATGCGGTATACGAAAATGGTTTTGTTTACCGACACGAAATCCATAACATTTTGTCGTCACAGTCTGAAGATGATCTGACTCGAATCTGGTGAAAATCGAACAAATGCTCTAGGAGGAGTTTGAAAAAGTAGGTTTTTAAAGAAAATCAAAATGGCAGACAGGAAATTCGGCTGACTATGGCAAAATTGGAATCTATATTCTCGGCATGACCCAAGGAGTCTATTAAGACCAATTTTACGACAAAATTCAAAATGGCCGACGGCCAAAATGGTGATATGGGAAAATTAGGTATCATTTGACTCGGCATGCTGCACCGAATCTAAAGAGACTAGTTTTGTGAAGGCTGTGATTTTTGGCCAAACCATTCAGAAGTTATACGCAAAAATGTCCATTTGTCATATCTCCTGACCACTAGGTGGCACTGCGCCGAAACTTTGCAGATAGCCTTAGGTCATGGTTGTCATAACACACACCAAAGTTTGGTCAGAATACACTAAAGAGTTGCGGAGATATAGCTACACATCCATTTTGGCGTGCTCTTCGTTGCATTTGTTTATGAGTTATTCAAGAGCAGTTTGACGAATCAACTTGAATTCCATAACTTTTTGTTGCCATGATCGGAAGATGATCTGGTCCAATTTTCATGAAAATCGGAGCAACGGCCTAGATGGAGTTAGAAAAAGTAGGTTTTTTGGAAAATTCAAGATGGTGGAAAATTTTTCATGACAGAAAATGACGTCACATGGTGCAATCGAGTTGTCTTGAGCCAAAGAATCAGGGGAAAAAAAGATTTTGAGGAGGAAATCAGAGGAAAAATTTTTGTTTCTAGCCCTTACGGTTCAAAAGTTATTAACATAAACGTAAGTGAAACTTTGGACAGTTGGTGGCGCTAGAGGGATTGAGTTAGAGACTCCAAATTTGCTATGGTGGCAGTTCAGACTGTCCTTTATCTGTGTGCCAAATTTTACCGCAAGCGGTTCTATGAAGAATAATAATAATAATAATAGGAACGCCAACGGATGACTGGCCCCTGGAAAATATAATGCATATATATCAGTTTAAACCTGGTGTGAGCACATAAAAGGACAAGACAAGAAGTGTTTCAAATGCACACTGTGCTTGTGCCAGCTATAAATAATGGGGAAAATAAACTTTGCTATCAGCACATGAATAAATTTAGTATAATATGCTGTAATTTACTCAGTGTATTATGCAAAATATGGTGTAAAATAACAAATAGCTCCTTTAGTATAAGCACTGCTTGGCTCTACGTCTTTCTGACATAATTCTAAAATATGATGTTCAAATTATGCTAATGACTGTCCCACATGATAATGTGCCTGTTCACTGTCTTATGAGCATGAACACACTGAAGCGTAAATTATAACTACTGATATTATACAGCAGCACAGACTGAAAAAATACTACTGCACTCATTTGCATATGACATTTTAGTGCTGAGCTCTGAAAAAGTGTAAAACAATTATTCAAGGGAAAAGATAAATGCTAAAGGTTGAAGTTAGAATCCGTATGAAATATTAAAATCCTCTTCACAGACGTTCAGCACCTGAGAAACATCACTACTGTGACAGCTTTACAAATAATGCTTTGATCTTCCTAATATCATAACTGCGCTAATTTGATATAGTATTTAATGTTTTTAAAACTGTATAATTTATGTAGCAAATGAGAATCGATAAGATTATGAATATATAAATAATCACCATATTTGTGATGAAAAATATGTTAAAAAATAATTTAAAAATGTGATTAAAAATATGATATTAATAATAAAATATGATTATTATTACATTATATTCTTATAATATAATAGTATTTATTGTTACTAATGCAAAGCCATATTACATTTTTTTGAAAGCTTTCAGAATCTTTACTTTTTATGTTTTTTGGGGTTTTTTTTGCATTTCTAAATTTTAATGACAGTATATTTATTGAACAAAAATAAAAATAAACAGAAAATAGTACAAACTTTGCTGAAGTGATTGTTTTGAACATGTATTAACTTTTTATACAAACCAAATTATTATTATTTTATTGTTTATATGATTTTTAAACAAAACATGCTAGCACTTTATTTTACAGTGTCCTTGTTACATTACTGTAGTAATAACTATAAATTATGCATAATTACATGCAACTAACCCTCATCTAAACCCTATAGTAAGTATACAGTACTTAAATGCATAATTATGTTATATTATGTGCTAAATAAAAATCCTCATTTTTTTTAGGTTAGTGGCAAAAAATATCTAGAACAATATAAATAAAAAATGTAAACACAAACGAGCATCATATCCAAGCGAACGGAGGACGTGTGCTGTTCTGTTCCAGTGCCAGCGGACCTTCACGACACTGTAACCGTACGGATGAAGTGCAATTTAAGAGCCAGACAATGAATCGGTGTGAAATCACCTTGCCCAAAGGCACCGAGCCGGAACAGCCGTCACTTGGGATCGAATCCACGACCTCGTGTGTGTCTCGGCCCATTTCTCAACCCACGAGGCTCCCGCTGCCCCATATATGAGGACCTACTTGTAGACCGTGGCCTGATTATTGCGTTTGTGTGGTTATTTTCAGCCCGATTTCTGGTTTGGACACTGTAAATGTGAGAGATGTTGTCAGATGAGACGCTCTGAACGGGTCTGTGACGTTGTGTGCCTGTCAGACAGTAAAGCAGAAGATGAATGTGTCCCATAAGGCCCATCGGTCACGTCGAGCTGAAGACACACATCTAACGGGCTCATCTCTGCCCTGAATGCTATAGTTCTTCCTTACGCTCTCAATGTGTTTCAATCAGCCAGGTCATAAAGTTTCATCTGGATCAGAAATATTTTATAATATTTTAAATAATTCCATATTTTGCCATCCAGGATCAGGCAATCTTGTGCTGGTTTCTCAAAGCAACATTGGATAGAATAACACTGATCCAGATACAAACTCGTCCAGATTGATTTATTGATTGTGTTTGAGTTGCTTTCTGTGACATTCAGTGTTAATTTCGTTGACGAATAATTTTTGTCATAATTTTCTACCTTTTTTCACTGATGAAAACGAGACGATAACTAAATAAAAACCAGTTTTGGATGACAAAAACTATAATAACTCGAATAAAAACGGGAGGAAAATGATAGGAAGGGCCGATTAGGGAAGAGATCCCGTCAGAACTGATGTCCGGTGTGACAGATGCGCTCATTTGATCTGTAACGTGCGGATCTAACGGCGGGAAAACACGGAGCTGTTGAGCTTCTACAGGCTCACGCGACAGCGCGTCAGAGCGGCTCAATCAGTGAATAACACACATTTATGACAGGTTATTGTTTATGAACTAATGCTGAGGAATAATGACAATGTTTACTTTATGAACTTTATATAGTAATATGTTTTAGACGGTTGTAACGATGCATATTTTATCTCCCTCATCTGAACTACAAGGCATTTCAAAATAAGAGTCCCGGTGTATTTCAAGCTTGTTTATAATTAAAAGTCACGCATTATTTATACGTTTTTGGTTACACAATAAACTGTATTTAATTTCATATCCATTTAATTCATAGTCAGAAGGAAGACAGTATTTGACACATATTATTCAATAAAGTATCGGTTATAATAGTTAACTAAAACCATTAAAAAATATTCATTACTTGAAATTAAATAAATGTTAACTGAAATTAAAAAAATAAACTTATTTGAAGCTGATATACTAACTAAATCAGAAATACAACATTATAAAAACTATATAGATGTTTTTAAAAAACAAACAAAAAAAGTGAATTGAGCTCTTTCGTGTATTTTTGCGCTTGAACGGTCAAAAACACAATTATGTCAAAATGTGAGTTTTGACATATTCAAGTAACCATCGGTTATGTGATGCTTAAATGCTCAATTAATGCATTACAATTGAACTAAACTCATTAGATTTTAGTCGACTAAAACTAAAAACAATTCAGGTGACTAAAATATGACTAAAACTAAATCAAAATTTGCTGTCAAAATGAACACTGGTGACATTTCACCTCACGCAGTGACGTTCAGACGTTGATAAGTGTGTGTGAAAGTGTACTTCAGTGTACTTGAACTTTGCTTTGCCAGTTAGAGAGAAAAACAAACCGTTTCCCCGGTACATCTCACACCCCTAAACCTTCCCTTTCCCTTAATCCAGTAAGCGGCGTATGGAAAAGCGTTTAGTTTTTAATTTGTCAATTTACACGCAGGAGCTGAGCAGGAGTTGAAAATGAATTAATTAATTACGCAAATAAAAATTTAAAACATGTCCCAAATGCAACGGCACATTTGAATTTTAAAGAGATTACGAGGTGGTAAATCCTGACAGAGTATTTCCTATCAGCATGTGGTTTTTATTCGAAAACTGATTAACTCTCCGACAGAAATACCTCAGGATGTGTTTCGATTTCCTCTGGCTCTCGTCGCCCAGAGCGGCTTCATCTTTAAGACTGTTCAGCAGACAGTGATGTGCAGAAGTGAACTGTATAAACCGAGGCGCTCCGCTGAGGACGCTGAAATCTCTCAGGTGATACTAGGAAAAAGCAGCATGTTTTACAGAGCAAACGAAACACTTACTCACTCGATTCCCTGGAACATTTGAAGGTCAGTTCAGGATGTTTACTCGCCATTGTACTGTAGACTATTGCACATGGACTGCACTTCATAAAATATCACAGCAAGCAGCACAAACACACTTTTCTAGCAAAACATGTGACATGAAGAAGCTTGTACGGTTTGAAATGCTAAACTTGACAAAAAGTGTCATTTTGTGTCTGTGATAAACTACAGGTGTGGTTCGTCTACTTCATCACGACACGCTTTTATGCTTTGACTAATTAGAGCGAGTGAGAATTAATCAGATGAAATGTGTTAAATATATTCTGATTAACTGCATCCTGACATGAATATAGAGTTTGATTGATGTTTCTCTGCATGATTTGTCATTACCAGGCCTAGATGGGATCTGTGGATTCCAGTAATATTACTCCAGTGTAAATCAGCTGTTCTCTATGTGAATATATAGTAAAGTGTAATTTATTCCTGTGATCAAAGCTGAATTTATCATCATTACTCCAGTCTTCAGTGTCACATGATCCTTCAGAAATCATTCTAATATGAGGATTTAATGCTCAAGAAACATTTATGATTACAGGGTTGTACAGTGCGACATACACTATTGCCAAAAGTTTTGTGACGCCTGCCTTTACATGCACATGAACTTTAATGCCATCCCATTCTTAATCCGTAGGGTTTAATATGGAGTTGGCCCACCCTTTGCAGCTCTAACAGCTTCAACTCTTCTGGGAAGGCTTTCCACAAGGTTTAGGAGTGTGTTTATGGGAATTTTTGACCATTCTTCTAGAAGCGCATTTGTGAGGTCAGGCACTGATGTTGGACGAGAAGGCCTGGCTCGCAGTCTCCGCTCTAATTCATCCCAAAGGTGTTCTTTAGTTTAGTGGTCTTTAAAAACAGCGGAGCTAAAGAGAGCACACACACACACAAGCACAGACAGACAGACGCACGCACGCACGCACACACACACACATCATGGCAACCGCCTGCGGTTTCCACTCATGACCGGGAACAAACACACACACACTTGCAGAACTCTTGCACACTTGCAACCAGAAACACACTTCTTTAAGGACATTGTTGATCTCGTGTCTAAACACACAATTCCAGCGCCGCTGATGGCTCCCGTAACCCGAACGAAGCTCGTTGATGGACGCGCTCTTGCTCTCGCTCATGTACGCATACGCTCATCCAGGAGAAGTGCCCATACAAGGAATCCCGCCCTTTATGATGTCATACAGGTCCATACTCGAAAAAATCTTCCCGAAACTTGTTTGAATCCTGAAGGAGTGTATTTGGCACAGAAATACTCCGTCACACGTCCAACTCGTGTTTTAAAATGTTGTCCATGTTTATCATGAGAATCAACTCTTTAACAGTGTCAATAAGGCAGAATGCAGGAAATAGCATTAGACCCCCCCTTAAGCAATAAGTGTTACGATCCTGCAGTTTGCCATTCTAGGCAAAGAAAGAAAATGTTTGTCTGAAAAGTTTTCTTGTTAAGGGTTGGATTTAGTGTGCCCTATACGAGACACTATCAGTCAGTGTTTAAGTGACGAACTGTGCTACTTTTTATGAGATGTAACGTACGTTTTATACTTGTGCTACAATTGTGCTGACCTGTGCGACAAAACGTTCAACCTCTGTAGCACGCGCAAAAAAAGTTATTATCATCAATGTTGAAAACAGTTGTGCCGCTTCATATTTTTGTGGAAACATCTGAAGAGATGGATGGTGTTCAGCACAAACTCACCTACGTCATCCGTCTGTAGACGAGCATGAAGAACCTGCAGAGAGAAGTCTCGAGACACGGAGCTGATGCCCTCCGCCTGTAGGACGCTCAACGCTTCTAATGGAAACTCCAACAACATCCGGTCAGCGAGAATCACCACAGACTCACCAGGATCTGGAGAACACACACACATACAGACGTTCAGCACATTTTATTCTAAAGAGGATATATTATGCCTGGTTTTCCTGCTTGAATGTTGATTATTCCCCCATATTCTCCATTGTTGCGGCTCCTCTCTTCCCAGTCTGTCAGTAACGCTCTGTTTAGTTCCTGTCTCTATGAAGCCCCTCCTTCTGAGAAGCACAATGTGCTCTGATTGGTCGGCTGGAGCAGTGTGTTGTGATTGGTGTTTGGGAAATGTCCCGACCCTTACCATAACCGCCAGTTTCAACACACTACTAACTAACTCAACCAGGCCCCGCCCCTTTATTCTGCGTATGAATTATTATAATGAGGAATATTGTGATGTGTTGGTTCGGAAGAAACTCAAGACTACAATGGAAGCATTTCAGGAGTTCAGAAACACTGACTCCCTTTTTCATGCTCAAACACATTACACACTAGTAATAGGTCCTCTTTAAATGAAGTTAGCATTGGATGATGGTTAACTTCTGTGTGTTAGCTTTACATTGCATGTGGGGATTTTTCGCTGGTGCATATTTTACAGCAGACATGCTAAAGATGGGCTTGATCACAGACACGGGTCTGGGAATGTGATCAATATTTCAGCCCTTAAAGCACCTCAGATGTCATGTTTGATCTCCATATCAAACATCTTATGTGTACATATCGATACAAACTCACGCAGAAAAGCAGAGAAACATTTTCCAACAGCGTTAGTAACAGCAGCTGAATATACAGTGGTGGTCAGAATTATTGGCACCCCTGGTAAATATGATCAAAGATGGCTGTAAAAATAAATCTGCAATGTTTATCCTTTCATTGCAGTAAAACAATTGAAAGTGGAGGGTAAATCACACTATGAAATAAATGCTTTTCTCAAAACATGTTGGCCATAATTATTGGCACCCCTAAATTTTTTTATGAGTAAAATATCTATAAGTATATTCCCATTTTTTAGCACACCAGGGTGACTATGAGCATGAAATTGTCCAGCTATGACGTCTTGTTCCACAGGAGTATAAATATGAGAAACACAAAGGCCAAATTCCCTTAATCATCATCACAATGAGTAAAGCCACAGAATATAGTTCTGATGTGCAGCAAAAGATTGTTGAGCTTCACAAAATAAGAAAACAGCTAAAGCATTGAAAATCCCCATTTCCACCATCAGGGCAATAATTAAGAAGTTCAATCAACTAAAGATGTTATGAATCTGACGTGTGTGTATATCGTCCTAATGCACGAGAGGAGGAGAGTTTGAGCGGACAAAGACTGTCCAAGATCACAGATGGAGAATCGCAGAGATTAGTTGAGTCTTGGGGTCAGAAAATCTAACAACCCCTATAAATCACCACATGTTGTTTGGGAGGGATTCAAGAAAAATCCTCCTCGTTCATCCAGAAACAAACTCCAGCATATTCAGTTCAGACACGACTGGAGCTTCAGACGGGACCTGGTTCTGTGGTCAGATGACACTATAAAAAGAGCTTTTTGGCAGCAAACACACCAGATGGGATAAAAAGCACCCCATGCCCACGGTTAAATACACCGCTGGATCTTTAATGTTGTGGCCTCTTTTTTTGGTGGAGGTCCTGCACTTCTTTTTCAGAGACATGGTATCACGGATTCTAGCAAACACCAGCAGATAAAACATCAAAACCTGCTAGAAATCTTATAATGGGCCGTGGTTGGATCTTCCATCAGGACAACGATCCAAAACAAACATCAAAATCAACACACAAATGTGCCACTGAGCACAAAATGAAGTCCCAGTCCCTAACCTGAACCCTATAGAGAATGAGTGATGAACTGAAGAGAAGAGCTGGGATCTGAAGGATCTGGAGAGATTCTGTGTGGAGGAATGATCTCTGATCTCCAAACTCATCAGGAGTTATAGGAGAAGACTCAGAGCGGTTATCTTGGGGAAAGGAGGCTGCAAAAAGTATTTAATAAGAGGGTGCCAATAATTGTGGCCAACGTGTTTTGGAGAAAAGCATTTATTTCATAATGTGATTTACCCCCCACTTTCAATTCTTTTACTTCAATGAAAGGTTAGATTTTTGCACATTTTTAAATAAAAGATCAAAAGGATAAACAATGCAGATTTATTTTTACAGCCATCTTTGATCATATTTACCAGGGGTGCCAATAATTCTGACCACAACTGTATATATGGAAGAAGAGCTAGAAGAGACATTTCTCTGAAGACTAGAGAAAACACAGGTGAGAGATGAATGTAAAATCCAGATACAAGTTAAAAGTTTGTCGTCTGCTAATGTCATAAGTCTCTCCTGCTCACCAAAGCTGTGTTTATCTGATCATAAATACAGTAAAACAGTGAAATATTCCTCCAGTGTAAATCAGCTGTTCTCTATGTGAATATATAGTAAAGTGTAATTTATTCCTGTGATCATTACTATCATTACTCCAGTCTTCAGTGTCACATGATCCTTCACAAATCATTCTAATATGATGATTTGATGCTCAACAAACATTTATGATTATTATCAAAGCTGAAAGGAGTTTAGATGTGTTTTTCTGTCCGGGGTGTTTGTAGGTGTGACGTACCCAGCAGAGGTTTATCAGTCGTTTTGTCTTCCTTGTCTTTGGCTCGGGCCGATGTGGTGGTGGAGATGGACGGAGAACGAACACTGTGATAAGACAGAAGAGGAAATTAGAGAAAGAAGTGGCCGTCATATACTTCACACAGGACGTTAAAAATGGTGCAACAGAAATGAACAGAAGGCACATTTATAGGTGCAATAACTCCAATGTCAAACATGATTTCATGAGGTTATGTATGTGTGTTTTGGTACCTAAAGCATGAAAAGTCAAACTGTGAGAGAACAGGATGGAGGTAGTTCTCCATTTCCTCAAGCAGTGCTTTGAAACAATCGTCCAGCTTTCCATCTTTCCCTTCCTTTATAAAGAGAGTGAAAGAGAGTGTTTTGATGTTCATTTTTCATATTTTATTTGCTCATGTGCTGTTGACGGTGTCTCACGTGCGAGCGGTGTGTCTGTGCGTTCAGACGTTTGAACTCTTGCAGGTGTTTGTGGAGTTGGAGTAGAGATGATCGCTGAACGGAGGCCTTGACCAGTCTAGAGCAGATCAGACCACCTACAGAAACACACACACACACACCTCAGCGCTCATCACCAAACCTGTGCAAAACACACTGGGTCATAATGCAAACATAATGCACACGAATACTGAAGAAACGTGACCTGGACCTGTTTTCATAAGATTCACTCATGAATTAAGTCTGTGCCTGCTAAGAAAGGTGGAAAACAAAAAACTGAGATTAAAGGTAAAGGTGAGTGGGATGGTTACCTGTCACACTCTTTCCTTTCTGAGTGTCTGCGGCTTTAACCTTCTCATAGAACCCGCCGTAGAGCACAGACCTACACAATGACAGAACAGACACGAGTTACACACAGCAGTGGCTCCTCTGTGTGTGTGTGTGTGTGTGTGTGTGTGTGTGTGTGTGTGTGAGAGAGAGAGAGTCATGGAGTTGACAGAATGAGAAGATTTAGTCGTGTCAGAGAGCACAACAAGAGTTTTACTGCTACTGAGAATCCACTGAATGACCGATGACGCAGGTTCCTGAATGACTTTAAAATAAAATGAACAGCCCAGTAAAATTCCACAATGATCTTTCAGAAAAGATTAGGACAGAGTGGAATAGTGTACTGTAAAATGCCATAGAATTAAACAGAATAGAAAAGAGAAATGGAAAACAGAGCAGTGTAAAATGCAATATAAGTAAACATGGAGAACAGAACAGCATACAATCAATAGAATTATACAGAATAGAAAAGAGAAATGAAAAACAGAGCAGTATAAAATGCAATAGAATTAAACAGAATAGAAAAGAGAAATGAAAAAGAGCAGTATAAAATGCAATAGAATTAAACAGAATTGAAAAGAGTAATGGAAAACAGAGCAGTGTAAAATGCAATAGAATTAAACAGAATAGAAAAGAGAAATGGAAAACAGAGCAGTATAAAATGCAATAGAATTAAACAGAATTTAAAAGAGTAATGGAAAACAGAGCAGTGTAAAATGCAATATAAGTAAACATGGAGAACAGAACAGCATACAATCAATAGAATTATACAGAATAGAAAAGAGAAACGAAAAACAGAGCAGTATAAAATGCAATAGAATTAAACAGAATAGAAAAGAGTAATGGAAAACAGAGCAGTGTAAAATGCAATAGAATTAAACAGCATAGAAAAGAGAAATGGAAAACAGAGCAGTGTAAAATGCAATATAAGTAAACATGGAGAACAGAACAGCATACAATCAATAGAATTATACAGAATAGAAAAGAGAAATGAAAAACAGAGCAGTATAAAATGCAATAGAATTAAACAGAATAGAAAAGAGTAATGGAAAACAGAGCAGTGTAAAATGCAATAGAATTAAACAGCATAGAAAAGAGAAATGGAAAACAGAGCAGTGTAAAATGCAATATAAGTAAACATGGAGAACAGAACAGCATACAATCAATAGAATTATACAGAATAGAAAAGAGAAATGAAAAACAGAGCAGTATAAAATGCAATAGAATTAAACAGAATAGAAAAGAGTAATGGAAAACAGAGCAGTGTAAAATGCAATAGAATTAAACAGAATGGAAAAGAGAAATGGAAAACAGAGCAGTGTAAAATGCAATAGAATTAAACAGAATAGAAAAGAGTAATGGAAAACAGAGCAGTGTAAAATGCAATAGAATTAAACAGAATAGAAAAGAGTAATAGAAAACAGAGCAGTGTAAAATGCAATAGAATTAAAC
Source organism: Coreius guichenoti (assembly GCA_039654105.1). Lineage (NCBI taxonomy): Eukaryota > Metazoa > Chordata > Actinopteri > Cypriniformes > Gobionidae > Coreius > Coreius guichenoti. Next base: position 40,864,785 of record CM077179.1, on the reverse strand, counting down.
AGAATAGAAAAGAGAAATGGAAAACAGAGCAGTGTAAAATGCAATAGAATTAAACAGAATAGAAAAGAGAAATGGAAAATAGAGCAGTGTAAAATGCAATAGAATTAAACAGAATTGAAAAGAGTAATGGAAAACAGAGCAGTGTAAAATGCAATAGAATTAAACAGAATAGAAAAGAGAAATGGAAAACAGAGCAGTATAAAATGCAATAGAATAAAACAGAATAGAAAAGAGAAATGGAAAACAGAGCAGTGTAAAATGCAATCGAATTAAACAGAATAGAAAAGAGAAATGGAAAACAGAGCAGTGTAAAATGCAATAGAATTAAACAGAATAGAAAAGAGAAATGGAAAACAGAGCAGTGTAAAATGCAATAGAATTAAACAGAATTGAAATTAGAAATGGAGAACAGAGCAGTGTAAAATGCAACAAAATAAAACAATAGAATAGAGCATGAGAGAACAGAGCAGCATAAAATTAAATAGAATTAAACAGAAAGTGTAAAATTCAATAAAGCAGAGTAGAACAGAGAATAAAATAAAACAGAACACAAGAGCAGAGCAGAACAGAACAGAATATAATGTAGAGCATGGCGCTGGCAACGTCAAGGTCATGGGTTTGATTTGATTTGATTTGCAATGTGACTCTATTGTCTTCTGTAGAGTTGCTTTACAGCTGGAACTGAATTTGTTTCATATTTGATGAAGTTTGCATCATTGAAGCTGTTTTGAAACAGTTTGTAAAGCATCTGCCAAAAGCATGAATCTAAACGTACATTTCCATAATAGAATAGAATCCCTCCCACCTGTCCTCTGAGTGCTGGAGCAGCAGGATCCTGAAGTTGGGTGGCAGTTCTCCCAGAATTCTCAGGTGGTTTGGGTTTATGGTCAAGTGACTGAAGGCCTGAAAGTGTGATGAGACACATGAAGCATGAATCCTGATCCTGTCTAGACGCTCACGTCCCTTAAAGGAACTCTCCACTTTTTTTGAAAATAGGCTCATTTTCCAGCTCCCCTAGAGTTAAACAGTTGAGTTTTACCGTTTTCGAATCCATTCAGCCGATCTCCGGGTCTGGTGGTAGCACTTTTAGCATAGCTTAGCATACATCATTGAATCTGATTAGACCGTTAGCATCTCGCTCAAAAAATGACTCAAGAGTTTCGATATCTTTCCTATTTAAAACTTGACTCTTCTGTAGTTACATCGTGTACTAAGACCGACGGAAAATGAAAAGTTGTGATTTTCTAGGCCGATATGGCTAGGAACTATACTCTCATTCCTGCGTAATAATCAAGGAACTTTGCTGCCGTACCATGGGTGCAGCGGCGCAATGAAAATAGTCCCCAGCACGCTCTCTGTGTAAGCAGGTTGTCATGTTGGTTATGTTGACGGAAGTTAGCCTATTTTCAGGTGCTGCATAATATCATTGCGCCGCTGCACCCATGGTACGGCAGCAAAGTTCCTTGATTATTTATTTTTGAGTGAGATGCTAACGGTCTAATCAGATTCAATGATCTATGCTAAGCTATGCTAAAAGTG
>CM077179.1:40813246-40860746 GCA_039654105.1 Coreius guichenoti | reverse complement strand
CACTCTCTCACACACACACACACTCTCTCACACAAACACACACACACACACACACTCACACAATCACTCTCTCTCTCACACACACACCTGCAGGAGGACGAGGTACTGGCCGCTGGCGCTGAGGTCAAACTGGCCGTGACACTCCAGCAGATCTGAGCAGACGTGAGGAAGCAGATGAGGGAGGTTGTGCTGAAGACTCAGACTCACAGACTGACTGAGAGTTTCACAGGCCTGAGCCAACAGCCGCTGCGCTGCCCTCCGCTCGCTCTGACAACACACACACACACACACCGAGGTCAGGGCCAGCAAGACATGATCAATCCAGAGACACATTGAGTTCTCACTTCTTCTGTACAGACAGAACTGCTGGTGTCAGTCTGAATAATCCTCTGTTTCTGGACATCCTCAGAGCATCAAGTGGTTCATAAATAGACTAAAGAATATCGTTTTGATTTCTAAAAACGCACAGAATCTTTGAATCTATGGAAGTCTATGTGTATAAAGTCATTGAAGTCCCTCATTACAATAAATGTGTGTGTGAGTGTGTGTGAGTGAGTGAGTGTATGTGTGACCGTATGTGTTTGAGTGTGTGTGTGTGCGAGAGAGTGTGTGAGTGAGTGTGTATGTGTGTGTGTGTGTGTGTGTGAGAGAGTGTGTGCGAGAGAGTGTGTGAGTGAGTGTATGTGTGTGTGTGTGTGTGAGAGAGTGTGTGTGTATGTGTGTGAGTATGTATGAGTGTGTGTGTGAGTGCATGTGTTGTGTGAGAGTGTGTGTGAGTGTGTATGTGTGAATTTGTGTGTGTGTGAATTTGTGTAGGCGAGAGAGTGTGTGTGTGTGTGTGAGTGTGTATGAGTGTGTGTGAGTGCATGTGTTGTGTAAGAGTGTGTGTGAGTGTGTGTGTGAATTTGTGTGTGCGAGAGAGTGTGTGTGTGTATGCGTGTGAGAGTGTGTATGAGTGTGTGTGTGAGTGCATGTGTTGTGTGAGAGTGTGTGTGTTAGTGTATGAGTGAATTTGTGTGTGTGTGTGTGTGAATTTGTGTGTGCGAGAGAGTGTGTGTGTGAGTGAGTGTGTGAGAGTGAGTGTGTGAGTGCATGTGTTGTGTGAGAGTGTGTGTGTTAGTGTATGAGTGAATTTGTGTGTGTGTGTGTGTGAATTTGTGTGTGCGAGAGAGTGTGTGTGTGAGTGAGTGTGTGAGAGTGAGTGTGTGAGTGCATGTGTTGTGTGAGAGTGTGAGTGTGTATGTGTGAATTTGTGTGTGTGTGTGTGAGAGAGTGTGTGTGTGAATTTGTGTGTGAGAGAGTGTGTGTGTGAATTTGTGTGTGTGAGCGTGTGTGTGAGCATGTGTGTGAGTGTGTGTGTGTGAGCGTGTGTGAGTGTGTGTGTGTGAGCATGTGTGAGTGTGTGTGTGTGAGCGTGTGTGTGTGTGTGTGAGAGTGTGTGTGTGTGTGTGTGTGTGAGCGTGTGTGTGAATGTGTGTGTGAATGTGTGTGTGTGAGCGTGTGTGTGAGCATGTGTGTGAGCGTGTGTGTGAGCGTGTGTGTGAGTCTGTGTGTGTGAGTGTGTGTGTGTATGCGTGTGTGTGTGAGAGAGTGTGTGCGTGTGTGTGTGAGAGTGTGTGTGTGAGAGAGTGTGTGTGAGTGCATGTGTTGTGTGAGAGTGTGAGTGTGTATGTGTGAATTTGTGTGTGTGTGAGAGAGTGTGTGTGTGAATTTGTGTGTGCGAGAGTGTGTGTGTGTGAGTGTGTGTGTGCGTGTGTGTGTGTGAGCATGTGTGAGTGTGTGTGTGTGTGTGTGTGTGTACCTGTAGCTGTGCACTTTTGCCTTCATATCGTTTCTTCTCAGTCTCAGTCATCTTCACTTGTTCTTCTTCATTATCGCTCTGGTTGCTCTGGTTGTCGTGCGTCTCGCTCCGGTCCTCGTCCTGCGGGCACAGCTCATATTGAGTCTGTGAATCAATGGCAGTCTGGAGGAAAGTGTTTTCGAGAGGGGAATTAATGGAGCCGAGGCAAATTAGGCTATAATTTGCCTTATAAATTTAACTCTAATGATGAGTTTAAGAATGGAAATCTATACTGTGCCTTATTTTCTTTTCAAACTATCTATAGTTCAATGCATCGCCTTAAAACAGCAAATCATGCACAAATTGGACATTAAATATGAACTATATTGTAATTTTACAGCAGTGTGTGTGTGTGTGTACTGTACCGCGGCGGGCTCGTCCCACAGTGTGGACGGGTACAGCGGGTCTCTCTGCTGGGCTAATATTCTCAGGCACCTTCCCAGCATGCCGAGGGCCCGAGCCCTGGTCTCCACACAGTCCAGCGAGAGGGAAGTGACGGCTGTGAGGTGTGTCAGAGCCTCCTGAGCCAGAGAGCGTCCCACAGCAGCCCAGTCCTGAGCAAACACACACACACACACACACAGATGCTGATACTACAGTCAACACAGAAGAGCACATCTGGGTCAATCTCTTCTGGCTCATAATTTATCCAATAATAATAATAAAAACATTGATTAATTGGTTATATAAAGTATATCACCTGTTTTAGGACCACTATGATAAAGATTTTTGGTGGAAAAAGTCCTGATATAATATTTAAAATTGTAAAGTACATTTGTAAGAATACATCATGGTATAATGTTGAATTATTACATTATTACAGTATAATGTACTGAATTCAATGTAATATGCTTAATACAAAATTAGATAACTGTAATAGTTAATTTTCATTAGTATATTAATAGAATGAAACAAAAAAAAATCTAAATGGTCTTAAAATAAATAAATAAATAAATATTTATTCTAGCAAAAGAAAGAGAACAGAATAAAATAAAATATTACTAATATTTTTTTTTTTTTTTTTTTTTTTTTTTAAAGTGTCCTTTTGATTTTAGGCAAAAATAAAACATTAACTGGACATTTCCTTATAAGGTTCAGATCTGTGAATAGAAACTATCATTCAAAAGTGTTTTTGAAAGAAATGCTGCTTCATTATTTTATTTCTCAGGATTCTTTGATGAATACAAAGTTCAAAAGAACAGCATTTATTTGAAATAGAATCTTTTGTAACATTATAAATGTCTTTACTGTCACTTTTGATCAGTTTAATGCGTCCTTGATGAATACAGTAAAAGTATTCATTTCTTTCAAAAAGAAAAATCTTACTGACCTCAAACCTTTGAACTCAGTGTTGTTTTTAAAAATGATGTAACATCATCTAGAGAGATCTGGTTGTTATTGCGTGAAGCAGCCGCTGTCTGAAGAATACACTGTTTATGAGTCAGTGCAAGAGTTTAACGCCTGATGTAAAAATATCAAAGAGCGAAAAAAATCAATCGAGATGTAATGTGAGTGCGTGAAAGTTATACTGACTGATAGATTGAACATCTCATCTGTGTCTGACTGATTGCTGAATGGACTGGAGACACACACACACACACACACACACACACACACACGCACACGCTCACACTCATACACACAGACTCACACGCACACACACACACACACACGCTCACACACACACTCACACGCACACTCACACGCACACACACACACACACACACACGCTCACACTCACTCACACACTCACTCACACTCATATACTCACTCACACTCACACACACACTAACACAGACACACACTCACACACAGACACACTAACACAGACACACACTCACACACACACACACACACTCACACACTCACACACACACACACACACACACACTAACACAGACACACACTAACACAGACACACACTCACACACACACACACTAACACAGACACACACACTCACAGACTCACACACGCACTCACACACACATACACACACATTAACAAAGACACACACACACACACTAACACACACTCACACACACACACACACACACACATTAACAAAGACACACACACACTAACACAGACACACACACTAACACAGACACACATTCACACTCACACTCACTCACACACACACACACTCATTTGTCTATGCACATAATTATAATGTAAGTTAAGGACTGGGGAAAGAATCTCTTGATTGCATTAAACAGTAAACCACTCTATCGGCCCCTGACGCAGTAAACGGCTCAAATTAAACTAGTGTGAGAGTTTGTTTGTTTGTTTTTTAATGCCATGTGAGTTATTGCGAGAAAAACTATATCAGGTTTTTTTTTTTTTTTTGCTAAAAACTCTTTTTGGTTGAACTTGGTGTTAACTGAATAAAATTGGTTTCTCACAGGGTTAAACCCAGCACAATCTAATAAAACATACTTCAGTGATAAAGCATTTTGACAGAAAGAAGATGTTGGTAGATCTTCTCCTAATATTAAAAACTTGGAAATCTAGAATGGTCAATTCGGCAACGGCTGTAAACAATCTGGTCATAATAAGTTTCTCACCCTCTCATGATCGGTGAGATCAGCGCTGCTCCTGATGAAGTCCTCCACCGCCCTCTCAACTGAGCACTTCCTGTCCCGACCGATGGACTTCCTCTTCTGCTCGGCACACTGGATGTCCAGCATGAGCAGGGCCAGATCGGCGAGAGCCAGTCTCAGACGCACACACACACGCATCACATGGAGGCTATGCCAACCAGACTGCAGGAAACACACAACATCGAGTGAGACTTTAAAACCGTTACTATAATGTTCTTTAACATGAACATTTACTGAAATATATACACTATATTGCCAAAAGTTTTGTGACGCCTGCCTTTACATGCACATGAACTTTAATGCCATCCCATTCTTAATCCGTAGGGTTTAATATGGAGTTGGCCCACCCTTTGCAGCTATAACAGCTTCAACTCTTCTGGGAAGGCTTTCCACAAGGTTTAGGAGTGTGTTTATGGGAATTTTTGACCATTCTTCTAGAAGCGCATTTGTGAGGTCAGCCACTGATGTTGGACGAGAAGGCCTGGCTCGCAGTCTCCGCTCTAATTCATCCCAAAGGTGTTCTATCGGGTTGAGGTCAGGACTCTGTGCAGGCCAGTCAAGTTCCTCCACACCAAACTCGCTCATCCATGTCTTTATGGACCGACGCTTTGTGCACTGGTGCGCTGTCATGTTGGAACAGGAAGGGGCCGTCCCCAAACTGTTCCCACAAAGTTGGGAGCATGAAATTGTCTAAAATGTCTTGGTATGCTGAAGCATTAAGAGTTCCTTTCACTGGAACTAAGGGGCCAAGCCCAACCCCTGAAAAACAACCCCAGACCATAATCCCCCCTCCACCAAACTTTAGACTTGGCACAATGCAGTCAGGCAAGTCCCGTTCTCCTGGCAACCGCCAAACCCAGACTCGTCCATGGGATTGCCAGACAAAGAAGCGTGATTGGTCACTCCAGAGAACACGTCTCCACTGCTCTAGAGTCCAGTGGCGGCGTGCTTTACCCCACTGCATCCCACGCTTTGCATTGCACTTGGTGATGTAAGGCTTGGATGAGCTGCTCGGCCATGGAAACCCATTCCATGAAGCTCTCTACACACTGTTCTTGAGCTAATCTGAAGGCCACACGAAGTTTGGAGGTCTGTAGCTATTGACTCTGCAGAAAGTTGGTGACTTCTGCGCACTGTGACCCTCAGCATGCGCTGACCCCGCTCTGTGATTTTACGTGGCCTATCACTTCGTGGCTGAGTTGCTGTTGTTCCCAATTGCTTCCAGTTTGTTATAATCCCACTAACAGTTGAGTGTGGAATATTTAGTAGTGAGGAAATGTCAGGAATGGACTTATTGCACAGGTGGCAACCTATCACGGTACCACGCTTGAGTTCACTGAGCTCCTGAGAGCGACCCATTCTTTCACAAATGTTTGTAGAAGCGTCTGCATGCCTAGTGCTTGATTTATACACCTGTGGCCATGAAGTGATTGAACACCTGAATTCAATGATTTGGAGGGGCGTCCCAATACTTTTGGCAATATAGTGTTTATATAACTTTATATAAAGAGCTGCGACAAAAAAATTCAGGCAGTCTTTGTCTTCATAATGTTCCCTCAAAATGTAATAACTTGCTTCACCTCCGAAACGAGACATCTGACATTGTTTTCTTGTTGAATACTCTGCTGCACTCAGAAATGGTCACATTAGGGCAGCTCATGTTTACTTTATCATAATCTCGTGTTTTGTTCTTAGTTTATTAGCAGTAATCAGCTTCAGTCATCTTGTCCCAGTAACAAACACATCTTCATTCTGATCTGCTTTAGTTTGACAGCAACACTCATGGATTCCTGACATTGAATCAATATTGATTGTTATCTGGGTTCTGTTCGTTGAAGTCAATATGCATCATTCAACACTTTTACTTGCGTAATGTGACATTTATTTTCAGTGACAAAATCTATGAGAATTGATGTGCTGGTGTGTGTGAAGTGTGTTTTTGCATGTACTCTCCACTTCAACAGCAGCCTGAATTTATTTGACCAATAATGAGCATTATTTCTAATCTAGGCGACATCAGAAAAAAACAACATTGTTTGAGTGACAGTTATTACATTTTGATGACAAAAACAGACTGCACTGATGAATCATTCAAATACAGAATGCGATTTCACTCCCTGAAATGTCTTATGCAACCGAAGTGATTTGCTTGCGACCTTAATTTGTGAATGTGTACAAGCATGGAATCCAAAGTCAGTAAAAGTGCATCCGATTTGTTTCCCTCAAGCACTCAGATGCCTACGCAGGGTTTTGCCAGAGCAATCCTGCTGTAAATCTGGATTAGAACAGAACGCTGAGCGAGTCATGCATTATTCATCAGGGTCAGAGACTAAGGAAATGGAGGAGTGAAAACAGGAAATGACCTGGCAACAAGGTCTTACAGGAATGACCTGTTCACAAATGAGTCACGTGACCACCGTCAAAACAGCCTTCTGAAAAACACTTTAGTTCTTTTGTCAAAATATGCAGGACAGATAAAATGAAGGTTTATGTAGCAATTTTTGGATTAATCTGCTGCATGTTGAGATGTATTCAGCACTGTTTTAGTGCCAGTATTATTTTAGTATCACTGAGACACTATGGGACTCTAGACCCTTTTAGGGGCTTCATCCCCCATCTGTTGTCTCAGCCTGTCACACCCACTAGCTGGAGTGCCCATGATCGCCACCAGAGGGCACTCCTTCCGTCTCCTTTGCTACCTCATCATGAACTTAATTTCCCAGAACCCACTGCCTGACTCATTATGTTTGATTGTGTTCAGCTGTGTGTGATTAACTTGTTTAGCTCTGCCTTTATAAGCCCTGTGTTTCCACTCATTCGTTGCGAAGTCTTGTTAGTGTTACCTCTGCATTTCTGAGCACCTGTATCCCTGCATCGCTGCATCTGCATCCCTGTATCCCTGCATCTGCATTCTTGTATCCCTGCATCTGCATCCCTGTATCCCTGCATCTGCATCCCTGTATTCCCATCCCCGTATCCCCGCATCCCTGTATCCCTGCATCTGCATCCCTGTATTCCTGCATCCCTGTATCACCGTATCCCTGCATCTGCATCCCTGTATCCCTGCATCCGTATATCGCTGCATCCCTGTATCCCTGCATCCCTGTATCCCTGCATCCCCGTACCCCGCATCCCTGTATCCTTGCATCCCCGTATCCCTGCATCCCTGTATACCTGCATCTGCATCCCTGTATCCCTGCCTCCCTGTATCCCTGCATCTGCATCCCTGTATCCCTGCATCCCCATCCCTGTATCCCCGCATCACTGTATCTGCACCCCTGCATCCCTGTATCACTGCATCACTGCTTCCCTGCATCCCTGTATCCCTGCATCTGCATCCCCGCATCCCTGTATTCCTGCATCCCTGTATCTCTGCATCCCTTTATCCCTGCATCCCCGTACCCTGCATCCCTGTATCCTTGCATCCCTGCATCTGTATCCCTGCATCTGCATCCCTGTATCCCTGCATCTGCCTCCCTGTATCCCTACATCCCTGCATCTGCATCCCTGCATCTACATCCCTGTATCCCTGCATTTGTATCCCTGCATTTGCATCCCTGTATCCATACATCCCCATCCCCGTATCCCTGCATCCTTGCATCTGCATCCCTGTATCACCGTATCACTGCTTCCCCGCATCCCTATATCGCTGCATCCCTATATCGCTGCATCCCTGTATCTCTGTATCCCTGCATCCCCGTACCCCGCATCCCTGTATCCTTGCATCCCTGCATCCCTGTATCGCTGCATCCCTGTATCCCTGCATCTGCATCCCTGTATCCCTGCATCTGCATCCCTGTATCCCTGCATCTGTATCCCTGTAGCCCTGCATCTGCATCCCTGTATCCCGGTATCCCTGCATCTGCCTCCCTGTATCCCTGCATCCCTTCATCCCTGCATCCCTGCATCCCTGTATCCCTGCATCCCTTCATCCCTGCATCTGCCTCCCTGTATCCCTGCATCCCTTCATCCCTGCATCCCTGTATCCCTGCATCTCCCTCCCTGTATCCCTGCATCCCTTCATCCCTGCATCCCTGTATCCCTGCATCCCTGCATCCCTGCATCCCTGTATACCTGCATCTGCATCCCTGTATCCCTGCATCCCTGTATCCCTGCATCCCTGCATCTGTATCCCTGTATCCTTGCATCCCCGTATCCCTGCATCCCTGTATACCTGCATCTGCATCCCTGTATCCCTGCATCCCTTCATCCCTGCATCCCTGTATCCCTGCATCCCTTCATCCCTGCATCCCTGCATCCCTGTATCCCTGCATCCCTTCATCCCTGCACCTGCCTCCCTGTATCCCTGCATCCCTTCATCCCTGTATCCCTGGATCTCCCTCCCTGTATCCCTGCATCCCTTCATCCCTGCATCCCTGTATCCCTGCATCCCTGCATCCCTTTATCCCTGTATCCCTGCATCTGCCTCCCTGTATCCCTGCAACCCTTCATCCCTGCATCCCTGCATCCCTGTATCCCTGCATCCCTTCATCCCTGTATCCCTGCATCCCTGTATCCCTGCATCCCTTCATCCCTGCACCTGCCTCCCTGTATCCCTGCATCCCTTCATCCCTGTATCCCTGGATCTCCCTCCCTGTATCCCTGCATCCCTTCATCCCTGCATCCCTGTATCCCTGCATCCCTGCATCCCTTTATCCCTGTATCCCTGCATCCCTGCATCTGCCTCCCTGTATCCCTGCAACCCTTCATCCCTGCATCCCTGTATCTCTGCATCCCCGTATCCCTGCATCCCTGTATCCCCGTATCCCTGTATCCTTGAATCCCTGTATCCCTGCATCCCTGTATCGCTGCATCCCTGTATCCCTGCATCTGCATCCCTGTATCCCTGTATCTGCATCCCTGTATCCCTGCATCTGCATCCCTGTATCCCTGCATCTACATCCCTGTATCCCTGCATTTGCATCCCTGTATCCCTACATCCCCATCCCCGTATCCTCGCATCCCTGTATCCCTTCATCCCTGTATTCCTGCATCCCTGTATCTCTGTATCCCTGCATCCCTGCATCTGCCTCCCTGTATCCCTGCAACCATTCATCCCTGCATCCCTGTATCTCTGCATCCCTGTATCCCCGTATCCCTGCATCCCTGTATCCCTGCATCTGCATCTGCATCCCTGTATCCCCACATCCCTGTATCTCTGCATCCCTGTATCCCTGCATCCCCGTACCCCGCATCCCTGTATCCTTGAATCCCCGTATCCCTGCATCCCTGTATTGCTGCATCCCTGTATCCCTGCATCTGCATCCCTGTATCCCTGCATCTACATCCCTGTATCCCTGCATTTGCATCCCTGTATCCCTACATCCCCATCCCTGTATCATCGCATCCCTGTATCATAGCATCCCTGCATCCCTGTATCACCGTATCACTGCTTCCCCGCATCCCTGCATCCCTATATCGCTGCATCCCTGTATTCCTGCATCCCTGTATCTCTGTATCCCTGCATCCCTGTACCCCGCATCCCTGTATCCTTGCATCCCTGCATCTGTATCCCTGTATCCCTGCATCTGCATCCCTGTATCCCGGCATCCCTGCATCTGCCTCCCTGTATCCCTGTATCCCTGCATCCCTTCATCCCTGCATCCCTGTATCCCTGCATCCCTGCATCTGCCTCCCTGTATCCCTGCATCCCTTCATCCCTGCATCTGCCTCCCTGTATCCCTTCATCCCTGTATCCCTGGATCTGCCTCCCTGTATCCCTGCATCCCTTCATCCCTGTATCCCTGCATCTGCCTCCCTGTATCCCTGCAACCCTTCATCCCTGCATCCCTATATCCCCGTATCCCTGTATCCCTGCATCCCTGCGGGGTACTCAAGTTCTCTTATCTCGAGCAAATACACACACAATCTTGTCTTGTTGTTTCCAGTGAAATAGAGAAAGAGATCTTCCTGATGAAATTTGACAGGTGTATTTACAGCGATGAAAATAAAGTGCAATGGTGTATTTCATTCTAGTGATCAGAGATTATTTCCTATTCTCAAAACCAATGGCAGGTTTTGTCTCATGCATCACTGAGACATATTTCTTTAAGGGCCACTCATATCTTTCTCTTTCCTTTCTGTGGAAAAGCCAAATATTCTCTCTGTCATATATTTCTCCAGAGTCGTCTCTGTTGGATTTATTGTCTTTGGGGCGGCAGCACCATCTGCTGTAGGTGGAGGCTCAATCTAATGGAAGAATAAACTTCAGTCAGACTCTGGTAATAAAGCCAACGCGGGTGTTAAATCAGCTGCAAACAATATGTTTTCTGATTTATGCCGGATCCCACAGAAGGATGCCTGCAAACAGCCAGCGGTTCAGTGTGCATCTGTGATTTAAAGGGACAGTTCAGCCAAAAAACATCATTCTGTCATCATTTACTCGCCCTCATGTCATTCAAACCTGAAGTTCGTTCTTCTGTGGAACACAAAGGGAAATCTAGAAGAAATATGCTTTTATGAGGTATTTTTTATTTTTTTTCCTTTTATATTTTTCTGGATTTTTTTCCTAAACGGAATTTTTCTGGATTCCATTTTTTTCTGTTTTAATTTTTCTGGACTCTGATTCAATGGTTACATTAAATGCAAGTAATCAATTGATCAATAATTAATAGAAATCATGAAACATATATAATGCAACAACTATTTATTCAAAGTTTAACAAAAGAAAAAAAAATGACGCACTCACACACACACTCACACACACTCTCTCTTTCACACACACACACTCACTCACTCACTCACTCACTCACTCACTCACTCACTCACTCACACACACACACACACTCTCTCTCTCACACACTCACACACACTCTCTCCTTCACACACTCACACACACACTCTCTCTTTCACACACACACACACACACACACTCACACACACATGCACACACGCACATACACACACTCACACACACTCTCTCTCTCTCTCTCACACACACACACACACACAGTCACACACACACACACACACACACACGCACACACACTCACACACACTCTCACACACACACACACTCTCTCTCTCTCGCTCACATACACACACACTCACACGCACACACGCTCACTCTCTCTCTCTTACACACACGCACACACACACACACACACACACACACACACACACACACACACACACACACACAATTTGATTGATATGTTGATCCAGGAATATGTTTGTAAAAGACTTTTTTGTTTTGAGACATTATTTGAATAAATAAATTAAGTTCATATCACCCTTAAATTCTCATTACTAATGCAAAATTATTTTATATTTTAACTAAATGTTTAGAGCCCTACAAAGTACATTTTATTCTTTCTCAAATTCCATTTTATTTTTACAAAATGTTTCATTTTAATTACAGTTTTTTACAATCGCTATGACTATTTTTTCAAAAAAAAATTTAACAAATTTCCTAAACTCTTAACACAGTTAGCACAACATCTGTCTGTGTAGGCTATACAATTAACACATTTATTGTTGCTTTGACACAAAATTCATATAGTTAACACAAATTTAAAATGCTTGAACTTCTTTTACACACAAGCTCAACCACGACCAAAACAATGCATTTTTACTGCCAAATTTACCAGTGCTTTCACACTGTGTGTCAAGACAGATAACACCATGTTCTAAACCTAACCTTATAGGCTAAAGTCAAGGTGAACAGCTGTTCGTACTGTGAACTGAAACACAAATATATCCCCTGTATTTTATTCAATTGTTACTGAGAAACAGCTGATTGAAGTTATGCAAATATATAAATCACAACTGATTCCCATCTATGAATTGCTCAGGTGTTGATGTTCTTTCAATCACATGACCATATGGTATACAAACCCGATTCCAAAAAAGTTGGGACACTGTACAAATTGTGAATAAAAAAGCAATGCAATAATTTACAAATCTCATAAACTTATATTTTATTCACAATAGAATATAGATAACATATCAAATGTTGAAAGTGAGACATTTTGAAATGTCATGCCAAATATTGACTCATTTTGGATTTCATGAGAGCTACACATTCCAAAAAAGTTGGGACAGGTAGCAATAAGAGGCCGGAAAAGTTAAATGTACATATAAGGAACAGCTGGAGGACCAATTTGCAACTTATTAGGTCAATTGGCAACATGATTGGGTATAAAAAGAGCCTCTCAGAGTGGCAGTGTCTCTCAGAAGTCAAGATGGGCAGAGGATCACCAATTCCCCCAATGCTGCGGCGAAAAATAGTGGAGCAATATCAGAAAGGAGTTTCTCAGAGAAAAATTGCAAAGAGTTTGAAGTTATCATCATCTACAGTGCATAATATCATCCAAAGATTCAGAGAATCTGGAACAATCTCTGTGCGTAAGGGTCAAGGCCGGAAAACCATACTGGATGCCCGTGATCTTCGGGCCCTTAGACGGCACTGCATCACATACAGGAATGCTACTGTAATGGAAATCACAACATGGGCTCAGGAATACTTCCAGAAAACATTGTCGGTGAACACAATCCACCGTGCCATTCGCCGTTGCCGGCTAAAACTCTATAGGTCAAAAAAGAAGCCATATCTAAACATGATCCAGAAGCGCAGGCGTTTTCTCTGGGCCAAGGCTCATTTAAAATGGACTGTGGCAAAGTGGAAAACTGTTCTGTGGTCAGACAAATCAAAATTTGAAGTTCTTTTTGGAAAACTGGGACGCCATGTCATCTGGACTAAAGAGGACAAGGACAACCCAAGTTGTCATCAGCGCTCAGTTCAGAAGCCTGCATCTCTGATGGTATGGGGTTGCATGAGTGTGTGTGGCATGGGCAGCTTACACATCTGGAAAGGCACCATCAATGCTGAAAGGTATATCCAAGTTCTAGAACAACATATGCTCCCATCCAGACGTCGTCTCTTTCAGGGAAGACCTTGCATTTTCCAACATGACAATGCCAGACCACATACTGCATCAATTACAACATCATGGCTGCGTAGAAGAAGGATCCGGGCACTGAAATGGCCAGCCTGCAGTCCAGATCTTTCACCCATAGAAAACATTTGGCGCATCATAAAGAGGAAGATGCGACAAAGAAGACCTAAGACAGTTGAGCAACTAGAAGCCTGTATTAGACAAGAATGGGACAACATTCCTATTCCTAAACTTGAGCAACTTGTCTCCTCAGTCCCCAGACGTTTGCAGACTGTTATAAAAAGAAGAGGGGATGCCACACAGTGGTAAACATGGCCTTGTCCCAACTTTTTTGAGATGTGTTGATGCCATGAAATTTAAAATCAACTTATTTTTCCCTTAAAATGATACATTTTCTCAGTTTAAACATTTGATATGTCATCTATGTTGTATTCTGGATAAAATATTGAAATTTGAAACTTCCACATCATTGCATTCTGTTTTTATTCACAATTTGTACAGTGTCCCAACTTTTTTGGAATCGGGTTTGTACAGTAAAAGAGCCTCTTTGGGCTGATCTTCTGTGAAAAAGGAACAATATAGAGCAACACATGAGGGAGAGGAAGATGAGTACCAGGACAAGGGAGAGGACTGGGACAAGGACAAGGGAGAGGAATGGGACAAGGGCAAGGGAGAAGAATGGGACAAGGGCAAGGGAGAGGAATGGGACAAGGGCAAGGGAGAGGAATGGGACAAGGGCAAGGGAGAAGAATGGGACAAGGGCAAGGGAGAGGAAGATGAGTACCAGGACAAGGGAGAGGAGTGGGACAAGGGCAAGGGAGAGGAATGCCTGGACGAGGACAAGGTAGAGATTGAGGAGTTAGAATGCATGGTGGTGCTCAAAGAAGGACCAGAATTAGGGTAACTGATGAAATAAGAGCTACTATCATAGACCATGTCATAAACCACAGGCTATCATACAGAGAGGCTGGTGAACGAGTACAGCCAAATCTCAGCGGGACACAGTGGCATCCATTATCCAGAATTTTCGAGAAACCAACAGGTAGGATATTGTATAAGGGCTTCTCCTACTGCAAAGTGTAAATACTTTCACCATGTATTACAGTGAGTGTATGCCTCCGGTCTCTCATATCTAACTGTATTTTGTCTATCTAAGGATTCAACACCTCCCTCGGGAGCAGAGGAAAGCTCCTGAATGAAGAACGCTATTGTCAACATGGTGATCGCTGATAATGAAATAAAACTGAAGGGCATTCTATAAAGCTGTGTATTATTGTATTTTGGAGTTTAGTTTACAATGTGTGATTTTGAGCATGAAATTAACCGTTTTGGCAATTGTGTGTTTTAGGTGTGTTGGTGTGTTGAGTTTAGGAAAATTGTTAAAGTATTGAAAAAAGTGAAAAACTGTATTATGGATTGCATTTTAATGGTTTAATTAAATTGAAATAAATAATTCAATAAAGGCATACATTTATTTAGACAATTTATTTAATCTTTTTAAAACGTAATAAAATATTTTGCAAACAAAATGCTGAGGTTTACTGTTAAAATACTGTGTGATTATTCCTTTAATTTGATTATTATTAATATTATATCTTTGAGAGGTAAATTCTTCTGTACAATAGTAATATATTTCGCTCACAATTTCTTCAAGTTAGACTAAGCTTTTATTTTCTAAATATCTTCTGTTCAGGTTTGGAAGGTGAATAAATGACGGCAGGATTTGAACTGTTCCTCTAAATCAAAAGGCACGAGTCGAATTACTTTAGCCATTCAGATTTCCCCATTTGGTCAACATGTCCATGCCCTCTTTTCATAAATATGAGCACCCAGAGAGCTTTGTAATGAGATAATCCATTTGAGAAAATGAAAATCCATAATGCAGCGTGAGGCAAAATGAATTAGCGTGGCGCTGAGCCGGTGTGCTGTTCGGCATGTTAAGCCCGACGGGGGGCGAGAAAACGATCGGGTCGCGTCACAGCGAGCTCAACCAACACACAACCAAATCACATTTCCCCGTGTGCTAATCGCGTTTGTGCCCCTTGAAAGAAAGCTCACGCGTTGTGTCCTTTAGAGTTTACATTAGGAGAGGTAATGGACTAACAAATGTGATTATCGGAGGTGTAGAGGAGATTCATGCGTCGTGCTGCTGATGACGGCTGCAAACACACACAACATCCTGTACCTCATGAGGCGGAAGAACATTCAGGACATCAGCGACGACTTCCTCCTGAACAGACACGGCCGTCTTCATGAGGGCCAATGCATGCAGAAGGTGGCGCTGTTTCTCTTCTGACCTCACAGCATGAACAGCCAGGATTCTGGAAGAAAACGACAAAATCAAACATCTGATTCAGACCTACACAGACCAACACACACACACTCAATCACACACATTCTCACACACACAAACACTCACACACACACTCTCTCTCTCACACACACACACACTAACTCACACTCACAATCACACACAAAACACACACACACACACTCACTCACACTCACAATCACACACAAACACTTACACACGCACTCACACACACACACGCACACACTCACACACACTCACACACTCAAAGACTCAGACTCATACACACTCTCTCTCTCTCTCTCTCTCTCTCTCTCTCTCAAACACACACTCACACTTACACACACTCACTCACACACACTCACACACACATGCACACACTCACATTCAAAGACTCACAGTCTTATACACACTCACTATCTCTCTCTCTCTCTCTCTCTCTCTCTCTCACACACACACACACACACACACACACTCACACTTACACACACTCACACTCACACACGCACACACACACACTCACTCATACACACTCTCACAGTCTCACACACACACACACACTCACACACACACACACTCAATCACACACATTCTCACACACACAAACACTCACACACACTCTCTCACACACACATTAACTCACACTCACAATCACACACAAACACTTACACACACGCACTCACACACTCAAAGACTCAGACTCATACACACTCTCTCTCTCTCTCTCTCTCTCTCTCTCTCTCAAACACACACTCACACTTACACACACTCACTCACTCACACACACTCACACACACATGCACACACTCACATTCAAAGACTCACAGACTCATACACACTCACTCTCTCTCTCTCTCTCTCTCTCTCTCTCACACACACACACACACACACTCACACTTACACACACTCACACACGTACACACACTCACTCACACACGCACACACACTCACACTCACTTACACACGCACACACGCACACACTCAATCACACACATTCTCACACACACAAACACTCACACACACACTCTCTCTCTCACACACATTAACTCACACTCACAATCACACACAAAACACTTACACACACACACACTCACTCACACTCACAATCACACACAAACACACACACACGCACACACACGCACACACTCAACAGACTCATACACACTCTCTCTCTCTCTCTCTCTCTCTCTCTCAAACACACACACACTTACACACACTCACACTTACACACACTCACACTCACACACGTACACACACTCACACACGCCCACACACTCACACTCACACGCACACACACTCACTCACTCACACACTCACACTCACTCATACACACTCTCACACAGTCTCACACAGTCTCACACACACACACTCACTCACACACACACACACACACACACACACAGTTTGACTGATATGTTGATCCAGAAATATGTTCTACTTGGTAAAAGACTTTTTTGTTTTGAGACATTATTTGAATAAATTAAGTTTATATCACACTCAGATTCTCATTACTAATGCACAATTTGCGATGACATGTCTTCATGAGGAAAGGTGAGCAGTTAAAGCATCTAATATAACCTTCCCTAATCCAGTGTTAATGAAGCGTGTGTGTTTGCGTGTGCGGTCCCGTGTTGCACCTCAGTGTGTTGGCGTGTTCTAGCGTGGCGTCTGCGGCGTGTGTCCTGTATCCCAGCTGCAGTAGTTCAGAGGCAGTGTGTTTGAGCGTGTCACACACTGAGGTCAACATCTGCACCTCCGGATCGGTCAGACAGCACAGCGGAGCGGCGGGACGCAGCAAACACTGCCGTAAGACAGCCCCCCTTCACATGCACACACAGAGGAGTGAGTGTCAGCTCTGATTATGAAACATTGAGCATCATCTGTGAGTAAGTGCACCTGGTGTCCAGCGACGCCATGAAGAAGCGGAGGACCGAAGCTCGGCTCTGTCTCTGCTCTAGGACCGCTCTGATGGTTCTGCTGGCCTGTTCTGTGATCTCACACACCTGCAGAACACACAGCGTCATTTTGCCGTTATATATGAGAACTAAAGCAGCTGGAATTTAATATAATATGGGATATATATATAAAAAATTAATATTTATTTATTTATAAATAAATGAATATATATATATATAATTAATAACACACACACACACACACACACACATATATATATATATATATACATATATAAACATTTATAATATGTATATTTATACACTCACCTAAAGGATTATTAGGAACACCATACTAATACTGTGTTTGACCCCCTTTCGCCTTCAGAACTGCCTTAATTCTACGTGGCATTGATTCAACAAGGTGCTGAAAGCATTCTTTAGAAATGTTGGCCCATATTGATAGGATAGCATCTTGCAGTTGATGGAGATTTGTGGGATGCACATCCAGGGCACGAAGCTCCCGTTCCACCACATCCCAAAGATGCTCTATTGGGTTGAGATCTGGTGACTGTGGGGGCCATTTTAGTACAGTGAACTCATTGTCATGTTCAAGAAACCAATTTGAAATGATTCGAGCTTTGTGACATGGTGCATTATCCTGCTGGAAGTAGCCATCAGAGGATGGGTACATGGTGGTCATAAAGGGATGGACATGGTCAGAAACAATGCTCAGGTAGGCCGTGGCATTTAAACAATGCCCAGTTGGCACTAAGGGGCCTAAAGTGTGCCAAGAAAACATCACCCACACCATTACACCACCACCACCAGCCTGCACAGTGGTAACAAGGCATGATGGATCCATGTTCTCATTCTGTTTACGCCAAATTCTGACTCTACCATCTGAATGTCTCAACAGAAATCGAGACTCATCAGACCAGGCAACATTTTTCCAGTCTTCAACTGTCCAATTTTGGTGAGCTCGTGCAAATTGTAGCCTCTTTTTCCTATTTGTAGTGGAGATGAGTGGTACCCGGTGGGGTCTTCTGCTGTTGTAGCCCATCCGCCTCAAGGTTGTGCGTGTTGTGGCTTCACAAATGCTTTGCTGCATACCTCGGTTGTAACGAGTGGTTATTTCAGTCAAAGTTGCTCTTCTATCAGCTTGAATCAGTCGGCCCATTCTCCTCTGACCTCTAGCATCAACAAGGCATTTTCGCCCACAGGACTGCCGCATACTGGATGTTTTTCCCTTTTCACACCATTCTTTGTAAACTCTAGAAATGGTTGTGCGTGAAAATCCCAGTAACTGAGCAGATTGTGAAATACTCAGACCGGCCCGTCTGGCACCAACAACCATGCCACGCTCAAAATTGCTTAAATCACCTTTCTTTCCCATTCTGACATTCAGTTTGGAGTTCAGGAGATTGTCTTGACCAGGACCACACCCCTAAATGCATTGAAGCAACTGCCATGTGATTGGTTGATTAGATAATTGCATTAATGAGAAATTGAACAGGTGTTCCTAATAATCCTTTAGGTGAGTGTATATAGTGTTTATTAATATTTTTATTTTTTTATATATATATATATATAATTAATAACACACACACACACACATATATATATATATATAAGCATTTATAATATGTATATTTATATATATTTTTATTCATATTTTTATTTTTTATATATTTAATATATATATATATATATATATATAAATATATCAATAAAATAGATCAAATAAAGATGTAAGAAAATATAAATTAATATTTTATTCATCAAGGACGCATTAAACTGATCAAAAGTGACAGTAAAGACATTTATAATGTTACAAAATATTCTATTTCTAATAAATGCTGTTCTTTTGAACTTTCTATTCATCAAAGAATCCTGAGAAATAAAATGTATCACAGTTTCCACACAAATATGAAGCAGCACAACTTTTTTCAACATTGATAATAATAAGATATTGTTTCTTAAATAGTCAAATAAATGCAGCCTTGGTAAACATAAGAGTTTGATGCAGACATCTGTTTTGTGTCAATCACTGTTAATATCCCTAAATGAATTTGGTCAACATTACTGCCATCAGTTGAGCGTCTGTCAATCATTCTGCACCTGATGATGCGCGTCCTGTCCTTCCTGTCCCGCCACAGCGGTCAGCAGCGTCTGGACGAGCAGGAAGCAGAACTCCTCGTCTCCTCCGATCTCCTGAGCTCGCTGACACAGAACAAGAGCCTCGCCGTATTGCTGCTCCTGACTGGCCAGAACAGCCAGGAGGTGTAAACTCTTGGCCAATGACGTCTGATCACCAAGTTCCTGAAACACACATAATAATGTGCATCATTTAAAGTTCCACAAAGATCTCAAACTAAAGTTCCTCTAGATAGAAAGATAGAAAAGTTTTACACTGCAGTAAAAATATCTACAATCAATATCTTTACAACAAAATACATCTGGGTCATAAGAAATACATAGGGACCATAAAAATTATACTTATTGCTAAAATGCATTTAATTTAATGACTTTTCAAACACTACCATTCAAACATTTGGGGTCAGTAAGATTTATTTTTTGAAAGAAATTAAGGATGACACGTGCATCAATGAGCCTTGGCCGCCCATGACCCTGTCGCCGGTTCACCATTTTTGTAGACTTCTCATACAACAATCATTCAACGTTTTCAGTCATTGCTGGATTTCAAAGCCGAGTTCGTTCATGACGTATGAACACTGATTCATCATTTTGTCCTCGCTCACCTCGGCCATCAGGTGTGTGTGATCCAGCAGGACTTTAGCAGGCTCAAACAGGTTCATACTGAGACACACGTCGGCCTTCGCCAGCCAGCGATCGGCTAGTGTCCTTCCACACGGACCACCATCAGCGGACGGAGTCTGACAGGGTTCAGTGTGTTAGTTGGACATTAAACAGTCACATGACTCAAACTGCTGTGAGAAACTGACCTCGCTCTGAGTCATGACGGCTCTGCGGCTCCTGAAATCAAATAAAGCTGCATTAAACACCCCCCGAAGCGCCTGATAATGACCAAAGCTGATTAGAGACTCGAGAATCACACCACATGTGCTCGTCCTCAGGAACGTGTGTGAAGCTCAGAAGCTGCTCGGCGTACGGAGATAGAGACTCGAATCCCAGATCACCACAGTTCCTGATGATTCTGAGAGAGGAGAGGATGTGATGTCGTATCTAGCTGTGAGTCTAATGTCATGTGACTGAAGCTGTGTTCACCGTGATACCTGAGGCGGTAGAGGTCGGACTGACTCCTGCTCTGCATCAGGTCATGAGCGATGACCTCCGCCAGGTGGAGAGGGGCAAAGGTCAACGGGGTCAACGAGACTGATTCCAGCTCTCTCACCAACAGATCCAAATAAAACAGAGTTCGGCTCTGAAACGACACCATTCAACACTTCCTTAGTCCACATATAACGCAGCACAACTGTTTTCAACATTGATAATAATCATACATTTTTCTTGAGCATCAAATCATCATATTAGAATGATTTGTGAAGGATCATGTGACACTGAAGACTGGAGTAATGATAGTAATGATCACAGGAATAAATTACACTTTACTATATATTCACATAGAGAACAGCTGATTTACACTGGAGTAATATTTCACTGTTTTACTGTATTTATGATCAGATAAACACAGTCTTGGTGAGCAGAGGAAATTTCTTTGCAAGTATTGCAATTCAATGCTTACTGATCTTTTCAAATAGTACAAAAAAGACGACCCAAAGGAGGGTGTTTATAACTTATAAACCCATGACGGTTTTCTAATGGTCTCTTATGATTAGGGTTGCAAAAGGGCAGAAACTTTCCATGGTAACCTAATCTGGGGAATTTGGGAAATATTCCAAATTGGAAACTTAACAGGAATTTACGGGAATTTATATAAACGGCATCATACACAAGCATAAATATAAGGCAGCGGCTATCTGCACTAAGTGAAAATAACATTTTCTTAGCCATAGATGATATTTACACTAAGTGTAGCTGTAGATGCTCTTTAATAAGTGAAAATAGTGATATATTCTATTTACACCATGTAAAAAAAGTAGTTCTTTGCAATATGTGTAAACTGTAATTAGATGCTATTCATACTTTATTTTGACAGATACATACTATTTGCACCTCAGTATTGTTGTAAATTAACAGTATGCAATAATAACATAGAGTGTAAATTACAAACCCGATTCCAAAAAAGCTGGAACACTACAAATTGTGAATAAAAAAGGAATGCAATAATTTACAAATCTCAAAAACTTATATTTTATTCACAATAGAATATAGATAACATATCAAATGTTGAAAGTGAGACATTTTGAAATGTCATGCCAAATATTGGCTCATTTTGGATTTCATGAGAGCTACACATTCCAAAAAAGTTGGGACAGGTAGCAATAAGAGGCCGGAAAAGTTAAATGTACATATAAGGAACAGCTGGAGGACCAATTTGCAACTTATTAGGTCAATTGGCAACATGATTGGGTATAAAAAGAGCCTCTCAGAGTGGCAGTGTCTCTCAGAAGTCAAGATGGGCAGAGGATCACCAATTCCCCCAATGCTGCGGCGAAAAATAGTGGAGCAATATCAGAAAGGAGTTTCTCAGAGAAAAATTGCAAAGAGTTTGAAGTTATCATCATCTACAGTGCATAATATCATCCAAAGATTCAGAGAATCTGGAACAATCTCTGTGCGTAAGGGTCAAGGCCGGAAAACCATACTGGATGCCCGTGATCTTCGGGCCCTTAGACGGCACTGCATCACACACAGGAATGCTACTGTAATGGAAATCACAACATGGGCTCAGGAATACTTCCAGAAAACATTGTCGGTGAACACAATCCACCGTGCCATTCGCCGTTGCCGGCTAAAACTCTATAGGTCAAAAAAGAAGCCATATCTAAACATGATCCAGAAGCGCAGGCGTTTTCTCTGGGCCAAGGCTCATTTAAAATGGACTGTGGCAAAGTGGAAAACTGTTCTGTGGTCAGACGAATCAAAATTTGAAGTTCTTTTTGGAAAACTGGGACGCCATGTCATCCGGACTAAAGAGGACAAGGACAATCCAAGTTGTTCTCAGCGCTCAGTTCAGAAGCCTGCATCTCTGATGGTATGGGGTTGCATGAGTGCGTGTGGCATGGGCAGCTTACACATCTGGAAAGGCACCATCAATGCTGAAAGGTATATCCAAGTTCTAGAACAACATATGCTCCAATCTAGACGTCGTCTCTTTCAGGGAAGACCTTGCATTTTCCAACATGACAATGCCAGACCACATACTGCATCAATTACAACATCATGGCTGCGTAGAAGAAGGATCCGGGTACTGAAATGGCCAGCCTGCAGTCCAGATCTTTCACCCATAGAAAACATTTGGCGCATCATAAAGAGGAAGATGCGACAAAGAAGACCTAAGACAGTTGAGCAACTAGAAGCCTGCATTAGACAAGAATGGGACAACATTCCTATTCCTAAACTTGAGCAACTTGTCTCCTCAGTCCCCAGACGTTTGCAGATTGTTATAAAAAGAAGAGGGGATGCCACACAGTGGTAAACATGGCCTTGTCCCAACTTTTTTGAGATGTGTTGATGCCATGAAATTTTAAATCAACTTCTTTTTCCCTTAAACTGAGAAAACGTATCATTTTAAACATTTGATATGTCATCTATGTTGTATTCCGAATAAAATATTGAAATTTGAAACTTCCACATCATTGCATTCTGTTTTTATTCACAATTTGTACAGTGTCCCAACTTTTTTGGAATCGGGTTTGTATTATATTTATTAAAATGATTAAATGGATGCCGCCTTAATGGGACAATAAAAGCCCTCCCTACACCGACCCCTAACCCTACCCAATACATACTTTTATTATTAAACATTTCGTTAGGCACTTTATTTCCATTTTTAGAATATTTTCTTAATTTTTATTGAAAGTAAATGCCTTTCTGATGTGATGGGAAAAGAGAGAAGAGCGAGCTCTGCAAAAGGCAGATTCGAACCCGGGTCGATCGCGTCAAAACCTAGATCCTGAAACCTTACGCTTTACTGACTACACCACTGAAGACAATGAAATATGTCCATTATTTTTTTAATCTAGTTTGGCTCAACCAGGCATTGTTAGTCGGAGCTAGTGTGAATAGCACTTGCCAACAAGGCACTCTATTTGCACTTGGTGTAAATAGACACTCCGTAAATATAAACATTTTGTTTGGTCATAAGCGGACATGTTAGGTTTTTTTGCATTTTTTTTGCATATTGATATATTTCCTAAATAATTACTTCGAATTTAGTAAAAATGTAAAATAAATATATTTTTATTCCAGCAATTGTTATGCATGTGTTATTTGTTTCAGTGTCACATGATCCTTCAGAAATCATTCTCATATGATGCTCAGTTATTAATGTTGGAAACAGTTGTGCTGCTTAATATTTTTTGGAAACTGTGATACTTTTTCCAGGATTCATTGATGAATAAGTCAGTCTTTACTATCACTTTTTTTTATCAATTTAACACATCCTTGCTGAATAAAAGTATTAATTTCTTCCAAAAAAAGAAAGAAAAAAAAATTATTTACCCCAAACATTTGAATGGTAGCGTATATTGTTACAATAAATAAATGCTGTTCTTTAACTTTTTATTCATCAAAGAATCCTGAAAAATGTATCACAGGTTATAAAAAATATTAAGCAGCACTATTGACAATAAATCCTCATATTAGAATAATTTCTGAAGGATCATGTGACACTGAAGACTGGAGTAATGATAGTAATGATCACAGGAATAAATTACACTTTAAAAGTATATTAAAATAGAAAAACATTATTTTAAATTGTAATAATATTTCACAATTTTACTGTTTTTTTTTTCCGTATTTTTGATCAAATGTGCATGTTATGGAGGAATGTGTAGGGTAGAAATTCAACTGAAAGTGCATTAAATCTGGTTGTTTTAACAAAGATTTTTTTTCAACTACATTTAAGTTCCTTGTTATAGGCTAACCTGCAATTTTGCAAATTCCCATTAATTAATTTCCATATTCCCGTTAATTTCCATGGAAAGTTTCCAGCCTTGAAAATTCCCAGAATTTTGCAACTCTACTTGTGATGTTTTTGTTCAGTGAGATAATTCTCGTCCAATCAATGAGGAAGATGCTTTAATATCTCAGGTCTCCCTCTAAAGATCAATACTTCCACTTGCTCCCGCTCTATCACAGCTTTGATTATCTGTCACATGATGAGAAACCCTGTTGAGATGAGAGATGACGTCGCCCTCTGGTGGAGATCCGCTGACCTGCGCGCCGAGGGCCGTGCTGTTGATGCTGTAAGGGCCGGCGTCAGAGCGAAAGGCCTGCCGAAGCTCCTCAGGACACTCAAACTGAGCCCACTGCTCCGGGCTGATGGGAAGAGACACGTCTGCAGCTTTACCTCTGGGTTTGTCCTCAACAGGAGACGGCTGGAGGAATATTAAACGGATATAACAGAGAAACAGCACTGCAAGGACACCTTAAATTGATCAAAAGGCACAGTAAAGACATGTATAATGTTACAAAACATTCTATTTTCTATCTAACATTTGAAAGGTAGTGATACTGTATACTTAAACTACTACAATAATAGCATGTGAAAGAGAATGCATTAAACACTGGAAACAAATCCTCATTACCCTGCGTTTCATTCAGCGAGTCGGTTATCATCTTAGAAGCAACATTTTTATCTGCATTTTAGTGTGCAAATGTCGAACACACTGCATTGTGGGATATATTATTCAATGCAGTGCGATACAGCAGTGATGTAGTGGGTCATGCTGGTATCCCATGAAAAATACAGTCTATAGTTTTATTTTATTGTCTAATATGTGCATATTTTACTATACAACTATTTCATGTGTCAACGTGTTAAATTAAGTTATATGTGTTTAAAATGTTGTTTATAAGTTGTAAAAATTTTCCTGGGCAATAATGGTGGAAATGTTCAACTCGAAACGTTAAAATTTGTGTCTATATAGACACTGACTCAAAAAAATGTAAAAAGCTGTCAAATCGATTAATTGTGATTAATCGCATCTAACATAAAAATTTGTTTATATAACATATATATATATGCACACACACACACACACACACTTATTATATAACAATAATACATTTATTTTATATGGCGCCATTAAAAGTTTCTTTCTCAAAGCGCTTTACAAGCTTACATAACACACTTTAAATACAACAAGTAAAATGAATAATCAAGTAAAAGCAATCCTAAAATAGAATATTTTGAGAAGAGATTTAAAAGTCACTAATGTATTTGCTAACCCTGACCCCACACAGAACTCTAGCAGCTGAATTTTGTAAATATTGAAGTTTGTCAATTGAGGATTTAGATACTCCAGCTAGAAGACCATTACAGTAGTCAACACGTGAAAAGACGGAAGAGTTCATCAACCTCTGAGCAACTGAGAAGGACAACATAGGACGTAAACGTGCTATATTTCTGAGGTGAAAAAAGGATGTCTTAACCGTATTCTGCACAAAAGGCTCAAACGACAGCGTGGCATCAAATATGACACCAAGATTTTTTATTTGCATTGAAACTCCAAGGCAACACCATCAACAGACAAAGTAAGAGAACCAGCATTTCGCAGTTGATGAGGAGAGCCGAGGAGCATAACTTCTGTTTTAGAGCTATTTAAAGACAGAAAATTATTAGACATCCAAATCTTGATCTCGATACAGTTCAAAAGATGCACAACGTCCACATGTTGACTTGGTCTTGAATGGATATAAATCTGCGTATCATCAGCATAAAAGTGATAGGTCAAGAGATCTTAGTAATTGACCAAGTGGGTAAATATACATACTAAAAAGTAAGAGACCCAATACTGACCCCTGTGGGGCACCAGTGTGAACAGAACCAACCTTGGACCTATAGCCACCCATAAAAACAAATTGACTGCGGTCAGTAAAATAAGACCTAAACCAGCCAAGAACTGTCTCTGACAAACCAATAGCAAGTCATTAGTGACTTTAACCAACGCAGTCTCAGTGCTGTGCAATTTCTGAAACCCAGATTGATGGGGCTCAAATAAATTATTATCAATTAAATGTTTGTTCAATAACATAAAAGTTTGTTTATTTAACATATATATGTATATATATATGCACACACACACACACGCACACACATATTATATAAACACAAACTTTTTGACAGCCCTAGTAAAAAGTGTGACAACTAGCCCCGGTCTCCCCTACATAGTATGTGCCCAAGAAAGACTAAATGCAGTTTCATACAAAGCATGAAAATACATTAATTATATTAATTACAATGGGAAAAAATGTCTACAGATGCTTGAATCTGAATCTGAACGCTTTTCCCCAGCTAACAGGGAACGTTCTGTCACGGTTCTCTCAAAGTTACGAACAAACGTTCTTCCAGTAACATTAATAGTTATCTGTCTTTAATAACGTTCTCAAAACATTAGCACAAAAACATTATTTATACATTTTTTAAACATTTCAGCTGAAACATTTTAAAATGTTCAGAACGTTTTTAGAACATTCAAATGTAACGTTCGAATAATGTTTGCAAAACGGAACGTTCCCTCAACGTTTGCATAACGTTGCATTTACGTTCATGTAACATTCAGAAATATCTAGTTTTTGGATATCTAGGGCTCTATCATACACTCGGTGCAATGTGACGCCAGGTGCGACGCAAGTGTTTTCTGCTAGTTTCAGCTGACGCAGCTCTCATTTTCTCGTTGTTTAAATATCAAATGCACTGGCGCATCTGTTCACCCATGGGCGTCTGGTCTAAACCAGGTGTGTGTTCAGGAGCATTGTTGGAGCGTTGCTATTGTGAGGAACTGAAAACGACTGCGCCATTGACCAACACACACCTGCTCTAAAGTCAATAGTGCAGTATTTTTTGTGTTATTTAAAGGGTGTGTTAGTAATATGAGCCTATAGGCGGTGCACAAAGTGCGTACACTCTGATTATTACACACACAGGGACGCGCAGCAGCACACACACATTTAAATATTAAAAATAAAAGGATTAAAATGTAAAAGATTATTATTGTGTACATAAAGATCATCATAATGGATAGTCATTGCATGTATCAGAATTACCTATTTGCAGTAATGACGAATGAAACTGGCTACTTATTTAACCAATCATGGCAATACACACATGTATTTAAACTGACTAAACACACATGTACTCCACTCCATGTGAATAGCGAATCCGCCATGGCGCGAGCACAACTGGCTTTTAAAGGGAAAGGGAGATGAGACTCTGATTGGTTTATTGCACGTTACGCCCAAAACACACCCATGACTCATTAAGAGACGAGGGACGACCCTTTTGGATCATGCGCTGGGCGCAACAACCGTTTTTCCCGTCGTTAAACTAGCAAAAGTGGATTCGGACACGCCCTAAGTGCACCTGCGCCGTGAGCTCAGATCGTTAAAAAATAGGGCCCGTAGTTCTCACCTGTTTGGGCTTCTTGTCGTCTGGTCTCTCTTTGTCTTTTCTGGAGCTGGCGGATCTCACAGCTGACTGACTGATCACTTCCTGCACGGTTTCCACAGACACCTGAATTCAACGACACACACTTAAGGACCCAATACAACCGCCCCGCTGTGAGATGTGAGTTATGAAAGTGAACGCTGACCTTCCAGATGTGCAGCGTGAAGCCGAGCGCGGCGAGCAGATGCTGCAGGTGTTTGTGGGACGCTCGCTCCTCGACGAGAGCCAGCAGTGTGTGCGCTCGCACCAGACGCTCCAGACGGCCGACCGCCCGCACCTCACACAGACGCACGCCAGACGCCACGCTCTCCTCTGACGGGACAGGGTGTGGTGTTGATCATGTGACTGATTTGCACAGAACACAAGATAATCACACATGATGAAGACTAACCGTCTGTGAACAGCAGGACGTCTGCGGCCCACTCGATCTGGAGACGGACGTCAGCCGCAGGAAAGTGTGTGACATACAGCCACTCGCCGAACTCCAGCAGGACGTCCACCTTCTGCCACTGAGCGCCAGGAGACTGAGGACACACACAGAAGATGATGAACTAAAGCAGGTTTACCCCTTGACAATCAACAGGAACACATTTGAAAGATTTCATGGAGAAAATAAAGCTTCTTTTATAACCATCTTTTGCATGGTGACATTATTTGAAAAAATTAATTAAATTAAATAAATTAAGCTCATCTACAAAATTCTCATTACTGTACAGAAAAAAAGAAGAAGGTCATGAGTTCGATTTCCAGGACAAGCAAGAACTGATTAAAAAAATGGGAATGTTTATCTTGAAGGCAATGCAAGTCGCTTTGAATGAACAGAATTAATAATAGCTCTGATATATATATATATGGCAGACACTTTTATCCAGGTTTTATCAGGGTTATTATAGTTAACTAAAACTAAATTCATAAAAAAAGTAAAAACTTGAAAAAGTAACAAATTTAGTTCATTTTCATTTAGTTTGACTTCATGCACTAAAATAACTAAAACCAAAACTGAAATAAAAATGAATAAATAATATATGAACATATATTTTTTTTTAAACAAAAGCTAATAAAAATGTCAAAAACATACAACAAAATTTCAAAAATTCTTTTACTTTTATTTATTTATTTATTTTACTTTATTTTATTTATTTTTTTTACAATTTTTCCGCCCAAATGAGAATTTGGAAAAATTTAAAATGACATTTGTAAGTTTAGATCACATTGGCATTTTTATACTAAATTTAATTTGAATCATTTTTTAAATATAATCATTAGATAATTATAATATTAAATATATATATATATATATATATATATATATATATATATATATATATATATATATATATATATAATAATGATTGTGTCCAGAAATGGCAATTCTCATTTTTTATGATGATTTTTAAGTGTCAGATAATTCATTACACAAGCATGTGAAGTCTGGACACACCTGGCTGAATTTATGCTTCCCTTTTGATATAAATTCTTGAAAAATACTAATAATTAGCCATTTTGCATGGCGACATTATTTTAATGATAGTTAAGCACATTACTGTACAGCAATACATACATACACACACACACATA
The DNA here is from genome assembly GCA_039654105.1 of Coreius guichenoti. Classification (NCBI taxonomy): domain Eukaryota; kingdom Metazoa; phylum Chordata; class Actinopteri; order Cypriniformes; family Gobionidae; genus Coreius; species Coreius guichenoti. The sequence goes on along the minus strand of CM077179.1, from coordinate 40,831,066 downwards.
CATACACACACACACACACATATTTATATATATATATAATTAAGATTGTAAATGTCATTTGTGATGAACAATTGTAAGTATAGATCACAGTATTATTGTGTCCAGAAATGCCCATTCTCATGCTTAATTGTCATGAAAATAATGCCAAAATGCATATAATATATACACTTTTCTTCATGAGATTCACACATTACTGAGCACTAATGAAAACATGCAGTACACGCGTCAGACCAGCAGGTGTCGCCACAAACATCACATGCACACACACACACTGTCACTGTGCTTTGATCTTTAATAATGTGATTAAGGAGTTGTGTGTGCTGGTTTCACCTGCAGTGCTGTGATGGCGTTCTGATAGCAGGTCAGCCGCTGCCGCTTGTCTCTCGCACAGAGAGCTGCTCGCCGCCACATGTGAGCGCAGACGGTCTCGCCCTCCGCACTGAACCGCTGCATGTCCAGCAGAACGGACTGTCCCAGCCGGGCCTTGACCAGAACACGCTGCTTAAACAGAACCCTGCACACACACACACACACAGGTTCACAACAGAGTCTGAAAACATGCAGTGCACATGTAACACCAGCAGGTGTCGCCAAAACATCACAGACAAACTACAGAACGAGTGCATCTAAACCATTAACTTACTTCTCTGAGCCTCTTCACTTAATTAACGCAACTCTTTCAAATCTATGGCTGTTTCCACCATGCGAGTTCATCTTTGTTCTGGACTGTGTCTAAATGTGCATTTACAGTACACTGAGTTTATTCACATGTAATAAACTCCTTGTGAACACATTTTCCTATTCTAGATCATGTTTGAAACTGTATTGCTCATTGCATAAAAGCGTCTGCAACATGAATGAATGTGAATGCAGAGACGAAACAACACTGTTATACAGAGACACACACACACTCTCTCTCACTCACACACTCACACACACTCTCACACACAAACACGCACACACACACACTCAGACACTCTCACACACACACCCACAAACTCACACACACTCACACACACTCTCACACACAAACACGTACACACACACAAACACGCACACACACACATACACTCAGACACTCAGACACTCTCACACACACACACACAAACAAACTCACACACACTCTCACACACAAACACGTACACACACACACACACTCAGACACTCTCACACACACTCTCACACACAAACACGTACACACACACACACTCAGACACTCTCACACACACTCACACACACTCACACACACACAATCTCACACACACTAGAATGCACCAAGAGCAGATGTCATGTTTACATCATGTTTATCACCTCTGGCTGCCTGTATTCAGTGACCCGTGTGTGTGTGTGTGTGTGTGTGTGTGTGTGTGTGTGTGTGTGTGTGTGTGTGTGTGTGTGTGTGTGTGTGTGTGTGTGTGTGTGTGTGTGTGTGTGTGTGTGTGTGTGTGTGTGTGGAGTAAGAACTCACAGGCGGTGTGTGGTGTGTGGCATCTCTCTGACGGCCTTGTCCAGCAGCTCTAGCCCTTTCCTCTCGTCTCCACTGTCTGCATGAATGTGGAGCAGAGCGTTGCACATGGACGCCCACACCTTCAGGTCATCCTCATCACCACTGCCTGAGAGAGAGAGAGAGAGAGAGAGAGAGAGAGAGAGAGAGAGAGAGAGAGAGAGAGAGAGAGAGACAGAGAGAGAGAGAGAGAGTGTAAAATAGAGAAAATAAAATATGTGATATTAAAAAAAGCGATAAAAAAGAGCACTGTTTAAGGACCAAAGATCTAAAAGTACAAATATCTCTTAATGAGCTCACAAAAACCCATATAAAATAATTTTAGAAGAATTAACATGGACCTTCAGTGAAGGGATTCATTAAAAATATATACATCTTCATTTGTGTTTCGAAGATTAACCAAATTCTTATGAGTTTGGAACGACATGAACGGTGAATAAATGATGAGAGAATTTTCATTTTTGGGTAAACTGTCCCTTTAAAAGCACAGCTCCTGCATTCCGTCTGCAGTGCAGCTTTAATCCAGCAGGTGGCCAAAAAGTTTCATCATCAGCATTGGTGGTTCAGTGGTAGAATTCTCGCCTGCCACGCGGGAGGCCCGGGTTCGATTCCCGGCCAATGCAGATATACATTTTCATTTTTAAATTAGAAAGAAATTCACATAAACATTGTGAATGCTAAAATGCCACAATGCACTCTATCTTCCAGTTCCAAAATTAGACCTTACCAGACAGGACAAATCAATATACACCGATCAGGCATAACATTATAAGCACTGACAGGTGAAGTGAATAACACTGATTATCTCTTCATCACGGCACCTGTTAGTGGGTGGGATATATTAGGCAGCAAGTGAACATTTTGTCCTCAAAGTTGATGTGTTAGAAGCAGGAAAAATGGGCAAGCGTAAGGACTTGAGCGAGTTTGACAAGGGCCAAATTGTGATGGCTAGACGACTGGGTCAGAGCATCTCCAAAACTGCAGCTCTTGTGGGGTGTTCCCGGTCTGCAGTGGTCAGTATCTATCAAAAGTGCTCCAAGGAAGGAACAGTGGTGAACCGGCGACAGGGTCATGGGCGGCCAAGGCTCATTGATGCACGTGGGGAGCGAAGGCTGGCCCGTGTGGTCCGATCAAACAGACGGGCTACTGGAGCTCAAATTGCTCAAGAAGCAATAGAATACACAGTGCATCGCAGTTTGTTGCGTATGGGTCTGCATAGCCGCAAACCAGTCAGGGTGCCCATGCTGACCCCTGTCCACCGCCGAAAGCACCAACAGTGGCACGTGAGCATCAGAACTGGACCACGGAGCAATGGAAGAAGGTGGCCTGGTCTCCTCATTTTCACATTTTCTTTTAAATCACGTGGATGGCCGGGTGTGTGTGCGTGGCTTACCTGGGGAACACATGGCACCAGGATGCACTATGGGAAGAAGGCAAGCCGGCGGAGGCAGTGTGATGCTTTGGGCAATATTCTGCTGGGAAACCTTGGGTCCTGCCATCCATGTGGATGTTACTTTGACACGTACCACCTACCTAAGCATTGTTGCAGACCATGTACACCCTTTCATGGAAATGGTATTCCCTGGTGGCTGTGGCTCTTTCAGCAGGATAATGCTCCTGCCACAAAGCAAAAATGGTTCAGGAATGGTTTGAGGAGCACAACAACGAGTTTGAGGTGTTGACTTGGCCTCCAAATTCCCCAGATCTCAATCCAATCGAGCATCTGTGGGATGTGCTGAACAAACAAGTCCGATCCATGGAGGCCCCACCTCGCAACTTACAGGACTTAAAGGATCTGCTGCTAACATCTTGGTGCCAGATACCACAGCACACCTTCAGGGGTCTAGTGGAGTCCATGCCTCGACGGGTCAGCAAAAGGGGGACCAACACAATATTAGGAAGTGTGTAGATACGATCCGCCTACACACTGAAGTATTTAAAAGGACAGTTCACCCAAAAATGAAAATTCTGTCATCATTTACTCACCCTCATGTTGTTCCAAACCTGTATGAGTTTCTTTGTTCTGTTGAACACGAAATAAGATATTTTGAAGAATGTTTATAACTAGACATTTGACGGCACCCATTGACTTCCATTGTAGGAAATAAAATACTATGGAAGTCAATGGGTGCCGTCAACTCTCTGGTTCAAACATTCTTCAAAATATCTTCTTTCGTGTTCAACAGAACAAAGAAACTCATAAAGGTTTGGAAAATCCCATGGCAAAAACTCAAGAATTTAGTGGAAATACATTTGCAGTTGGCATGCATAGATCTATGATCATAAAAAGTTCTATCAGTAACATATTATAAGCACAAAAAAATATAGCAAAATAATTCTCACTTGTGCTATCTGGTGTTTCCATCACTGGTCCTTCATCCTCGAGTCCAGACGCTCTTTTACTTTTGTCCTGAACACACAAATATAAAGCAACAGACATCTGAATACTGGAAACATATGACAAACACGCTTCTGATAAACACAGAGATATCATCCGCTGGTGTGAGCGTGCCTTTACAGGCGTCTGTTTGCTGTAGGTGTGCGCCATGGCCTTCAGGATGAGCTCCAGTGGTTCTCTGAGCTGCTGTCTGTCCCGTCTCGTGTCCAGGAGCGGCAGACAGGCGTTCCAGTAGTGACCCGCTGCGCTCACACACAGACACCAGCTGCCCGCCTGCTGCGCAAAACTACAGCAAACACACATCAGAAGAGTTAGTGAGGAGTAAATCCAGCAGTGTGAGTGGAGTGGAGTTACTGACCTGACGCTGGACTGCAGTGTGTGCAGACCCTCCGTATATCTGACGTGATGACCTCTGGCCTCATGGATCAAACTCTGACCTCTCACACACGCAGCGCTGCTCAACATCTCCTGCACTGAACGCACACTGAACCTGAACACACACACACATGCTGGGTTTCCATGTTTTATGGGGACTCTCCATAGACGTAATGGTTTTTATAATGTACAAACTGTGTGTTCTCTCCCCTTACACTAACCCTACCCCTAAACCTACCCATCACACACACACACACACACACACACTCACTCAATCACTCACTCTCACACACACACACTCACACTCAATTGCACACACTCACTCACTCACTCACTCAATCTCACACACACTCACACTCACACTCACTCAATCACTCACTCTCACACACACACACTCACACTCAATTGCACACACTCACTCACACACACTCACTCACACACACTCACTCTCACACATACACACTCACACTCACTCACTCACTCACTCTCACACACACACACACACACACTCACACACACTCACTCACTCACTCTCACACACACACACACACTCACACTCAATCGCACACACTCACACACACTCACTCACTCACTCACACTCACTCACTCTCTCACACACACACACGCACACTCACACACACGCACACACACACACACACACTCACTCACTCACACTCACTCTCACACTCTCACACACACACTCACTCACTCACACTCACTCACACACACATTCACTCACTCTCTCACACACACTCGCACACACTCGCACACACTCACACACACTCTCGCACACACTCGCACACACTCACACACACTCTCACACACACTCACACACACTCTCACACACACTCACACACACACACACACACACACACACACTCACACTCACACACACACTCACACGCACACACACTCACACATTCACTCACTCTCACACACACTCGCACACACACACGCACACATACACACACACTCGCACACACGCACGCACACACACACACACACTCACACACACACGCACTCACACACACACACACTCACTCACACACACTCACACACTCACTCTCACACTCACTCACACACACTCACACACTCACTCTCTCACACACACACACTCACACTCACATACTGTTTATATAAAAGTGGTGCATTATTAAAGTGATGTACTGTAGATATACAGTATGACTAGCACTCACAGAGCATACGTGTCCGTATTCACCCTGTGAACTGCTTTCTGCTCCAGCTGCAGTGCATTATGGGTGCAGGCCATGACAAGGTCGTGGTCCTGGGTCTGATGAGCGAACAGAGCGAGCTGCGTCCACACATACAGCTCCAGCACCGGGTCGGTCCACTGACAGCCCGCCGCCATCTGCACCAGCTGAAGGACACACACATCCTGTGTTACTAACACACACTGAACAAACACACGGCATCTCATCTACTGATCATACATTTATAAATACAAGCCAACATAAAGTGCACTATTTGTGACACGAGAATAGTTTCCTGGACACTCCCCTTGCCTGCCATTGGCTAGCCAAACAAATAGCCCCCAAACTCACACCATTGGTTGAGTCATGCAGTGTCCAAATTCACCCTAAAAATACACACTCTTTCTGTGAGGAAGTAGTGCATACTTTTGAGTGTGCAGCAGAAGACAAACTACTACATCATAAATGCCAAATGTTTTTATTCATTATTTATTATAATCCTGGTCTCACCACAGGCAGGCTGGGAAGGCTGAACTCCATCAGTCTGGGGTTCCTGTTACACTGAAGCATCTCGACCGCCACCAGCACACGCGACACGGCCGTCACTGCCTCGCTTTTACTCTGACAGACACAAAACCAAGCAGATATGGGCTTGAGATGAGATATTAAACCTATAAAGCTGTATCATATTTGATGCAATCATTTCTAAGGCCTCTAAATTACTACTTGATTATCCGTACATCATTTTTTTTTAGAAGAATCATGTGAGTATCAAATATGATTCTTATGATATTAAAAGCATCGATTTCATCTTCATCTTACCTTTTGTCTATATAAATATCAGCATTGATATCTCCATATTCTCACTATATCTGAGTCATAAAAGCCTGGTGTATCAAATATGATAAAAATATCAAAACTTTTTTTTTTCTTTTATATTTTGTCTAAAGGTTCAATAGGAAAAAAAAAGTTTTTTTCAGACGATTATTTCATTATTTTCAGGCTAAAAGGGATAGTTCACCGTAAAAATGAAGTCATTGTTCACCCACCCTGGTGTTGTTGTAATGCCGTATGCCCTTCTTTCTTTTTTGGGCCACAAAAGGAGAATTTTGATCAAATGTCCCGCTCGCACTCGTCCATATGATGGCAGTGAATAGCGGTCAACATCAAGCTTTTTAAAAAAGAAGACGCAAAAGTATCACAGAATGATCCCATTTGACATGTGCCGTAAGTGTTCTAGGGACATACGATAGGGTTTGGTGAAAACAAAAAAAACTAAATTAATTTATTATTTAACAAAAATCCTGACATTGGCCGTTGGTCTTCTGTGCTCGACTGTGTTCACGAGACTCTATTAGCGCCGTGGTTCACTCCAACGCGACATGAAATACAACACCTATAAATCCGTGCCCATATGGAAATGTAATATATGCACGTATATGAAATATCAATGTATGGAATATATGCTCATATAAAGTAATTGGAACGATTCCATATATTGACATAAATATATTGCATATAAACATATGTTTATGTATAATACATATTTTGACATATATATACATAGATAGCCTATATATACATACACACATAAATATCCATATATGAAATATATGCTCATATAGAGTGAAAACATATATATGTACATATACTATGTTTACAATGGTTAAATATAATCCTATATTATATAATCCTATATAAGGTTACAGAATGTTTGCATATACAGCATGTTTTTTAAATAGACTTGTATATATAAATTATAATTTTTACATATTCGGTCATACAGTACCATATAAAAATTCATCATATAAATATATCTACAGTATATATACTAATTTTACTATGGGTATTTCACATATGGTACAAACCTATAGAAAATCATATATAAGCATACCGAATGTTTGCATATATATTCTGTGAATAAACTTGCATATATAAATGAGACATACTGTATATTGTTCACATTAACATACAGTACCATATAAAAAGTCATCATAAATCATTTTAATATACAGTATGTATATATGATAATTCTAATATTGGAATTGCATACATGGTATGAACTTCATATATCCTGAGGATGTATATATGTGATAATAACCTATTGCCTTATAATATACATATATGACAAACACAACGGATATATTCACCTCAGAGAAGAAAGTACATGGATTGTATTTCATGTCACGTTTTTATTAAGCTTGATAAATACATTTTTTTCCTTTTGTGGTCCAGGGTGAGTAAATTTTCATTTTAGGGTGAACTATCCCTGATTATTGGCATAAAATCTGGGGCCAGTTGCATAAACTTAGCAACTATGTCTTAAGAACGAGTTTGACCAATTTACAGTTACCCAGAGAGTAATTCCTGACTTTTCCAGTTCAAATTAGACCGATTTATGTGCACTGTAAACCCTAACGCTCAAAATAATGAATTGGTTTGAGTAGAGCCAACTCGATTTAAACACATCAGCTCAATCAAATGAACTTTTATAAGTATTTAGAACTTTCTTTTTCTTTTGAGTTATGAAAACTGACACATTTTGAGTAATCTGAATTGTTTCATTGTTTTGAGTTTTATGAACTTGTTTCTTTTAATTTAGACAAACTTAAATTTAACTGAAACTGGGCTGGGATTTCTATTTCCCAGCATGCTTTGCCATGACACTCAAAAAGGAGAGTAAATGTTAAAATCAAGTGTTAAATAATGTTTTTTGTGCAAGATTAATGTTAAGGTGGAGATTTAGTAGTGTTTAATGTTTTGTTATGCTAGTTTAGAAGAGTTTCTGTTATGTTGGGTTTTTGGGGGGTTACCATCATGATGATTCAGCAAGTGCTATGCTAATGCTATCAAAGCATTAGCGAGTTAGCATTTATTGAATTAGCTAGTTAAAACTAGCCAAGTTTCCACTACTAACAATATTTAAGTTGATAATTTTAAGTTAAATGTATGAATTAGCATACTCAAATATTTGAAGTCAAGAGCAATTAAAATGTATGACAAAATACAAATCTGCAAATTTTCTTATCTTGAAAAATTTGATATAACTGATTGACAACGTTTTCGGGTTTACAGTGTAACTGACTATTACAAATTTAGGTGACTAACTTTTATGACTAGTCTAAGCAGTTTTTACAACAACACCAGGGTGAGTAAATGATGACTTAATTTTCATTTTAGGGTGAACTATCCCTGATTATTGGCATAAAATCTGGGGCCAGTTGCATAAGCTTAGCAACTATGTCTTAAGAACGAGTTTGACCAACTTGCAGTTACCCAGACGGGTAATTCAGTTCAAATTAGACCGATTTGCCATTTCACGTAACTGACCAGTTATGACCAGTCTTGAAGAAAACATTTAGGTGACTAACTTTGACTAGGCTAAGCAGTTTATGCAACCGGCCACTGGTTATTCTGGACCATGTGACAGGTTTGTTTCGTTGTGTGACATCACCTCATCGTTGATGTCCAGTTTGTGTCCGATCTGCTGGTGAAGCAGCTGTTTAACGCAGACCCACGTGCTCAAGAGCTGCTTCCTCACCATCACGGGCACCGGCTCAGCGTTTCCATTGGACAGTTTCAGCGCAAACTCACACACCTACACAACACACACACACACACACACACACAGTCGGGTATCAGCAAGGTTTGCTTGAGCCAGCGTGCCGCTTGACGCGTGTTTGAAATGGATAAAAACACGGGTGAGATCTAGTGTGAAGAGAGCAGTGTTAGGAAAAGTAGTTAGTGAATAATTTCCCTATATTAAAAAGGCTTTCATGTGGAATTAGCGCTGATATGTGCAGAGAAAGGCCTGTAAATCTGCACAAAAGACAGCGAAGGGAAATGTAATTAGAGGGAACGTGAAGAAGGGAAGCAGCAGAACGCACAAGGTGTTTAACTGTGACTGAGAATCTATTTCAGAAAGATTTTTATGGGCCTCTTTTCATTAAAAGTACTCACTTGGATCAGGAACATACTCTCATGCTTCTCATATAAAAGCCTAGATTTAAGATTTATATATTTGAACTGCATATAAAACTTCCATTAATTTGGATTACACAGTTTGTCAGTCATACAGAAATGAAAGCCTCTAATTTAATTCACAATGGAGGATGCTTAGCTCGTCAGAGAGTCTATTTATGGTCTGTGATCACCCACAATGCTTTGCACAGGGGCAGTTTCCCAGGTGTGTCTTTGTTGAATGCTGGACTAACAGTGTCTCACCTCCAAAGCTTTCTTAACGTCCTGCATGGCAGCCGCGTCCAGCTGAGGGCCGTGGCTCAGGCCTGACTTCTCCACGCTCTTTCCTCGCACTTTCTTTGTCTTTTCTTTGTCAGCTGGCAGCTGAACGCCTCCCTTCTCTGCGTCCTGCGATTCCTGATCGGCACGCACAGACGTCCCACACCACGGCTGGATGAGTCCCTGAGCGACAGCGTCACAAAGCATGACCAGAAGAACCACCTCCCTGAAATAAAGCACACACATGATCAATACAGAAATAAAATAATCATGTAATTATATAATAATTAAATACAATTACACAATAAAATAATATATAAAAAAAAAATATAATTACAGAATAGTACAAATAATATATAAAATAATCATGTAATTATATAATAATTAAATACAATTATACAATAAAATTATATATAAAAAATAATATAATTACAGAATAATGAAAAAATTAATGATGTAATTATAGAATAATTGAATAAAATGACTAGAAGAACCACCTCCCTGAAATAAAGCACAGACATGATCAATATAGAAATAAAATAATAAATATAATTACAGAATAATGAAAAAATTATAAATAAAATAATGATGTAATTATATAATAATCAAATAAATTTATAAAATAAGATAATATATAAAAATAATATAATTACAGAATAATAAAAAATAATATAAAAATAATTTTGTACTTATATAATAATTAAATAAAGTTATAAAATAAAATAATATATAAAGGATTATATAATTACAGAATAATAAAAATGTATATAAAAACTAATGATGTAATTATATAATAATTAAATAAAGTTACAAAATAAAATTATAAAATATTTATATAATAATATAATAATAATAATTTAATTCTATAATAATAAAATAAAATAAAATATAAACAACTATATAATTATAGAATATTAAAAAGTAATATAAAAAATATGTAATTATAAATAACATAATATATATATAATAATAATAATTATTTAATTCTATAATAATTCAATAAAATTATAAAATAAAATAATATATAAAATAATGGTCATTATAGAATAAGTAGATAAAATTAAAAAATAAACTTATAAAATATTTATAGAATAATTTAATAATAATTTAATTATATAATCATTAAATAAAATTATAAAATAAAATAATATATAAACAATTATATAATTACAGAATAATTAAATCCTCTCTTCAACAAGACACATAATTGAGTACTAGTAAAATAAAATAAAATAAAATAAAATAAAAAACCCTCTCAACAAGACACATAATTTGAGGAATCATTCATGTCTGGAGCTCAAACACACACACTGAACTTTAATACTTGTTGTAAAGGTTTCAGCACATCACTGTCAGCACTAGTACGAGTGAGGATTGCCATATCAAACATCACTAATAAAATAACACGAGCCCATATCTTACCCAGCATGCCCTGTCTGTCTGAGTAGTTCTAGCAGACGGCTGAACGTGGGCAGGAGAAGCCGATGCCCTCTGGTGGCCAGCAGCCGGCTGTTGTAGTTCCACAGATATACGGCTGCATTCGCCACCAACCACGCCTCACACAGCCCCGCCCCAAGCTCCGCCCCTCGCAGGAAGTTACCCGTGGCGTAAGCCGACAAATCCTTGATCCAGTCACTGAGGAAAGACAAAAGGCAGACAGCAGTTCTAAATTAAGACATGAGAATTTATGTCATTACTATTAACATTATTACATTAGTATTATTACTATTATATGCATCATATGCATATATGTGACCCTGGAGCACAAAACCAGTCTCACGGGTATATTTGTGGCGATAGCCAACAATACATTGTATGGGTCAAAATTATCAATTTTTCTTTTATGCTAAAAATCATTAGGATATTAAGATCATGTTCCATGAAGATATTTTGTACATTTCCTACCATAAATATATCAAATGTATTATTAGTAGTAATATGCATTGCTAAGGACTTCATTTGGACAACTTTAAAGGAGATTTTCTCAATATTTAGATTTTTTTGCACCCTCAGATTCCAGATTTTCAAATAGTGTCCAGATATTGTCCTAACAAACCACACATCTTTCAGATGATGTATAAATTATATTTATAACTGACCCTTATGACTGGTTTTGTGGTCCAGGGTCACATATTTATATTGCACTTATATTGCACTAAAATAATGAATTTATATTGATTTACATTATACAAGCACCTACCGACAACTTCATAGTTTAGAGCAAATTTGTGTTTAATTTTTAACATCTTTTTAAAAATGTTTCATTGATGTAAATTTGCTCAGGTCAGTAAATAATTAAAAATAATGTTGCAAAAAGTCAACTGATGCAAAGCACTATTTTACCATTTAACTATTCTGAATTATATCACTATTTAATGATATAACATTACTAATACAACACACTGCTGTTTAAGATGAATTTTACTATTGTTTCTGCTCTTTATGCCATCACAATGATCATATGGCAATTTGCACACACATAATAAGATGTATTTAAATTAAATTCTATCCTGCCGTTTGTGGTTAGTTGCTAACTGAATTACACTGGCTCTGAACACAATAAAGCTGAATGTAATGTCATCTAATCTCGTTTGGATGGCCGACACACATTAAAGCAGCATGTGTGATAGTGTGTGTGTTCTCGAAGCTCTGTTCGTGAGGCACAGCTCTGTTTATCTGTGAGTCACACACTGCTCAAGCTTATTGTTTCATGCGTCTTATAATTTGAGAAAGTCATTTAATGCATGCTGGGATGTGGAATAGAGCGGCTCAGCGGTTCAGGTTCACATCAGGAGCTGAATATAACACGCTTAACATCCAATCAGGTTCTGAGATGAGAGTGTGTTATATAGATGCATGTAAAGAGTTTACTAAGAGTGCTTTTGTTGACCTGTACAGGGTCCAGTGGGCGTCGGCCTCTGGTGGGCGTGTCCGTCTTTCATCAGGTGCTGCAGCAGAGCCGTTCAGCTCCACCCCCTCAGAGCGGAGTTTAAGGATGGTTACCTAGACAACACAATACTGTGCTTTATGGGATGCCAATTTTGATGAGAACTTGTTTGCTTCATAAATGTTGTTGTGTTTTGCACCTATGAATCACTATGATTAAGCATGTATGACAACTAATATTTCTGGTGTATTTAATTAACCCTATAAATCCTATTTGATACGCATATTTCTAAAATAAAATTAAATAAAATTAAAAAAATTAAATACAATTAAATAAAATAAAATAATGAAATAAAATAATCAAGACATGATTGAGTACTAGTAAAGATATACAATACAATAATATATAAAATAATTACATAACTATAGAATAATAAATTAAATTAAATTAGGAAATAAAATATAAATTAAATTTAAAATGATCAAAATTTTGCAGAAAAATACACAATCTACTCCTGTCGTCTGATTGATAGTTTAGAGTGTTTTTAATATATAAAATAATTACATAACTATACAATAATAAAATAAAATAAATTAAACTAATTATTAAATTAAATTAAATTAAATTAAAATACTCAAGACACATGATTGAGTACTAGTGAGGGCTGATGTAACAAACACAACTAATAAAGTCAATAATATATAAAATAATTACATAACTAAAGATTAATAAAATAAAATATAAAATAAAATGATCAAAACTGCAGAAAAATACACAATCAATATTTTATATTTTAATATATAAAATAATTACATAACTACAGAATAATAAATTAAATTAATAAAAAAAAATACAAATAAAATAAAATAAAATAAAATTGATCAAAACTTCGCAGAAAAATACACAATCTCCTGTCGTCTGATTGAGAGTTTAGAGCGTTTTTGATATATAAAATAATTACATAACTATAGAATAATAAATTAAATTAATAATGAAATGAAATTCAATAAAATAATAAAATAAAATAAAATTTAAAATGATCAAAACTAATACACCAAAAAAAAACACAATCTACTCCTGTCATCTGATTGATAGTTTAGAGTGTTTTATTAAAGTCTTTTAGTATAAATCATCAAGTATCAAGTAAACTCGAGAAAAACTTTCATATTGTTAGTAATATTTCAACTGGACTGAAGCGACTGAAGTTTACTTCCAGACATCGTTTATTAGAAAAATCAAATATGATCATCAGGCTTTTGAGGAAGGTTTATTTATTCATCTAATTAATCATCATTGTATTGCATTGCATTATATGTTTTATATTATTGGCACATATTCACATTTATATGCATTTTATGTAAGTATCTGCTTAGGATCTCATTGATTTACATTACAAGAATTAGAATTTCATCTTACTTTTTGATATTTAGATGCTAATATTTGCTAATTTTGGGTCTCTGAATAAAACTGAGCTGTTTTTTCCTCCATATTCTCACTATATCATGAGCCATAAAAGCCTGATGTATCAAATATGACACAAAATACACAAAAAAATAACTATTATTTCATATGTCAGGCTTCAAGGGTTCAATAATCAGAGCGTGACATGTTTTCTCATCATTAGAGACTGTGTGTAGTTCCTCTTCTGTCGCCCGTACACATACGGTTAACACGGATCAAAGCCTCGCAGGTCCACGAGGAACGCACATCCTTTCACTTCCCCCGGATGGCACGCTCATCAAATTAAAGAAATCAACCCCTTCAAAAACAGAGGAAACGTCGCAGAGAACAAAGTGATGTGCTATCAAAGAGAAGTCGTCAAGGTCATCGCTTCTCTGTCTCACGCTCAATTCATTGTGCCGCGTCTTTGAAGACGTAATTACACAGATGATCCTGGAGGTCTAATGCAGCCATTCAAAAACTTCACATGACTGAGTGAGACATCTGCATTTTCTTCATTTCTTAGGAGTATTTCACCCAAAATTGCAATTATATCATCATTTACTGATGATAAACCTATGCTGTGGAACGAGGAAGAGAATTTATTCATTTTCATTTACACAAACACCATTTACAAATCCTTCTGTGTTCCACAGCGGTCTGAAACGAGGGAATGAATTTGCTTTAAAACGCTTAGATTCAGTGTTTTAGTGGTTCTCTGATGTCCCTTCATTGCATCAACGCACCGACAACAATTAAACTGTTTCGTTTCTGCCGAGAGGCTGTTTAAGGCAAGACGCTTCAGGAAAAAACATTGCTTTTTTATGCACTTGGTGTGTATCCAAAATACAGATTTAAGTGTTTATTTTATTGCACTTTATCTCTTTGCGTCTTCAATCTCAATCCATCTCTTTAAAAGCAGTGAGTTTGAGTCAGAAATCTCCACTTCAGCAGCTTCACACACACCAAAATTCAAGATGTTGGGGCAAAAATATCTGTTTTTGTTACCTATAAAGGCACAGCAGAACGGTTGTGCGTCTCCGAGCCATACGGCGGTGTTTATGAATGAATTCACGTTTTGAACGAATCAAATGAATGAATGAATCAATGACTCACTCATTCAGACATTTACCGTCACCTACTGGCAGTTCTAGTTTCTATGATTGCATTAAAAAAATATATTTTCATATTCTTTATTAATAAAAAAAAAAACATCATGGCCGTTGAAACCTAAAAGTTTATGTGTAATAATGTAGTTGAATCAAATATAATATTTCTTTCTAAAGCTACTTTTTTGTAATGTCTATTTGATGCTTTTCTCATTTAACACAAAAAAAAAAATCTAAGAACAAAGTTAACAGAGAAAACTGTAGCTTTAATAAGGATTAATCTGTATTGAATTTATAACTCATGCAGTTAAGAAAGGTGTTTGATAACTTTATTCACTTTATAACTGTATATGTCAACAGGTAGGAAGTGATACTGGCCTTCATTCATAAAAAGATGACATTACAAATATTTAAAATATACTGTCTTTAAGTTGTTTCTATGTTAATTTGGAGAGTAATTGTGAAATTATTACCATACCAAAATTGTAAAAGCAACTCTTTTTAATCACAATTAATTAGTTATTTTTTAATCGATTGACAGCACTATAATATAATTAATATAATATAATATAACATAACATAACATAATATAATATAATATAATATAATATAATATAATTAATATAATATAATATAATATAATATAATGATGTACAATTTACACAGAATTTCTTTCCCCCAAACAAAACCGAATCTAAAGATTTCATTAGCATTTAATAGTGTTTAAGGTTCTGATGTCACTGTTATGTTCTGTTTTCATGCACTTTCAGTTTGTTTTCATTTGTCACATGGTTCCTTTGTTCAGTTTTCCTGCTCCTCATTTGTGTCATTGGTTTTAAAATTAAAATAAATTTTAACATTTTATTAAAATTGTATTTGTATTTGTATAAAATTGTAAAATTGTATAAACCAATGACAATGGCTGTTGCGCTTTACTGGTTTAGAATCACTCATCATTTGCAGTATGCATCATGAGGAAGTGTTTAATAATAAAGCAGTACCTCAGCGTTGATGAAGCGGACCTCCGCTAGCAGACGCAGCAGCTCTCTCTCTGGACTCGCTCTGTTCTTGAGTTTACCTGCAATCAGACGTGAATGAGTCCATCAGCAGAACACACCTGCTAATCTTGGAAATGTGCTTGTCACACAAGCCTGTTGTCTCATAAACTGGCTAAATGAGTAATAGTATTCCCCCTATTCTTCAACAACGGTACACAAAATGCATACAACTGAATTGTACTGTCAATATTCATAAATATAGCTGCAAGCAGCCATTCAGGGGCCAAGCACAAAGAAGGCACAATAAGTCATGACTGCATGGCTGGGAGCATCAGACCAACTGCAACAATGAGCATTTAAAGACATATTAAGATGATTTATGGCAAAATGGCTGAAAAAACACACTAGTAAAATTATTTAATGGTTTAGCACTTTTGACCAATAGGTGGCGCTGTGACCAAACTGATGTGGTGTGGTCAGATTGAGGTGACAATGACACATGCAAAGTTTGGTGTCAATATGCCATAGCACTGCAGAGATACAGCCTCAGAGTCATTTTGGCATCATGGCTCAACTTTGTTGATGCGGTATACGAAAATTGATTCGTCTATTGACAAGAAATTCATAACCTTTGGCCAGCAGAGTCTGAAGATGATCTGACTCGAATTTGGTGAAAATCGGACCAACGGTCTAGGAGGAGTTTGAAAAGTAGGTTTTGAAAGAAAATCAAAATGGCGGACAGGAAGTTTGGCCAAATATGGCAAAATTGGTATCTATGTTCCTGGCATGACCCAAAGAATCATTATAATAAGCTAATTAAATCAAAAGTCATTTTTGGAAATTTCATTATAACGTTTGACCACAAGGTGGGACTGCCCTGAAATTTTAAGTACCGTCAGGGTATGGTGCCAATGGCACATACCGAGTTTCATAACGATACGACAATGCGTATGTAAAATATAGCATTTTATGATAAATTCAAAATGGTTGATGCCCAAAATGGTCAATATTGATCGTATCGTTTGACTTAGCATCCTGCACCGAATCCAAAGAGACCATGTGATTTTTGGCCAAACCGAAAAAATTAAGCAATCTATTTTTTTATATCTCCTGACCACTAGGTGGCACACACCATGGTCATGGTTATCATAACACACACCAAGTTTAGTCAGAATACACTAAAGTGTTGTGGAGATATAGCCTCACGTTCATCTCTTCGTCAAATTCGTTCGTGCATTATTCGAGAAAGATAGATATAAGAAGAAGAAGAAATGGAAGAATAATAATAATTAAAGCTGCAAGCAGCGATGAAAGGCCCTCGCACCCGTGCCACCGCCACCCGGTGGCTTTAGGAAAACAGAGCACGGTGGGCAATATGCATTTAAGTATATAAAAATAGAAGGACTACGTCAGTCATTTGTATTTGCCACACTTCCTTCTACCAGCTGGTGGCGCTATGACTATAACTACATTTTGGCGTGTAGACGCCTTCAGGCCAGGACTGACATGTGACAGACATTGTATGCTCAAGTTACAACAACTTCCTGTTTCATGGCGAAACATCGGTCTTTGTGAGGCCGTCACGGACACGCCCTTCAACAAAAACTCAAGATCTTTGCAATTTAACTTCGCCAAGGCTTTAAGATTAGACTGACCGAA
>CM077179.1:40788246-40808246 GCA_039654105.1 Coreius guichenoti | reverse complement strand
TGCTGCTTCAGATTTTATAAATTGTGATACACTATCATTCAAGAGTTTGGGGGGAAAAAAGAAAATTAATAGTTTTTATTGTGCAAGAACACATTAAATTGGTCAAAAGTGACAGTAAAAACATTTATAATGTTACAAAAGATTCTATTTCTAATAAATGCTGTTCTTTTGAAGTTTTGTCATATTTTTGTAGAAACTGATACATGTTATTTCTCAGGATTCTTTGATGAATAGAATGCATTTATTTGAAATAGAATCTTTTGTAACATTATAAATGTCTTTACTGTCACTTTTGATCAGTTTAATGCGTCCTTGATGAAGTGGTAGCACTTTATAATAACTAAGAATGAACAATACTTCTAGTGATTAATCTTAGTCAATGTTAATTTCAACATTAGTAATACATTTGTTGTATTTGTTATGAACAGTTGATGAAATGTGAACTAACATGACTTTTTTTTTAACTAACATTAACAAAGATTAATAAATACTGTAACAAATGTATTGCTCATAGTTGATAACACATTAACTAATGTTAACAAGTGAGACCTTGTTGTAAAGTGTTAGCATAAAAGTATTAATTCCTTTAAAAAAATGTTAAGGTGTCATTGTTACAGTGTAATTAATATTAATTAACCCTCATTCGTCCCTCGCACTTTGAAACAAATCTTTCCCTAAAATTATAGTTATTTTTTGTGTCCAGAAAGCTTATTTCATTTCGATAATATTTTTTTCTATTTTTTAATGCAATTTTTTGGGAGATTATTTGTTATTTTTTATTTTATTTACCTTTAAATTACAAGATTTTTTTTAAAATAAATAATAAATACATAATAATTTAAGCACATTCTTCACATAAAATTTTCAATTTCACAATTTCATGCATAACCCTTTTAATTCAGCTCAAAATATGTTACATTGGGTGTCTTTGCCGACCATAAAATAATTTTTTGGCATTTTTAGTTCGAATTTTGAGCACTTTTATGTTTTTCCATGTGTACTGAAGCATTCCTCACATTCTATTAATTCCTATGGGGGTCAAATTGACCCACGAGGGAAAGATTTGTTACTTTTTTAAATTTCAGCCATGTACAAAACTCGACTTGAATCCATTATGCATAATTTATAGTTATTACTACAGTAACTACATGTAATATGTGTAAGAAGGACACTGTAAAATAAAGCGTTACCTAAAAATCTTACTGACTAACTTTTAAAGTACATTTCCAATTTTTGCCAAATTCTTCATCAGTGTTGCATGTATAACTCACATCAAAGTCTCTTCTCAGAATGCAGAGCGCTACAAATCTAACGCTGCTGTTGTTCATACAGGACACATTCTTGTGTTTGTTCCATTTCAGTTATTTTTATTTTTAGCCTATGTACACCTACATCAGACAGGTGGCTTTGGCCATTGTGTCACATCTTGCTGTTTTTCAACATCTCATGCTGCATTTGTAATGTGCGGTTGTCAAGCTAAAAATAGTTCTTTTGAAGAACACATCACAAGACGTTCTGTTTTTTGTGTCAGTGGAATCGTCACCTGTTGTGTGAGTCTGGCGGCCTGGTCCTCGGGGCGCGAGGGAGTGCTGTGGAGGGAGGAGCGCAGCTGGAGGAGGTGTAAGGAGGAGGACAGATGCTCCGAGGGACTGTCCAGCTCAAGGGCTTTCTGGAGATGCTTCATGGCAGATTCCAGCTTTTCCTCCTCCTCGTCTATAGCGGCCAGCTCAGCATGAACCTGACAAAGCACGTCCAGTAGCATGCTGTGGACACACACACACACACACAGTTTAAACAACACGTGACTTTACTACTCAAAAAGAGTCATTTAGCAGAAGGTTTAGTGGCGGAGGGGATTATCATCAGCTCACTTTAGACTTTCTACTAACTATACGTAACTTTGCAACTGCATGTCAACTACACTGTAAAATGCAGTGTTCTAACTAACACTTTTTAGTTAACTATTTAATGTCTTAACTTAAAGGTGCAGTGTGTAGTATTTATGAGGATCTATTGGCAGAAATGTAATATAATATAAATAACTATGTTTTCAGTGGAGTATAAAGACCTTACATAATGAACCGGTATGTTTTTATTACTTTAGAATGAGCCGTTTCTATCTACACACACCGCGGGTCCCTTACAGTGAAGCCGCCATTTTGCGCCGCGATGTTTCTACAGTAGCCCTAAACGGACAAACTTCTCTACAGAGTGCTAGCTACTCTCTGCTGTCTCAGATGACCACATCTTTGTCCTGTGTCGGCCACCGTAGCTTCTCTATGTGCTTCGAAAGGGAGGGGTGAGCGGTGGACGGGTGCAATTCACAACCTCACCACTAGATGCTGCTAAAATTTACACACTGCACCTTTAATTGTAAAAATCTTGTAATCTGTACTACACATACTATGCCTTGTTTACTCAGAAAACCCCAGTTAAGATTAATTTATTGGTTTGAGTGCCATTTTGTCAAGCAAAAAAAAGTTTTTTTGAGTTTTTGACTTTTCACTCATTTCCTCCATTTCTGCAGTTATCTTTCACTAATTGCATTCACTCATTTCCTAAAGTCATCTTAAATGATGAATTGTCTATAGTATAGACTCTATACAACTGAAAAATTTGAGAGAACATCACATAATTGATGTTGAACTCGCCATTATGGTGATCAGTGTTTTATCTTTGGTTGGGCACTTTGAACTTCATTTATATGTGACCATGGAGCACAAAACCAGTCATGCGTCTCACGGGTATATTTGTGGCGATAGCCAACAATACATTGTATGGGTCAAAATTATCAATTTTTCGTTTATGCCAAAAATCATTAGGATATTAAGATCATGTTCCATGAAGATATTTTGTAAATTTCCTACCATAAATATATTAAAAAAATTATTATTAGTAGTAATATGCATTGCTAAGGACTTCATTTGGACAACTTTAAAGGCGATTTTCTCAATATTTAGATTTTTTTGCACCCTCAGATTCCAGATTTTCAAATAGTGTCCAAATATTGTCCTAACAAACCATACATCAATGGAAAGCTTATTTATTCAGCTTTCAGATGGTGTATAAATCTCAATTTCAAAAAATTGACCCTTATGACTCGTTTTGTGGTCCAGGGTCAGATATTATTGTAATTCTCTTCCTATTGATGCAGCGATGCCACAAGAAATCACAGTTATTTGGTTTCAAAGAAAGGGAAGTAATAATAAATGGGTTGCTTTTAAAAGGTGACCGAACTTCTAACTAAATCATTAATTATTTAGTCAGAAGTTAGGTAAGCTTTTAAAAGCAATCTACGTATTACTTACACTGTAAAATCCAACAGTTGTTCTTACTAAGACTTTTTAGTTAACTTTACTTAATGTCCAATAATTTGTTGAACTTACTTAAAACAATTTAGTAATCTGAACTATTTGCATGCTATGCCTTCGTTACTCAGAAAACCCAAGTAAACATTACTTGACTGGTTTGAGTACCATTTTGCCAAAGCAAAAAATAAATATAAATAAAAATAAAAAACAGGCGGGGCAAAAGGTTTTTGAGGCGGGGCAATTCTTAATAGACTTTTTACTAATTTCCTCCACTTCTGCAGTCATCGTTCTCAGTTGCATTCACTCATTTTCCAGTCATGTTGAATGTTATTGACAATACAACAAAAAAATTTGGGAGAACGTCACATAAGTTGACTTCATGTTGATTTCCTAAAATTGCTCACCATTATGGTGATAAGTGTTCCCTTTGGTTGGCCACTTGGAACTTCATTTATATTATTGTATAATATATATATATATATATATATATTTGTAAATTAATGATATATAACATAACTATATTTCATGTCAAATAATGATCTTTTAACATTTTATTGCTAACACTTATGACATAAACTTTTAATTGGGTTGATATGATCCCTCTATATTTGTGACAATATCTTGCAGCTGACCATGCTTGAGTCACACACACACTTCAACATTCAGCATCAAAACACAACAATGGTAACAATTTTTTTTTTTTTACTTAATAAGACCATTACAATTTTATTTGCTGTTGTTATTGGGGTTATACTGACAAAAGACAGCAAATAAAATAGTAAAATAAAGCCAAAAATAGTAAAACAAAGCAATTAATTTATTCATGCCGCAATGCATTCTGGGAGTACACTTCCTCAGATCACAGATAGAATTAAATTGACAAAACTTAAATGGTTTAAGTAAGAACAACTTAATGCAATTAATCTTACTTAATTGAGTGTTAAGTGCATTCAATTCTAGTTGAACTACTAAAAATACGTTCACTTTGCTTGAAGAAAATGTGGAAACCGATTGCACATAGTTTTTTAAGTCGCCATAGCTGAAAATTACAGATTAAAACTATGTTAAGAATAACAGTATTTAAGATGTTTGCAGAACATAATATAACACTGTTAGTTAAATGGAATTACTCAAGTAATCTTACTATTAAATCTTAAGTAAGATTAGTAAATATTCTAGAGTATGTTAACTAGAATTGGCATTAAACTAACTTGATATTTATTACTTAATTTACTCGGGAGGTGTTAGCTTTCTTTACTTTTAGCTGATTATTAAATTAACTTCAGTTTTCCCTTTAAGTTTGCTTTGCAAAAATAAGACAATCGGTTCCCAAACATTTTTTAAGTAAACTGAACTTAGTGTACCTTTATGTCAAATAGTGATCTTTAACAGTTTTATTGCTAACACTTATGCCCTAAACACCATGTGAAGTTTTTAATTGTTGTAATGTAATCCCTCTATACTTGTGACAATATTTTGCAGTTGATCATGCTTGAGTCACACACACACTTAAACATTCAGCATCAAAACACATAGTAAGTCAAGAGTAAATCTAAAGTAAATTATCAAGTACACTCTACAGTTCTTTTTTAGTTAGTAGAACTCTTGTGTAAGTGAACTATACCAACTAAGCATTGTCAGCACAACATACTATTCCTATTTCACTTTTCTTGTTTTTTCAAGGCAAACGTTTTGCATGCTTTTTTTTAAGTAAGCCTAACTAATTAGATTTTAGATTTAGGTTAGGGTTGACATGTACTTGCAAAGTTACTTATAGTTAGTAGAATGTCTAAAGTCTTAAATTTCAGTCTTTTCTCACACAAAGAATCACAAGACGTGGAATATAGTGCATGAAACCAATTTCAGGATTTTGTTTTGGAGCCTGTTCACTGTCGGCTTTAATGATGTTTTACGTTCTGCTATACATCACTTTTTATGTTCCTGTCACAAACGCCGGTGAAGATCCCACCGTCGGCCACCAGAGGTCTCACTCACCAGAGTACTGACTTTCATTCGGACTCCATTTCCCATGCACCTTCACTCTGGGACTGATTACTGCACACCTGATCATCATCACTCTGCCTATTTATACCCTGAACACACACACACTCATTGCGAAGTCTTGTTTGCCACGGCTACATTTCTGAGTGTTTATCCCCTGTTATTGATCTGCCTGTGTTTTGACTCTGCCTTGGACTATCGTTTCTGACTCTGTGCTGCCTGCCCTTTGATCTGTGTTTGCCTGTACATTCGACTGTTTGCTGCCTGCCCCGACCTTTGCCTGTTATGACCAAGTTTTCTGCTCTGCTTCTGATATTGCTGTTCGCCCTGGTTCACCGATCCACGCCTGTTTATACTGTGAGTTTGAGTCATCTTAATAAACTGCAAATGGATCCTAATCCACCTGAGTCCTTGTTACAGTTCCACAGAGGAAAGAAATACATAAAATGAAGTAAATGATGACAGAAGCTCCAAAAGAAGACCTAAATATATTCATTCTTGTCTTAAGCAATGTATCTTAATGTAAGAATGTTTAGATGTTTTTGCAGGGTGACACGAACCTGTGTGTGCCGTCCAGCGCCCGCGCGAGCGTGAGCAGAGGTTTCCTGACTCTCTTTCTGAGGTTGTGTTGGAGGAGCGGCAGACACGCGTTCCACAGACACACACACACCGCCTGAGTCACACGAGCGTCTCCTTCCTTCAGCGCCGTCTGCAGTAACGCATCCAGCCGCATGATCACACTCCGCTGGAGCTACAAGAGCCAAGACAGGGCGCAAATAAAAACACACTTATTTGATAAGAAATGTGAAACTTAATCTTTATCTTAATCCTTTTTGTAGTGGAGTCATTGTTAAGCATGCACAGCAAATTCCCCGGTGTTAAAGTAACACTGAAGCAGTGTTAGAGTTAATTAGACACTTAAGTGATTAATTGAGTGATGATTGTTTGATTATTGAAGACACCTGATGATAACAAGCAGAATCACTGAAGAAAGAGAAACACAAGAACTACTGTACAACTGACTTCAGCCACAGCTTTAGATGAAATCAACTGAAAAGACATTAAATCTCTCTTATTACAAACCAGACTGACTTTATTTCTGTCAGACGTCTACAGAAGTTCTTTTTGAGAATTAACACAGGTTTAGATGTTGATGATTTATTAAAAAAAAAAAAAAGGTCACCATTATGGTGATCAGTGTTTCCTTTAGTTGGGCAGTTTGGCTTTTTATATCAGTTTGTGGTTTTTGTAACAGTGTTAACAAAACACATAATTTGTTACAAAGGAAGTAAAGATGGTCAGGTGATATATTTTTCATCATCATAATACACTCACCTAAAGGATTATTAGGAACACCATACTAATACTGTGTTTGACCCCCTTTCGCCTTCAGAACTGCCTTAATTCTACGTGGCATTGATTCAACAAGGTGCTGAAAGCATTCTTTAGAAATGTTGGCCCATATTGATAGGATAGCATCTTGCAGTTGATGGAGATTTGTGGGATGCACATCCAGGGCACGAAGCTCCCGTTCCACCACATCCCAAAGATGCTCTATTGGGTTGAGATCTGGTGACTGTGGGGGCCATTTTAGTACATTTTAGTTTAGTGCTGTTGTAGCCCATCCGCCTCAAGGTTGTGCGTGTTGTGGCTTCACAAATGCTTTGCTGCATACCTCGGTTGTAACGAGTGGTTATTTCAGTCAAAGTTGCTCTTCTATCAGCTTGAATCAGTCGGCCCATTCTCCTCTGACCTCTAGCATCAACAAGGCATTTTCGCCCACAGGACTGCCGCATACTGGATGTTTTTCCCTTTTCACACCATTCTTTGTAAACTCTAGAAATGGTTGTGCGTGAAAATCCCAGTAACTGAGCAGATTGTGAAATACTCAGACCGGCCCGTCTGGCACCAACAACCATGCCACGCTCAAAATTGCTTAAATCACCTTTCTTTCCCATTCTGACATTCAGTTTGGAGTTCAGGAGATTGTCTTGACCAGGACCACACCCCTAAATGCATTGAAGCAACTGCCATGTGATTGGTTGATTAGATAATTGCATTAATGAGAAATTGAACAGGTGTTCCTAATAATCCTTTAGGTGAGTGTAAATCATCATCATTCATCATCATAAAGAAAAATTAATGACTAATTCCCAGGAATTAAGGTTTATTTTGGCTTCTAATTTTGTATTTAATGTAAAACTATTAAAAATCGTTTTTGGGGTAACACTTTAGTTTAGGGTCCAATTCTCACTACTTTTAACTACTTACTTATTATCATGCATATTACTAGAATATTGGCAGTATATTAATATTTAGTATATTAATGCCTTATTAATGCCTTATTCTACATCCCATAATCCTAACCAATACCTAAACCTAACAACTACCTTACTAACTATTAATAAGCAGTAATTAGGAGTTTACTGAGGAAAAAGTCATAGTTAATAGTTAGTTAATAGTGAGAATTGGACCCTAAAACTAAAGTGTGACCGTTTTCGGTATAAATAAAATATAAATATTAGATTATTAAAATTAAGATAGAAACTAAACAAAAAAGTTGAAGTACTAAAATAACTATCTAAAATGAAAACAAAAAGGCTATATAGAATTATTTAAAAAAATATATTTTCTTATAAAAAAAATATTTAAAAATTACAAAAGCACATAATAAAATGACTAAAACTGCACTGCAAAAAATGCTTTTCTTATTTAGTATTTTTGTCTTGTTTCCAGTACAAATATCTAAAAATGTATTTGTTAAAAGATGTATTTACTAGATAAGTAAAATTACATAAGATATTTTTTCTTGTTTTCTGAAAAATAAAATCTAAATTAAGTGAGTTTTTCCTTAAAACCTTTCCTTAGAAATATCTCATGTCATTTTACTTATCTAGTAAAATCATCTTGATTTAAGAATTTTTAGATATTTGGACTGGAAACAAGACAAAAATACTAAATAAGAAAAGCATTTTTTGCAGTGTGATAATATAAAAAATGAAAGCCAATGTTTTGTCTCTGCAAAAAAAATCCTAAAAAATATCTTAATAATATATTATAAATATAATATACATACAAAAAATAAATAAATATATGTTGGCTTGTTTTCCAGTAAAAATATCGTAACACTTAAAAAAAGATTAATTTAATTGAGAAACACAATTGTGTAAGATATTTTTTTTTTCTTTTATCGGCAAATTGTTGTTTTTTTTTAGCAAAATTATTTTATGAGGTTTGCTAATGAAATATAAACATTTGATGTTGTATTACATGTGTTTATATAATTTGTTTTTAGATTAATCTTTCTTACTCTTAGTTCAATTCAGCTGTTCATTGTTAGTTCATGTCAGCTCAGGTCCATTAAATAATAATAACAGATTCGACTTTTGATTTTAATAATGCATTAGTAAATGTTTAAGTAAACATTAAGATGCTTTAGAAGTATTTAGTTCATGTTAACTAAAGTAGTTAACTAATGAAACCTTATTGTAAATTTGCCCGATTTATAAATGTTGTTGTTACTGTATGTTTTACAATGTTTGGCCAGCATGAGTTGTTTTATGTGCTATAGAAATAAATAAATGAAAGCATGAATATATGAACAGCTCTGGAGAAGGGAAAACTGTGGGATTGGATGGAAAAATCACACCTCGAGCGCACATCTCTGCCTAAATCAATATTAATATCCTTTTCAAACCACCACTTCCCAATACTTTCCCAATGCCTCAAACATAAACAGTCCACATTAATAAAACATCGACGCCTTCTGTGTCTGAATGTTTCCTCAGCAGAAGAAGAAAACAGGAAGCAGCACCTCCACGCTGGATCTGGAGTAATTCTCAATCCCGTCTCTGCGTTTGAGGTCGAGCTCACACTGCACACACTCCATCATTAGGCGCTGGCCGACCTTCAGGAACAGAACACGAGACCTTTGTGTTTACAGAAACAACAGGAAGCAGGCGTGAGTGTAAGGAAAGAAGCGCTGCTTACGGTGAGATCTGAGGCTCTGAGCTCCTTCAGGCAGTCGGACGCCAGCTGATGTTGCTGTAACTGCAGGGAGAGGAACGCCAGCTCTAACAGGAACACAGCCCTGAAATCAGGAGGAACAACGGTGCTGAGAGACACTCAAAGCAGATCCTAGCCATTAGTGTGTCAGGTGCTTACATACCTGACAGAACAAATAGGAATAATGAAAGAAGCATTTGGAGGGAGTGGGAAATAATGCAGGAGAGTGAATTAGATTTCCTGAAGCACAATTTTGCTCTGAAATTCTCATTGCTGAACTTTGCAATACACTGTCCCCAATGAAATCAATAGATTCTCGTCGATTCAGGCGCTCACATCAAAACTGTTGCATTAATATTCAGGCTTTGGTAGTGGAGTAAAAGTTTAGCAGATGAACTTTTGGGGTCAGTCAGTCTGAAATTAATACTTTTATTCAGGAAGGACGCATTAAACTGATCAAAAGTGGCAGAAAGACATTTATATTTGAAATAAATGCTTTTTTATTCATCAAAGAATCCTGAGAAACTGTTTCCTCACAAATATGATTGATAATAATCATAAATGTTTGTTGAGCATCAAAACAGCATATTAGAATTATTTCTGAAGACTGGAGTAATGATGATAAATTCAGCTTTGATCACAGGAATAAATTACACTTTACTATATATTCACATAGAGAACAGCTGATTTACACTGGAATAATATTTCATAATTTTTACTGTAGTTTTGATCAAATGAATGCAGTCTTGGTGAGCAGAGGAGACATTTCAAAAACTTTTAAAAAGCTTACCGAGCCCGAATTTTGAACGCTAGTGCATCTGCATTTAAAACATTCAGTCTTTCTCTCTTACAAGACCAAAAATATTGTTAATATCAATTTTTTTGTGCAATGAAATGCATTCGCGAAAGAAAAAGACTTAAATGAAAAAATGTATAAATAAATAAATAAAATAAAAATAGCTTGTTTTTTGCTTAAAACAAAAACAAATATCTGCCAATGCGGGAAGAAAAATGATCTTGTTTTCCCTTTTGAATTAAGTTTTTTTTTCTGACCCCCTGACAGATATTTGTCCTTGTTTTAAGTGTAAATTCACTTAATTTTCAGTAATTTTGCTCCTCCAGTAAACGTATCTTGATTTAAGAATGTTTAGATAATTGTACTGGAAAACACAAAATAGAAAATCTTTCCTTAAACATCTTTCATTGAACATCATGATGTTGCTGAGACAAAGCCTAACGTTGGACGCACCTGTCAGTCATTGGGATGGACGGGTCGTGATCCAGACAAACACTGGAGCTGCAGGAGCTGGACGGAGGACTGGGGTTGAGGATACTGGGCGGCGCACTAGAGCTGTGTGTGATGGGCGGAGGACTGGATTCAGGGATGTTGGGTGGAGCGCTAGAGCTGTGCATGTGCGGAGGAGGACTGGACGCTTTGGGTTCTGATGACTGCGTCAGCAGCAGGAACACCTCCTTCAGTGCCTTCACCTCATCTCTCTTTTCATTGACATCAACCAAACTGTGAAGAACATGGAAACAAACACACTTAGTCTCTGATTTCAGTGTTCCTCTAGCTCAAACAGAAGAGCATGGCAACAACAAAGTAATGGGTTCAGTTCATAGGAAAAAGATCTATAGCGTATTTTCCAGAATATACACCGATCAGGCAAAACATTATGAGCACTGACAGGTGAAGTGAATAACACTGATTATCTCTTCATCACGGCACCTGTTAGTGTGTGGGATATACAAACCCGATTCCAAAAAAGTTGGGACACTGTACAAATTGTGAATAAAAAAGGAATGCAATAATTTACAAATCTCATAAACTTATATTTTATTCACAATAGAATATAGATAACATATCAAATGTTGAAAGTGAGACATTTTGAAATGTCATGCCAAATATTGGCTCATTTTGGATTTCATGAGAGCTACACATTCCAAAAAAGTTGGGACAGGTAGCAATAAGAGGCCAGAAAAGTTAAATGTACATATAAGGAATAGCTGGAGGACCAATTTGCAACTTATTAGGTCAATTGGCAACATGATTGGGTATAAAAAGAGCCTCTCAGAGTGGCAGTGTCTCTCAGAAGTCAAGATGGGCAGAGGATCACCAATTCCCCCAATGCTGCGGCGAAAAATAGTGGAGCAATATCAGAAAGGAGTTTCTCAGAGAAAAATTGCAAAGAGTTTGAAGTTATCATCATCTACAGTGCATAATATCATTCAAAGATTCAGAGAATCTGGAACAATCTCTGTGCGTAAGGGTCAAGGCCGGAAAACCATACTGGATGCCCGTGATCTTCGGGCCCTTAGACGGCACTGCATCACATACAGGAATGCTACTGTAATGGAAATCACAACATGGGCTCAGGAATACTTCCAGAAAACATTGTCGGTGAACACAATCCACCGTGCCATTCGTCATTGCCGGCTAAAACTCTATAGGTCAAAAAAGAAGCCATATCTAAACATGATCCAGAAGCGCAGGCGTTTTCTCTGGGCCAAGGCTCATTTAAAATGGACTGTGGCAAAGTGGAAAACTGTTCTGTGGTCAGACGAATCAAAATTTGAAGTTCTTTTTGGAAAACTGGGACGCCATGTCATCCGGACTAAAGAGGACAAGGACAACCCAAGTTGTTATCAGCGCTCAGTTCAGAAGCCTGCATCTCTGATGGTATGGGGTTGCATGAGTGTGTGTGGCATGGGCAGCTTACACATCTGGAAAGGCACCATCAATGCTGAAAGGTATATCCAAGTTCTAGAACAACATATGCTCCCATCCAGATGTCGTCTCTTTCAGGGAAGACCTTGCATTTTCCAACATGACAATGCCAGACCACATACTGCATCAATTACAACATCATGGCTGCGTAGAAGAAGGATCCGGGTACTGAAATGGCCAGCCTGCAGTCCAGATCTTTCACCCATAGAAAACATTTGGCGCATCATAAAGAGGAAGATGCGACAGAAGACCTAAGACAGTTGAGCAACTAGAAGCCTGTATTAGACAAGAATGGGACAACATTCCTATTCCTAAACTTGAGCAACTTGTCTCCTCAGTCCCCAGACATTTGCAGACTGTCATAAAAAGAAGAGGGGATGCCACACAGTGGTAAACATGGCCTTGTCCCAACTTTTTTGAGATGTGTTGATGCCATGAAATTTAAAATCAACTTATTTTTCCCTTAAAATGATACATTTTCTCAGTTTAAACATTTGATATGTCATCTATGTTGTATTCTGAATAAAATATTGAAATTTGAAACTTCCACATCATTGCATTCTGTTTTTATTCACAATTTGTACAGTGTCCCAACTTTTTTGGAATCGGGTTTGTATTAGGCAGCAAGTGAACATTTTGTCCTCAAAGTTGATGTGTTAGAAGCAGGAAAAATGGGCAAGTGTAAGGATTTGAGCGAGTTTGACAAGGGCCAAATTGTGATGGCTAGACGACTGGGTCAGAGCATCTCCAAAACTGCAGCTCTTGTGGGGTGTTCCCGGTCTGCAGTGGTCAGTATCTATCAAAAGTGCTCCAAGTGGTGAACCGGCGACAGGGTCATGGGCGGCCAAGGCTCATTGATGCACGTGGGGAGCGATGGCTGGCCCGTGTGGTCCGATCAAACAGACGAGCTACTGTAGCTCAAATTGCTCCAGAAGTTAATGCTGGTTCTGATAGAAAGGTGTCAGAATACACAGTGCATCGCAGTTTGTTGCGTATGGGGCTGCATAGCCACAGACCAGTCAGGGTGCCCATGCTGACCCCTGTCCACCGCCGAAAGCACCAACAGTGGCACGTGAGCATCAGAACTGGACCACGGAGCAATGGAAGAAGGTGGCCTGGTCTGATGAATCACGTTTTCTTTTACATCACGTGGATGGACGCGTGTGTGTGTGTGGCTTACCTGGGGAACACATGGCACCAGGATGCACTATGGGAAGAAGGCAAGCCGGCGGAGGCAGTGTGATGCTTTGGGCAATGTTCTGCTGGGAAACCTTGGGTCCTGCCATCCATGTGGATGTTACTTTGACACGTACCACCTACCTAAGCATTGTTGCAGACCATGTACACCCTTTCATGGAAACGGTATTCCCTGGTGGCTGTGGCTCTTTCAGCAGGATAATGCTCCTGCCACAAAGCAAAAATGGTTCAGGAATGGTTTGAGGAGCACAACAACGAGTTTGAGGTGTTGACTTGGCCTCCAAATTCCCCAGATCTCAATCCAGTCAAGCATCTGTGGGATGTGCTGAACAAACAAGTCCGATCCATGGAGACCCCACCTCGCAACTTACAGGACTTAAAGGATCTGCTGCTAGATCTTGGTGCCAGATACCACAGCACACCTTCAGGGGTCTAGTGGAGTCCATGCCTCGACGGGTCAGCAAAAGGGGGACCAACACAATATTAGGTCATAATGTTAAGTTGTTTTTCAACATCTAAAACGTGCTGTGACTTTTATTGTAAAGTGACTTATATTACCCAACTTGATTTCTTTCAATTAGCACAGGTTTTGTATTTCTTTTTGGAAGTGATTGATCGAAGGCCTCATATCTGAGCTCATGCACGTGAAAAGCGTTCCCTCAAGTTTATCCATATAAAATAAATGCATGAGCTCAGATCAATGAGGCCTACGATCAATCACTTCCAAAAATAAAAACAAAACCTGTGCTAATTGAAAGAAAACAAGTTGACAAAAAGATTGAATCCAATATTTGGTGATAATATAGCATAATGAGACATTTACAAGCAGTTTTTTGTAGGCCGGTCATTTTTTACTGGGAACAGTGTAACAAGGTGGAGGGAAAAAGTACAAAACTGATTTAAAAAAATGTAGGAAGTTGTTCTACCCTGTGTGTACAAAGTCAGCAAGTTTTACTCCAATACGATAACATTAATTAGCATTTTGGGGAAAAATAAAGTGACCGAAACACAACTCTCAAGCATGCACATTGTATTTGTGCCAAATGAGAGAAGAAAGTGAGCCTAAATTATAAGGAATGACACTATAATTTTATGTTTGAATTATATTTTCATTCCTGTTCTGTTCTGAATACCATTCAATTTAAAGGATTTGTTGTGGTGTGAGGGGAACTAAAATACATGCATTTATAATGTCTTCGTTTTATTTACCCGTATTTTACATTAATTTTTGAATGTAATAATAATATGTGACTTATGAGGGGGGGTTTTCTCTCAAAAATGCAATTTTGAGTGACTAGTAGTCATTTGCAACTCATTTTCCGGAAATAACAGTACCTTGAATGCAATGCAAGTCACTCTGGATAAAAAAAAACATCTGCCTAAATGTATATTTCGAGTTAAATGTTGTGCTTGTCAATCCAGTAATTGTAGAGTTACAGTATGCATCAATGCACATTAATAATGCTAATTTATGCATATACCTGCGGCTCCAGGAGGATAAAAACAGCTGTGGAAACCTGAAAACTTATTTCCAGTCCCAGAAATAAGATTCCCTGACATGGATCAGAGCGGGTTTTTGAGATTTACTTTCAGAACCGTAGTTTGACAAACACATCTGTCTGAGCTGTCGTCTGATCCCTGCTGTCTGCGGCTACAAACGGATCGCCTAAACAAGTCAAGTGCACTTGGTACAAATGTCAAATTCATATGCAGTGCCCTTGAAGGCAAACCTCAGGTCTGTGGCTCAGATGAACTGCTGTATTGAAACACATCGCTCCAGATGATGATGTGAAGCAGGTATGAATCTGACAATCTTTTTATTGACTTCCGTAAGGGTCCGATCGCACAAAACGCTTTTAAAAACGTGAGATGGCGCACTAAAGTATCCAGAAAAAAAATAAAACATATATAATTTTTCAGAAAAGACTGTACGTGTGTGAAAGCACCTTCTGTAACACTTTCAAAACATTGATGTGTTTGTTTGAGCTGCCCAACATGTGAACTGGACTACCTGTGTTTTTAGGAGACCTGTTTGGTAACAATCATTATTTTTGCAATTTCGCCTGTTTTCACTATTGGCACAGAAATGACATACAGCGGCTTGACTGGGGCGGGAAATACTCTTTCTATACAGCATAAACAACATATGTCTTGTTTTCTTTGGAGAAGTTAAGATGTGCAAACAGTAGCAGGTAAAGTAAAGTTACAATTGGTTTTCAGGCGTTTTAAGGCCTTTAAGCACATATGCGTAAAAAGGTATTATGTTTTATTTAGCAAGCATGTAACCACTTAGATCATAGATGGAAAAGACTATTTACAGCCAATACAGGCAGTTTACTAAGGACATACGTTTTTAAAGATTTTTCCACGTTTGTAACAGTTAAAGCGCCAGCTATGGCCCGATCTCTTTAGAATCTATTTAGCTTCTTTAGAATCATGTGACACATGTGCACACCCAATTTCGTGAAGTTCTACGCACATCTGGCAGGAAGAGGGCTGCCACTTCATGGGATTTGCCACAGAAATACAAAATTTTTACACCTTTTAACAGTTATAGCTCCACCTATGGGCCGATCTCCATAAAAGTTTGCACGCTTGTTTAGAATCATGTGCCGCATGTGCTCACCTAATGATGCAAAGTTCTGAGTTTTCGTTTAGGAATGACAGGCTTTTGGGTAGACTTGGCAAAGCCTTTTTTCTAAATGACCCAGCTATAGCTATCCAAAGCCAAAGTTCAATTTTTTTTTGATAATTATTGACCTAGAGAGTCCCGAGAATTGTGCCACAGTGGTTTTATAGAGGTTGAGCCAAAATGGTTTGCCAAAGATGGTTTTTGAAATAATCTCTAATATTTAACGAATGGTTCGATTGACAGTGGCAGTCCTAGAGGCAAAGTTGCTCAGAATGAGGAGTTCTACCATGTGGTATGAATGTCGTGGCCGTGTGCGAAAACAAATCGCGTGATATACAATCCTTTCCGCACGTGAAAAACATGAAGGTGCCCCCCTGGTGGCCAGTTTCTTTCGAACTTCTCACAGGCATCTAGGGCCGTGAGTCAAACAGGCCCAGCGAGTTTCGTTCCAATCAGCCTCTGTTAACCTTATCTGATAGCTGCTCAAACTTCATTGGCCGCCGCTGGCCGCGTTTTCCGAGATATCTTTTCCGAGATATGCGAATGTCCTCAAAGGCAGTCTTGGCACTTTGGACAAAGACACCACATGCAATTTTCAAGTCAATCAGACTTAGGGATGCGTAGTTATATCCATTTTTAATTTTTTTCCATGTTATAGCGCCACCAAGTGGCCAGTCGCCACACCCTTTTTCACACGACCACAGAATGAGCTCTTACACGTGTGCCGAGATTAGTGAAAATATCTCATTCTGTTCACGAGTTATATCCATTTTAGTAAAAGTGGCTCTGCCCACTTCGAACGTTTTGGCGGCCCTTAGGGACCATGAATTGAAATTTCAACTTTTTTTTGATAATTATTGACTCCAGAGAATCGGTTTGGTTCTGATCAGGCCAAAAACCTACGACTAGTTCGCAAAAGTAGATTTTTCAAAAAATCCAAAATACCCGAAAGACACTACGGCTAACGGTTTAAGAGTCATGAGCCATTACGTACTTTTCACCGCTGTAGCGCCACCATCAGGCCGATTGGGACAAGCTTTGGTGACGTTGTAGGTGGTGTGAGTACTACCATCCCTCAAAGTTTCAAGTCTCTAAGACTTACGGTTTGGTCCGATCACTTTTAGGGGAGAATGCTACACGCTTGAACCCCTCGAAATCACTGTTGACGTGAGAAATATCCTCCTTACTGTTTAAGCCTTTGGATCTTGTAGATCACAAGCAATTTAGGGTTTTCATCATTCAATTTTTCAGAGACATCCATGAGGTTGTGTCGAACCTGCGGAGGAAACACAATGAGACGCTAACTACATGTAGCACAATTGCATTCATTCATTTAGCAGACGCTTTTATGCAGATCAACAAGTAGCAATATTAACAAAACATATTGAATAAATAGGAAGTGCCTTTATTTAATTAAGAACAACTAAATAAGAAATGAAGCAAAAACATGGCAGTTCTGTGGAGAACAAACAAACAAGATGAAAAAGAGCCTGAGTATCAGCTGCATGAGCATGATTAATAAACACAAGTGACATGCAATGCATAGGAGAACGCCTGAAGATTTACCTGTATGGAGAAAAGCCTGGGATAAAGCTCTGGTTTATGTGCTTCTATAAAATCAGCGGTGACCTTGGCCATGGCAGCCGCTTCTTTCCTCTTCCCAGCGTCAAGCAGACATTCAACAAGGTGTCTGAACAGAAACACAAGGTGAAAACAATATGAAATATGAGCCTTCGCTCCATTCACTCGGACTTTATATCTTTTGTTTTACAGCACGCCTTTGCCAATTTGAATTTCCAATGCAACCTCTTTGACAAAAGACTGTAGCGTGAAGGAAAAGACTCAGATTCAATTTAAGATTCTTTTCATTGTGCTCCAGGATTACATGGCTACAACAATAAAACGGTCATAAAAGAGTTTGATCACATCATAAGGATTTGACCTATAAGCAGTGCTTGAATTGGGTACTTCTCTATTTTAATCAGTGGCGTACCCTCACTTTTTCTTGCGTACCGGCACTTCTCACACGTTGCCGGTACTCTAAGCGCCCACACGAAACATAGATGATAAAATCGCTATAAAAGCGATAAGATCGCTGATGATAAAATGTGCAACCCATTTGAATTCTATTGAGAATGTAGTAAAACGCTATGGAGAAAGTCAAACATGATCTAAAAACAGCCACTAAAAAGCTTTATAAACTCATGATGACCACATTTACTAGAATTTATCACATTCGATTGTATTTATTGTGGTAAATTTAGACTAGTTGTAGAATTTATAATAGATAATCTGTTAAGGGGAGATTTTTCACTAAAGATGTATATTACAACTGTGGCATGTTGTGGCTATAGTTTCTAACTGTGTTGCTATTTTTCATAACAAATGCTATAGATAAAAAAAGGAAGAAAAGTTAATTTTGCCCAAAGCATGGATCCATTAATGCTCTTACTTGTAATTAAATCCTTATTGTAACAAGAACTATGTTCATTTTAAGGCAGAGTACAAGTTAGAAAGAGCTTTACAATATAGACCTTCTTGAATTATTGACTAAACAATTGGTTGACAGGAAGAGATGTTTAACATGTTCAGTATAAGAAAATAACTTCCCATGGCACTTTGTAAACAAGTGATTGTTAAATATTCGCTACTTTATTGCAGTTATGTTATCAACCAATTTGCATGTTTGGACCATTTTGCAAAAACAAACCTCACAAGGGAGCATATGCCCCGGGACCCTGTTAAACGGTTCTCACTTCAAGTTCAACCCCCCAATGTTCAAACAAAAACTACGCCCTTGCAACCGAGGGAGACAACCAATCCCCCCATAACCCCGCCCCTCCCCAACAAAGCCCCGCCCCCTTTGGTGAGTACCAGCACTTTATTTTTTCCACTTCAAGCACTGCCTATAAGTGTTGTAAAACACAGCTGTGTTCCTGGTGTACATTGGGTGCATAAAACAATAACTAGATTTCAAAGTGAAGCCACCTACAGCATTAGCTCAGCCCTCCATGCATGGTCAGGATCCTGAACCTCCTCCAGCGCCTTGACCACCTGCGTGAGAGAAGATACCAGGTGCTGACGCTTCCCGGGCCGCAGGAACAGCCGGACGGACTGCAGGTACAACAGCGAGGCGTTGAACACCAGGAAATGATATCTAATGAAGTGAGAACGAGGCAGAGGAGAAGCAGAAAGAGAATAAAAAAATCCCGATTAATTATTCAAGCTATCGCTGTTGGAAAGATCAGTATCTGATTTTTCAGTACATCTCAATTTATACTGCACGCTGGGCTTAGATCTGAGACCTAGTGAATGTGTAATGAGCACACAGCAACGGCCTTTCAAAGAGCCACAGGAGACCTCAATGTCCATGAGAAATAAAGCAATTATTGCAGGATGGGTGAGGAACGCAGAGTCCAACAGAAAGACGGGTGAAGACTCTATTTCAGAGTCGCTAATTTATCCACTAGAGAACGGCGTGTGTGTTAGCAGAGACGCGTGTCCTCCGGCAGTGCCTGAGAGCTACAGACGCAGTAAAGCACTGATAACATCATCCAGCCGAGCCCTGCGTGCTGGACGGCCCTCGATAGTTTGTTACTTTCCTAGTGCTCATGTTTCAAAGTTTACTCCACGTGAAGTTCCTTAGTGTTGAGACGACAGGCGTTTATGATTGATGATGTGGCATAATGCTTAAACATTTCAATTCTCTACACGCATGAAACAATCTCCTTTCCATTTCAGCGGCTGTGTTTCAGAAGTTGGGAAAGGTGTACACGCTTTGAAAGGAAGCATTACATCCCCTGCTGCTAATGCGAAACAAGCAGTACAATGATGGACAAAGTGTGTGTGAGTGAGTGAGTGAGTGTGTGATTGAGTGTGTGTGAGTGAGTAAGTGTGTGAGTGTGTGATTGAGTGTGTGTGAGTGAATGTGTGTGTGAGTGAGTGTGTGTGAGTGTGTGAGTGAGTGAGTGATTGAGTGTGTGTGAGTGAGTGAGTGAGTGAGTGAGTGAGTGTGAGAGTGAGTGAGTGAGTGAGTGATTGAGTGTGTGTGAGTGAGTAAGTGAGGGTGTGAGTGAGTGAGTGATTGAGTGTGTGTGAGTGAGTGAGTGAGTGAGGGTGTGAGTGA
>CM077179.1:40765746-40780746 GCA_039654105.1 Coreius guichenoti | reverse complement strand
CAATGCTTAGGTAGGTGGTACATGTCAAAGTAACATCCACATGGATGGCAGGACCCAAGGTTTCCCGGCAGAACATTGCCCAAAGCATCACACTGCCTCCGCCGGCTTGCCTTCTTCCCATAGTGCATCCTGGTGCCATGTGTTCCCCAGGTAAGCCACGCACACGCACCCGGCCATCCACGTGATGTAAAAGAAAATGTGAAAATGAGGAGACCAGGCCACCTTCTTCCATTGCTCCGTGGTCCAGTTCTGATGCTCACGTGCCACTGTTGGTGCTTTCGGCGGTGGACAGGGGTCAGCATGGGCACCCTGACTGGTTTGCGGCTATGCAGACCCATACGCAACAAACTGCGATGCACTGTGTATTCTGACACCTTTCTATCAGAACCAGCATTAACTTCTTGAGCAATTTGAGCTCCAGTAGCTCGTCTGTTTGATCGGACCACACGGGCCAGCCTTCGCTCCCCACGTGCATCAATGAGCCTTGGCCGCCCATGACCCTGTCGCCGGTTCTCCACTGTTCCTTCCTTGGAGCACTTTTGATAGATACTGACCACTGCAGACCGGGAACACCCCACAAGAGCTGCAGTTTTGGAGATGCTCCAGTCGTCTAGCCATCACAATTTGGCCCTTGTCAAACTCGCTCAAATCCTTACGCTTGCCCATTTTTCCTGCTTCTAACACATCAACTTTGAGGACAAAATGTTCACTTGCTGCCTAATATATCCCACCCACTAACAGGTGCCGTGATGAAGAGATAATCAGTGTTATTCACTTCACCTGTCAGTGCTCATAATGTTATGCCTGATCGGTGTATGTTCCCATATTTGCATGTCCAGTGTGCAGAGGTCAATTAGCGCACCATATCCTGCTTTGACTTACCGCTGAGGTAATGGAGTGTGAGGAGACGAGCTGACCTTGGCAGAGATACGCACGGCACAGGAACTGATTCACTGGCGGTTTCCCTTCCAAGTACATCTTTAGGCAGTCCTGTGCGATTTCCCTACAGCCCAGCTGATAACACAACACACAACACTAGAGTATTTCAGCCATCCTGCATGCAGATCACAACACAAGCTCATTATCAAAACCCACAAATAATGTGCACAATACTACTGAAATGCTGTCTATGTAGGCAGTATTCAGCAAGAGAGCAGAATTTGCCATCAGAAACATTTCTACAAATGAAACCCCGAAGCCTCAAACATATTTCCCAGCTGGCAATAAATATTTTGCCACATCAGGAAACACATTGAAACTTTTTAAAGTGCTTGGGTGCAAAAAGCAAGGGATTCGGCTCAAGTCCCTGCGTTCAGCTTATACCGCAGACAAGCCCAGTATATATGACACACGTCTTCAGTTCTGAGGGGAATGAGTTCACAATGCTGAGGGTTATACCGCCTGCTTATCTACTGAGGATTTCTCACTTCACAACTCATTGAGCAAACGCCTGCTCAACTGCTCCGCTCTTTTTGTCAGCTGTTCTCTTTCAGGGATGGGATGGTTCAGATTACTGCATTTTTCTGCTGGTCGAATGTGGCGTTTGAATTGTGTCAGCATATAAGAGATGATTTATACACACATTTAAGGTGATTGCTCGCTCTCCTGTCCTTTTGGATGAGCAATGTGAAATCATTTCCATATGGACTCGATGTTTATATTTTATTTACACTATATGTTATAGAGAGTGTCTAGCCATCTTTTTGGCTCCACTCACTCTTAGACAAAATTACAAAAGAAAACCGCCTGGTAACTTAAATTAAAACCATAAAAAATATTTTTGTTACTTAAAATAAAATTTGCCAAGTTGCCAAGGCAACATTTCTCATTATCATTTAGTTGAACTTGATGTATAAAATAAGTAAAACTAAAACTGAAATAGAAAATTAGCTATATAGACATTTTTTAAACTTATTAACATGACAAAAACACAACAAAATTACTAAAACTGACTTTAACTAAAATTAAAATGAAATCATAAAATATAAAAATAAAAACAAAATTTTGATAAAAATTATAATAGTATCTCATTTATTTCTTATTGTCATTTAGTTTAACTAGTTAAAACTGAAGTAAAAATTCATAAAAACTATATAGACATTTTTTAAACTAATTAACAAAAATGACAAAATTACTAAAACTTTAACTAAAATTAAAATGAAATCAGAAAATATATAAAAAGAGCAAAATATTCACAAATCTTTTCTCATTATCATTTAGTTTAATTTGATGTATAAAATAAGTAAAACTAAAATTTAAATAAAAATTAATAAAAATACATTTTTAAACTAATTAACATGACAAAAAACAAAATATTATTAAAAATTATAATAGTATCACAATTATTTCTCATTATCATTTAGTTTAATTTGATGTATAAAATAAGTGAAACTAAAACTGAAATAAAAATTAATAAAAACTATATAGACATTTTTTTAACTAATTAACAAAAATGACAAAATTACTAAAACTTTAACTAAAATTAAAATGAAATCAGAAAATATAAAAATAAAAGCAAAATATTTATAAAAAATTATAATAGTGTCTAAATTATACTAAAATAACACTGTTTTTGACAAGTCAGTCCAGATCACTGAACTATTTTCAATTTACTGTATTCTAAATTAAAATATGAAAATGTGTATTACAGTGTTACTGTATTGAGAATCAACCATGAGAATAACAGGAAATACAAAACAATATTTTACATGTAAAGCATCAGGATGGATTACATGATGAGACTTTGAAGAGCAAATGCATTTAATTTTGTCACTATGCAAACCCAATCTTAATGGTCATGACTGTATGTTTGATTTTTCTTAAGGCATTATATTATTTCTTTTTGGGTTGAAAGATAGACATGTTTTGTGCGGTTCTCGCTCTTTAT
The DNA here is from genome assembly GCA_039654105.1 of Coreius guichenoti. Classification (NCBI taxonomy): domain Eukaryota; kingdom Metazoa; phylum Chordata; class Actinopteri; order Cypriniformes; family Gobionidae; genus Coreius; species Coreius guichenoti. The sequence goes on along the minus strand of CM077179.1, from coordinate 40,777,859 downwards.
AAACAAACTGTTGTTACAGTAATCCTGCGCTACACTGAAGGCCCGAGGGGCGTAACAGCGGCGAGTCTTTAGTTCTGTGGCTGTTATCTAACCCAGCATTACGTCTCCAGCCGGAGAGAGAAACTCAAACCCTGGCTGACACACACTGAGATGCAGCAGGAGGGGAATCAGCTGCGTTTCTCAGCTGTGTGTGTGTTCAGAACCCAGCATGGAGGAGGATTGCCCTGCGCTGTGGCGCTTTCATGCGTATCCAGTTCGAGCTTGGGATTTCTTCACACCGACACTATATTTGATTTGCTTATAAATAAAGATTTAAAAACTGACATTCAAGCTCGTATCTCACACAAGTGAACGTGGTTTGAACTCATAACATGAATCACTCATAAATCAGTCATTACTGAAATCAATGAAACTATCACACTGATGATGTTCTTCCTCGTTTCCCAGCACAAATATCTTAGAAACATCCTTACATCAAATATACATTTACTGGAGAAGCAAAATTACATCATATAACAAGTGTTTTTTTTTTTCTTTAAAAAATGTATCAGAATTGAGTGACTTTGCACTGAAAACTAGAACAAATATCTGCCAATGGGGTCTGAAAAGTAATCTTATTTTCACTTTAAATTAAGTTTATTTTTCTGACCCCACTGCCAGATATTTGATTACATTTTCAGAAAGCAAATCTTAATATCTTCAGTCATTTCTCTTCTCCAGTAAATGTGTCTTGATTTAAGAATGTTTAGATATTTGTGCTGGAAAACAAGACAAGAAAATATTTTTTGTAGTGTGTGACCTATTCTCAACGGCATGGCATCAGTGCATGAGTAATTAATAAATATAGACTGAATTCAGGTTCACCTAATGTCAAAAAAGGCATAATTTTCTTTGAGATCAAAGAAAGACTCCCTGATAAATATCTCTAGTTGCGTCTTAAATGACAGTATGCACTCTATACACTTATGCACTATGTACTTATGTACTATGCAGTATACACTTATGCAGTATGTACTTATGTACTATGCAGTATACACTTATGCAGTATGTACTTATGCACTATGCACTATACACTTATGCACTATGTACTTATGCACTATGCACTATACACTTATGCACTATGTACTTATGTACTAAAATCAAATCAAATCACCTTTATTTATATAGCGCTTTTTACAACGGCAATTGTTTCAAAGCAGCTTCACAGTGGTAACAGGAAAATAATGCAACAGAATTTGATTCGGCTCTGGTGAAAACGGTGATGTCATCCAGCTCATTTCAATTATCATATAGTGTCAATGCAGGCAGATCAGTAATATAGTTGAAATTTAGTGTCCCCAACTGAGCAAGCCAAAAGCCAAAGGCGACGGTGGCAAGGAACCAAAACTCCTTCAGGGCCAGAATGGAGAAAAAAACCTTGGGAGAAACCAGGCTCAGTCGGGGTGCCAGTTCTCCTTTGGCCGACGAACAAATAGTGTATGATTATGATTCTGGCACATTACAGGTCAGAAGTCATATTAGATCAATAGATATTCATAGGATTATTCGAAAGATTGGAGTCGTCACGCCGGGGACGGGTTTAATGAGGATGTCGTGTCGATGCGGCATTTACAGGGGGGAGTTTAATTGACACGGTCTCTACAGACACTTCAGGGATGCGGTCGTCATGTCCAGGCTAAGGTCCACCATCTGGTCTGGATACGGCCCGGATCCGGCCGACTGCAGTAAACCTCGGGATAAACAGAGAGACTAACATTAGCGTAGATGCCATTCTTCTTATGATGTAACGAGTACATCAGGTATTATTGGAAGTGTTCCCGGTTCCGGCTGACCTAGTTAACGCAGCCTAAAACAATCATTTAACTGATTTGAATAATAGAAATTAAAAATGTTTTATGTGTATGCCATAGTAAAGAGATGTGTTTTTAGTCTAGATTTAAACTGACAGAGTGTGTCTGCTTCCCGAACAATACTAGGAAGACTGTTCCAGAGTTTAGGTGCTAAATAGGAAAAGGATCGACCACCTGCAGTTGATTTTGATATTCTAGGTATTATCAACCGGACAGAATTTTGAGACCGCAATAGACGTGATGGAGTATAATGCGTTAAGAGCTCGCTCAAGTACTGGGGAGCTAAACCATTTAGTGCTTTGTAAGTAATCAGCAAGATTTTAAAATGTATACGATGTTTAATAGGGAGCCAATGCAGTGTTGCCAGAACCGGGCTAATATGGTCATACTTCCTGGTTCTAGTAAGAACTCGAGCTGCTGCATTTTGGACAAGCTGCAGTTTATTTATTAAGCGAGCAGGGCAACCACCCAGTAGAGCATTACAATAATCTAGCCTTGAGGTCATGAACGCATGAACTAACTGTTCAGCATTTTGCATTGAAAGCATGTGCCGTAATTTAGATATATTTTTAAGATGGTAGAATGCAGTTTTACAGATGCTAGAAACGTGGCTTTCAAATGAGAGATTGGTATCAAAGAGCACACCCAGGTTCCTAACTGACGACGAGGACTTGACAGAGCAGCCATCGAGTGTTAGACAGTATTCTAGGTTACTACTTGTGGAGTTTTTTTGTCCAATGATTAAAAATTCATTTTTTTCTGAATTAAGTTGCAGGAAATTACTAGTCATCCAATTTTTTATATCAGCTATGCATTCTGTTAATCTTGTGAACTGGTAAATTTCGTCAGGGCGTGAAGAAATATAGAGCTGAGTATCTTCAGCATAACAATGAAATTAACGCCATGCTTCCTAATAATATCTCCCAGTGGTAGCATGTACAGGGTGAAAAGCAACGGTCCTAGCACTGAGCCCTGTGGTACTCCATACTTAACTTGTGTTCGGTGTGACATCTCTTCATTTACTGCTACAAACTGATAACGGTCAGATAAGTATGATTTAAACCATGCCAATGAAATTCCACTAATGCCAACATAATTTTCGAGTCTATTCAAAAGAATGTTGTGGTCGATAGTATTGAATGCAGCGCTAAGATCGAGTAACACTAACAGAGAGATACAACCACGATCGGATGATAAGAGTAAATCATTTGTAACTCTAATGAGAGCAGTCTCAGTACTATGATATGGTCTAAATCCTGACTGGAAATCCTCACAGATACCATTTCGTTCTAAAAAGGAGCATAATTGTGAGGACACTGCCTTTTCTAGTATTTTTGACAGAAAGGGTAGATTTGAGATTGGCCTGTAATTGACTAATTTTGTAGAATCAAGTTGCGTTTTTTTAATAAGTGGTTTAATAATAGCCAACTTAAAAGTTTTCGGTACATATCCTAATGTCAAGGATGAATTAATGATATTAAGAAGAGGATCTATGACCTCTGGAAGCATCTCTTTTAGTAGTTTAGTCGGTATGGGGTCGAGCATACATGTTGTTGATTTTGATGATTTAACGAGTTTAGCCAATTCTTCTTCTCCTATAGCAGTGAACGAATGTAATTTTTCCTCAGTGACACTACAATGCAATTTTTTTCCTAATATTATCAATCTTACAAGTAAAGAAGTTCATAAAGTCATTACTGCTGTGCTGTTTACAAACATCAGAAGGTGAAGCTTTATCTTTGGTTAATTTAGCCACTGTATCGAATAAATACCTAGGGTTGTGTTTGTTTTCTTCTAAGAGAGTCGAGAAATAAGCAGATCTAGCAGTTTTTAGGGCCTTTCTGTATGCAATCATGCTCTCTTTCCACGAAATGCGAAAAACTTCTAGTTTTGTTTTTTTCCAGCTGCGCTCCATTTTTCTGGCTGCTGTTTTAAGGGCCCGGGTGTGCTCGTTGTACCACGGCGTTGGACTATTTTCTTTAATCTTCTTTAAGCGCCGGGGAGCAACTGTGTCTAAAGTGCTGGAAAAGAGAGAGTCAATAGTTTCTGTTGCAACATCGAGTTCCTCTAGGCTATCTGGGATGCTGAGGAGATGAAACTGATGAGGAAGATTATTTACAAAGAAATCTTTAGTCGCAGCAGTGATAGTCCTGCCATATTTGAAGCGAGGGGACGGCTTTGCAGCCTTTGCTAAATTAAGTGTACATGATACTAGGTAATGATCTGAGATGTCATCGCTCTGCTGCAGAATTTCAATGGTATCAACATTTATTCCATGTGAGAGTACTATACACTTATGCACTATGTACTTATGTACTATGCAGTATACACTTATGCAGTATGTACTTATGTACTATGCAGTATACACTTATGCAGTATGTACTTATGCACTATGCACTATACACTATGTACTTATGTACTATGCAATATACACTTATGCACTATACACTTATACACTATGTACTTATGTACTATGCACTATACACTTATACACTATGTACTTATGTACTATGCACTATACACTTATGCACTATGTACTTATGTACTATGCAGTATACACTTATACACTATGCACTTATGCACAATGTACTTATTCACTATGCACTTATTCACTATGCACTTATACACTATGCACTTATGCACTTATGCACAATGTACTTATTCACTATACACTTATACACTATGCACTTATGCACTATGCTCTTATGCACAATGTACTTATTCACTATGCACTTATGCACAATGTACTTATTCACTATGCACTTATGCACTATGCACTTATTCACTATGCACTTATACACTAAGCACTTATACACTATGCACTTATGCACTTATGCACAATGTACTTTTTCACTATGCACTTATGCACTATGCACTTATTCACTATGCACATACACTATGCACTTATTCACTATGCACTTATGCACTTATTCACTATACACTTATACACTATGCACTTATACACTATGCACTTATTCACAATGTACTTATTCACTATGCATTTATGCACTATGCACTTATTCACTATACACTTATACACTATGAACTTATGCACTATGCACTTATGCACAATGTACTTATTCACTATGCACTTATACACTATGCACTTATGCACAATGCACTTATTCACTATGCACTTATACACTATGCACTTATGCACAATGTACTTATTCACTATGCACTTATACACTATGCACTTATACACTATGCACTTATGCACAATGTACTTATTCACTATGCACTTATACACTATGCACTTATGCACAATGTACTTATTCACTATGCACTTATACACTATGCACTTATGCACAATGTACTTATTCACTATGCACTTATGCACAATGTACTTATTCACTATGCACTTATTCACTATGCACTTATACACTATGCACTTATGCACAATGCACTTATTATTCACTATGCACTTATGCACTATGCACTTATGCACAATGTACTTATTCACCATGCACTTATACACTATGCACTTATGCACAATGTACTTATTCACTATGCACTTATTCACTATGCACTTATACACTATGCACTTATGCACAATGCACTTATTCACCATGCACTTATACACTATGCACTTATGCACAATGTACTTATTCACTATGCACTTATGCACTATGCACTATACACAGTTGAGTGCCTGAAGTGTCCAACATTCCATTTCGGTTTATTAAGTGCATCATCCGGGTATTTAACGTGCACTTATTATTTTTGGAATTTTCAGCGTGAACACACTACTCACACTATTCAAACTACAAAACAGCACAGAATAGTGTATGTAGTGGATTTCAAAAAAGTCTTCGCTAAAGAGTTAAGCCATGAACCAAGCCAATCAGCTACGAGGTGAATCATAACATCACAAACTTTGATTTGAAGCAAAATGTTTATGAAAATTTTGTGAGGGAAAGAAGTACAATCCCATGAAGCATTGCGAACAGCACAATCGAATTAAAAACGATGGAAAAATGTATATATAAAATCTATATATTTTAAGTTTAATGCAAAATATGCATATACATATACAAATATTTAAATATTTTGAGAGCTTAGAGAGATCTAGAGATGGGCGGAGCTAAAGCGCTATTCTGGTGAGTTGCTTTTTTTTGACTCACTGATTGGTGTAATTGTCTGCACAGCATCATGGGTAATGTAGTTTTGCACTAATTCTGTTTTTAAATACGATTATTTATATAAAATAAAAAAAATAAATAAATTAAAAATTTAAACTAATATAATGCAGGCAAAAGCAAATACCATGAATCAACAATCTCGTAGACAGTAGGTCTGTCTTTAAAGGTTTAAAAATTACCGTTTAAAATTAATTTCCCTAGGTAGAAAATGAATGGAGTTTTTACTTCCGGACGCACCTGTGTTTATCATCTCACCTGTAGAGATTGTTCAGCACACAGAACACTGAGCTCTGACAGAGACCTGCCATCAGGACCGGAAGATCCAATCAGCTCATAGGCTTTTCTCACAAACACAACATCTGCACAAAACACATGGAAAACACGCGTGTGTGTAACTGTGTGACAAATAAAATAGTTTAAGTTTTAGGTTAGTAGTTTAGATAGATAGATAGATAGATAGATAGATAGATAGATAGATAGATAGAGACTGATGGATAGATAGATAGATATATAGATAGATAGATAGATAGATAGATAGATAGATAGATAGATAGATAGATAGAGATTGATGGATAGACAGATAGATAGATAGATAGATAGATAGATAGATAGATAGATAGATAGATAGATAGATAGATAGATAGATAGAGACTGATGGATAGATAGATAGATAGATAGAGACTGATAGATAGATAGATAGATAGATAGATAGATAGATAGATAGATAGATAGATAGATAGATAGATAGATAGATAGATAGATAGATAGAACTGTGTGACAACTATCCCCTCATGAATGACTAACAACAATACAAGATAATAAAACAATCACATTCAACGAACTATCGACTGATAAACTCGCAGTTTAATGGGTACCTCTTTTCTCCTGAGCTTTTAATAAATATCGTCGAATACGAAGATCCATTTCACGTCATCAGCGGTTAAAGTTAAAAAGAGTGCAATATCGACTATTGTGTCGGCTGTTATTCACTTGTTTATGCTGAGAGCGTAAGTTCAGCTGAGTAACTAGCGAGAGTTTGTTGTTTAGACGCGTCTCCTAGCAACGGGACGCTGAACGGAAAGCGCACAGGGTCAAACGCGTTTTTCTACAACAGTCCAGACTTACGACATTATTTGAAGGGACAGCCATTTGTAGTGGTGTCCGAAACCATAGTGGACATTATTGAGTGCACTCATTCAATCCCATATTGCACCGCAATAACGGGTGTACAGCTGACGTTTTCATTCACTCCTTCAAGTGAACTATATTAGTGGACTAACGTAGGGAATAGTGAATGAGGGTTTAGGGGGCGATTTCGGATTCAGCCTATATGTCTTTCCTCAGTCCATCCCTAGAAAAAAAAATTTAATCACAATCTTGGTAACTTATTAAGTGGAGCCTAATGAGATGCAAATATGTGCAGGGATTGTGTCCACAGACTTGGAATAATGATGAGATTTACAGTAGTGCATCTGAGGTGAAAGTGTTCGTGCTCAAAGTTAGAACTGATTCAGTAAGACCTGCCAATACATTCAAACAGCAAACTGAATTTAGTCAATTACGCTGAGCTCTTTTGTTCGTACATTAATTTGCAATTCCAAATCTAATGGGCTCTTTGGGGATGAAGTCGCAGCGGGAGGCGTGTTGTGTTAATACGACAGGCTCTGCTCACCAGCTGTGAAATCAGCAGCGCTGCTGGAGACACCCAAACAAACCGGCGGTGCATCAGCTTCACCGGATATTTCAGAGGTTCAGAGATCAAGTAACAAATACAGAATAGAATAGAATAGAATAGAATAGAATAGAATAGAATAGAATAGAATAGAATAGAATAGAATTTTATGCTGGACCAAAAATCGCCCTTTAACCTTATGATAAGCTTTGAACTTGAACTTGATCTTGAGCCTAAACTTGGGATAGAATAGAATAGAATAGAATAGAATAGAATAGAATAGAATAGAATAGAATAGAATTTTATGCTGCATCAAAAATTGCTCTTTAGGCCTATAATAAACTTTGAAATAGAATAGAATAGAATTTTGAACTTGAATAGAATAGAAAATAATTTTATGCTGCACCAAAAATCGCTCTTTGGGCTTAAAATAAACTGTGAACTTGAATAGAATAGAATAGAATAGAATTTTATGCTGCAAAAAAAATCACCCTTTGGTCTTAGAATAAACTTTGAACTTGAACTTGAACTTGAGCTTGAGCTTGAACTTGAACTTGGAATAGAATAGAATAGAATAGAATAGAATACTGCACATTATACTGCACCAAAAATCATTTTAGGCTCTTTAGGCTTATAATAAACTTTGAACTTGAATAGAATAGAATAGAATAGAATAGAATAGAATAGAACAGAACAGAATAGAATAGAATAGAATAGAATAGAATAGAATAGAATAGAATAGAATAGAATAGAATAGAATAGAATAGAATTTTATGCTGCACCAAAATGTCAGCGTCCCCAGGCACAATTGTGTCGGGCAACGACTTACTCCCAGGACAGTCAAAGAGACGAGACAGGGCATCAGGCTTAACGTTCTTAGACCCCGGCCGGTATGAGAGGGTGAAACGGAACCGGCCGAAAAAGAGTGCCCATCTTGCCTGCTGAGAGTTCAACCTCCTGGCCGAACGGATATATTCAAGGTTCTTATGATCCGTCTAGACCAAGAAGGGCTCAGCCGCGCCCTCCAGCCAATGGCGCCACTCACCCAAGGCCTGACAATTTGTGCTGGAAAACAAGACAGAAACACTGAGGAAGAGCATCATTTTTTGCAGTGCATTAATCACGTTAAGATAACATTGTTTTATTGCATTTGTCTCTTGATTCTTCAGTGTCCTGTGAGCAGTGATGAGTTTGCAGATGATGGAGTGAAGCTTCATTGAGCTTGTATTCATCAGTGACACACTTTGACAAGAGTCAGTTGTTCAGTTTGATGACTGATTAGCCGGAGACGCTGCATTCTCTTCTCTTTCCCATTTCTCTGCACTGCTTCTTTCTCCTAAAGCTGACTCAATCATCTGCTTTCCTTCATATTCCTGACAGCTTCTTTTGACCTGGATAAAAGCAGTTTATGTGTGACCAAACATCACTTCTGCTTGGATCCATAGGCGACCACAGACCACAAAAGCACATGAAACGTGTGTTTTCATAAGATAAATGGCCCCTATACAGCGAAACTGCACCAACACAATCTCATAATCTTGTCAAATGTCAGCTTGTTCGATTGGATTGGGAAACGCAGACAATCTCTGCAGAAAAAAGTGTTGCAATCAGAACCAGCATTAACTTCTTGAGCAATTTGAGCTCCAGTAGCTCGTCTGTTTGATCGGACCACACGGGCCAGCCTTCGCTCCCCACGTGCATCAATGAGCCTTGGCCGCCCATGACCCTGTCGCCGGCATCTCCAAAACTGCAGCTCTTGTGGGGTGTTCCCGGTCTGCAGTGGTCAGTATCTATCAAAAGTGCTCCAAGGAAGGAACAGTGGTGAACCGGCGACAGGGTCATGGGCGGCCAAGGCTCATTGATGCACGTGGGGAGCGAAGGCTGGCCCGTGTGGTCCGATCAAACAGACGAGCTACTGGAGCTCAAATTGCTCAAGAAGTTAATGCTGGTTCTGATAGAAAGGTGTCAGAATACACAGTGCATCGCAGTTTGTTGCGTATGGAGCTGCATAGCCGCAGACCAGTCAGGGTGCCCATGCTGACCCCTGTCCACCGCTGAAAGCACCAACAGTGGCACGTGAGCATCAGAACTGGACCACGAAGCAATGGAAGAAGGTGGCCTGGTCTGATGAATCACGTTTTCTTTTACATCACGTGGATGGACGCGTGCAAATTTTCAATCTTCAACTTTGGCAAAAAACGAATTTGTGCACTTGTAAATTCACATTAGTAACCAAATATTATTCTTACTCTGTTTTTCCCATCTTATTTTCCAACACGATCAAAACATCCTTAAAACAAGATATATGTACATCCGAAGCAAAGCAATACAAGATTTTATGTCTTGCTTCCAGAAAAATCAAACAGAATTCTCTGATGTTTTGCTTAAAACAAGAAAAAGCTGTTTGCCAATGGGATCAGAAAAATAATACAAATCAAAAGGAAAAACAAGATTATTTTTCTGACCCTGTTGGCGAAAAATCTTTTCTTGTTTTAAGAAAAAACAGAGAATTCTGTTCGATTTCTTTGAAATCAAGACATAAATTCCTGTCATTTTGCTTCTGGAGTGAAAACATCTTGTTTTAAGGATGTTTAGATAATTGTGTTGGAAAAGAATGATTTTTTGTAGTGTAGCAACCACCTCCTTCCGAAATCCACACTTTCTTACATCCTTTATTTCCAGAATGGGTTTGTTGCTCTTCCTGTCAGTCTCTCGAGGGGCAGGAAATGCCTGTTTACTAGCGTTAAAAAACACGAGCGCAAATGTGGCCTGCTTTCCATGCATATGCACACAAAGATCTTGAGGGAAATACAGATGATCTCAGAGGAAGTTCGATTCACTACGACCTAAACTTCATCTGAATTAATGACATCCTTGGGCAATCATGTGTGAATCAGGCCAACATTTCTTACTAATGATCATTTTATTAGAAAAGACCTTCCGGTTGTTTCCTTTCCTTTTCATAACCTTTAGAAAGCTTATGTTTTGCCACTAAAAGAGCATCATGTTCATTTTAAGAATCAATAAAAGTACAAAAGTACAAATATGAAGTAAATTAATGCTTCTACATTTATTTCATATGTAAAGTTCATTTTAGTTTGCCTCTCTGTGTCTCTCTCAGCCCCGTCACACTGTTTTCCATGCTTTCTGTTGATTTTCTATCTGTTGAAATGACCCTGAGTTTTCTGGAGCAGAAACAGCAATTATCCCAAGCCGAGTATCAGCTGCCCGCCGCTGCTTCATCTTTCGGACTAATTAGGGAGGCGAAAGCTCACGGCCTCCTGACAGCATCCGACGGCATCAAATAAGAGTTCACCTAACGGTCACATTACCAAAGATAATTTATGCGCCTTACTTGTGCCTTTCTTCTTCACTTTCCTTTGATGTTGCACAAGCTACAAGATTATCATTATTATTGCTTATGTTAACAAACCCTCCGTCCCTTCAGACGCCACATTTAAATGTACAAAGAGTTTTATAAATGGGCTGTGTGGGATTTTTTGTCACTGCTGTTCTGCCATCCATCCATCATCCATCCATCCATCCGTCCATCCATCCATCATCCATCTATCATCCACCCATCATTCAGCCATCCATCCATCTCACTCAATAACTTCCATCCATCCATCATCCATTATCTATCCATCCACACATCATCCATCCATCCACCCATCATCCATCCATCCATTATCCACCCATCCCCCATACAAGGAAGTTATTGAGTAAGACAGACGGATGGATGGATGGAAGGACGGAGGATGAATGGAAGAAGGATGAATGGAAGATGGATGGATGGATGAATGGAAGATGGATAGATGGATGGATGGACGATTGGTGGATGGATAGATAATGGATGATGGATGGATGGAAGTTATTGAGTGAGATGGATGGATGGCTGAATGATGGGTGGATGATGGATTGGCTTGCTCAGTTGGGGAAACTTAAATTTCAACTATATTACTGATCTGCCCGCATTGACACTATATGATAATTGAAATGAGCTGATGACATCACCGTTTTCACCAGAGCCGAATTCCGTTGCATTATTTTCCTGTTACCACTGTGAAGCTGCTTTGAAACAATTGCCATTGTAAAAAGTGCTATATAAATAAAGGTGATTTGATTTGATTTGATTTGATTTGATTTGATTTGATTTGATTTGATTTGATGTATGGATGGATGGATGGATGGATAGATGGATGGATGGATGGAAGATGGATGGATGGATGGAAGATGGATGGCAGGAGGATGGATGGATGGATGGATGGGTGGATGGGTGGATGGATGGATGGAAGATGGATGGCAGGAGGATGGATGGATGGAAGGAAGTTATTGAGTGAGACGGACGGATGGATGGATGGATTGATAAAATGATAGATCGGTAGATAAAACGGTAGATAGATAGATAGATAGATAGATAGATAGATAGATGTGCAGAGGTTGTTGTTA
>CM077179.1:40677511-40765246 GCA_039654105.1 Coreius guichenoti | reverse complement strand
TCTCTGTCTCTCTCTCTCTCTCTGCCTCTCTCTCTCTCTCTCTCTCTCTGTCTCTGTCTCTCTCTCTCTCTCTCTCTCTCTCTCTCTCTCTCTCTCTCTGTCTCTCTCTCTCTCTCTCTGCCTCTCTCTCTCTCTCTCTCTCTCTCTCTCTCTCTGTCTCTCTCTCTTCTCTCTCTCTCTCTCTGTCTCTCTCTCTCTTCTCTCTCTCTCTCTCTGTCTCTCTCTCTTCTCTCTCTCTCTCTCTGTCTCTCTCTCTGCTCTCTCTCGTCTCTCTCTCTCTCTCTCTCTGCCTCTGTCTCTGTCTCTCTCTCTCTCTCTCTCTCTCTCTCTCTCTGCTCTCTCTCTCTCTCTCTCTCATCTCTCTCTCTCTCTCTCTCTCTCTCTCTCTCTCTCTCTCTGTCTCTCTCTCTAGACTAAGTGTGACAGATTACCCAATTTTTTTCACATTTGTAACCCCACTTGAGAAAACACTTTATGTAAGGCCGCAGATGGGCCACTCCAGGCCTGAAATCCTCCTCTGCCGAGGCTAGAAATCATATCAGTGTCAGCTCTGTTTGCCCCGTCCTCTTCACTCGCTTCCTTCTCTCCCTTCGGCTCTGGTTTATTCTCATTGTCTGTTTTTCTTCCTTTGCTCTTCATCAGCTTGAGACCGATTCCTGCCTTCTTTTATGCCTCATGCAGGTGTTTGTTAGTAACATTCGATCTCAGTTTCAGACGGTACATGCACACAAAACTGGAAACCCTACCATGCCTTTATCATGCGATCTGTGTGTCTGTTTAAGGGTTGGATATGTCATGTTGTGCTGACACAAGAGGTCTGGTCACATGATTGTCTTCAACCCCTAACTTCAAGCAGAAGCAGAGCAAGCTAAACTCCAGATACTGTAGATGCTTGACATGACAAACTGCATGTCCATGTATGTGATGCAACTCGTGCACGTGTTTTACAGGCTTTTCCCTCATGAAACACTGAAGCAGCAGGAGTTTAATGCTCTCCAGAGGAGTTTTAGCACTCTAGCAATTGAAGCTGTGTGTCATTTTTATTGATGTCAAATCACATGCAATAAAACTTAAGGCTCGACATGCCACTAGCCTGACATCCCATGAAGCTTTTGAATGAGTGCGAGAGAAAAACAGAGCGAAAGCAGGCTAAATAAAGCAACCAATCGGCTTAAGTAACCCAGGTCACACGGCAACATAAAAATGCCAGTTTGCCTCAGAAAGGCCCTGTAATACAATGGCCAGGTCCCATGCTGGCACCCTAGTGCGAACCGCAGGTCTTAGCCTCAAAGTGCCTCACCCTTAGAGGGTGTCGCCCCAAAGATACACCACCCAAAGGAGTATGGTAAGCAGCTAAGGCCGCCACATACACCTTTATTGTGGAGGGGGCTAACCCTGCGGAAAATCACGTGACCTTGATATTGCGAAAAGGATTTCCCCTCAGGGAAAAACCCTTGGTCTTGAGCCACCACTGCAACGGTCTCATGTACAACAGGCCACAAAGTATAACGTTGGACGCTGCTGCCATCAGACCTAACAGTCTCTGATACTGTTTGACAGTGAGTGACTGGTCTAGCTTCACCCTAGTTCTCTGTGCCGGAGAAAGACCGCTCTTCTTCGAGTTTAGTCTTAGCCCCAGCTTTCTCATGTGTGCGAGAACAACATCTTGATGTTGAACCGCCATCTGAGCTGACTGCGCTAGGATCAGCCAGTCGCCAGGATCCCCTGTATGCGCATGGAAACCAAAGCTGCGTCTACACATTTTGTGAAAGTGCGGGGTGACAGTGCTAGACCGAACGGAAGAACCCGATATTGGTACGCTTCTCCCCCGAAAGCGAACCTCAGGAACTTCCTGTGCTGTGGAAGGATGGATACATGGAAGTAAGCGTCTTTGAGATCTATCGTGACAAACCAGTCCTCGGACCTGATCTGTGACACGATCTGTTTGAGTGTAAGCATCTTGAACTTGAGCTTTGCTACAGCGCGATTGAGAATGCGCAGATCTAAAATGGGACGCGACCCCCCCATCCTTCTTTGGCACAATGAAATACCGGCTGTAAAACCCGGACTCCCTGCTGGGAAGAGGGACCCTCTCTATAGCCTCTTTTCGCAGAAGAGTCTGTACTTCTTGAGTCATAACCAGAGCCTGCTCGGGGACCACTGTGGGCAGAACCCCGTTGAAACTGGGCGGACGACATCTGAACTGAATGGTGTACCCCTTTTTTACAATCTGCAGGACCCAACGAGATTCTCCCACTCTGCCAAAAACTCTACTAAGGGTACCAGTCTCTCAAGACTGGCCTCTGATGTACTCTGCACAGCGAGCGCAGCGCCCTGAAGCGGCGAACCGGCAGGGAATAACTGGCTCAACTGCACTGTGGCCCTCCTCGGAGGGTGCGAGCCATCCTTGGATGACTTGCGAGGGCCCCCCACGCCCCGGCATTGCGGCGGGGTTAGTGGATCGACCCTCTGAGGGCACCGAAGGGAGGAGAGCACCGTATGCTGAGGTGGACACCGCCTGCCTTCGGCGGAGACTACCCTCACGACCCTGACACCACTGGCGTCAGGGTCTTTTCGACGCAGCCTTGTTGGAGATGATGACGGTCCTCAGATCCGTCTTCCCCTTCGAAGGCTGCGCCTGAGAGCGCCTCCCCCGCCCCACCCCTTCTGTGGGGGAGCACGGGTGGCGACACTCTGTTTTTGTTGCGCTCGGTGCGAGGAGCTCGTACTCTGCTTTGGCTGCTCCCGCCCAGCAGCCGCTGGAGCCTGGGGTTTCCTGGGAAGGAACTGCTGGAGCGCCCCTGCTTGCTTTTTAGCCTCCTGGAACCTGTCAGTGACCGCACTGACTGTGTCACCGAACAGGCCATCAGGAGACAGCGGGGCGTCCAGCAGAAAACTTTTACCTTTCTCCTTGATGTCAGTGAGATTTAACCACATGTGCCTCTCCGTGGCCATCAGGGCTGCCATAGAACGGCCAACTGATCTGGCCATCTCCTTGGTGGCACGGAGAGCTAAATCTGCTGAGGATCGGCGCTAATGGATGATATCAGCTCCGATCTCCTCACTTTCCCCCAGGTCCTTAAGCAGGTCAGCCTGGTATGCTTGCACGATAGACATTGTGTGAAAGCACGCCGCGGCCTGACCTGCAGCCGAGTAGGCTTTGCCCACCAGTGCTGAAGTGGCTCTTAATGGCTTGGTGGGAAATGTTGGGGCTTTAAGGGACGATGCCGATTCGGGAGAGAGATGACTCGCGAGCATCTACTCCATCCTCGGCATCGGCCAATATCCATACTTTTTCAGTCCCACGATGTTACTATATGTTGACGTTTGTGGACTGAAGATTCTGGATGATACCGGTCTCTTCCACAGCCTCGACACCTCGGTGTGGAGGTCGGGAAAGGATGGCAAGCCCCGACATGGAGGCTGAGCAGCGTGAGCGGGTAGGAAGCGCTCGTCTAATTTACTTGATTAATTACTTAATTACTTAATTGACGAGCGCTCCTGTCTTTCTTGTGGCCAGTCCAAACTGAGCCTGGCCACAGCTCTTCTCAACACCTCCACGAGCTCCTCACTGACAGGGGAATGAAGTGGCGAGTCTTTATTTCCACCTGTCTCGATACTGACAATATCCAGCTCCTCAGAACTGGATAACTGCAGTATCGATGCCTCCACCGGGGCGGAAGAAACCGCAGAGCGTGCTTCCAAACCCTGGATAGAGGCACTAGATCTGACAGGTGAGGGCAGAGATAAGGCAGAGCCCGTCTCTAACCCCTCTGTCAGATCCATCTGTGATCCCCACGACTGAAGCCTCCGCTCTGCCTCAGCAGAAGCGGGACCCAAGCTGCGGGGAACGCGAGCCGAAGCGCCCTCCTCAAAGAGCGCTCGGCGGGAGCGCAGTGTTCTGATGGGCAGACGCTCGCAGTTCTCACAACCAGCTCCCTCGAGAGCTATATATATTTTTTGTGTGTGTGGTGAAAACTCCTGCCTAGTCTCAACTAAGACGGACAAAACACCAATTCTGACAGACAGTGAAAACACAGAGCGCTTGCTGAAGGCACAGAAGCTGACTGTGTCTGGTGCAGGTGTGCTTTATAATTTCCTGGTGGATGACGTCACCCGCCTATGACGTTCCGTCACTCCATTGGACTGATTACATATGTGCTTCACGACGCAATCACGCAGAGGCGTTCCCACAGCGGTGACGCAGCGCGAGTTCCCTTGAAAGGGAACATTCTAATATTGGTCCTATTATTTAGTGTACCAAATAATACCGCTTAGGATGTGGATTGATGTTGACTCCCCTGTGCCATAGTGGGCTTTAGAAACTAATATCTTTTACCAATTGCATCTACAGGATTTACCTTTTACTGGAATAGGTAGGAACGTTTTGGAAAAGTTTGGACCAATTCTATGCCATTCTATCAAAATCTGGAAAGCGGCAGAAAAGATCATGGGAGCTTCAGATTCCTACAGTTGACATAATAGTCATCTCTGTATGGGTAAAAAAACATTTGTTCCCAAATGCTGGAGACTGGAGACTGAGGACTGGGGACTGGGGACTGGGGACTGGCTACTGGAGACTGGGGACTGGGGACTGGGGACTGGGGACCGGAGACCGTAGACCGTAGACCGGAGGACTGGAGGACTGGAGTCCTATTTTTGTAAAAAATGTGATACATTTTATTATTCAGGATCTTTTATTACATTATCTTTACTGTCACTTTTGATCAATTTAATGTGTATTTGATGAATAAAGTAAAAGTATTAATTTCTTTAAAAAAGTAACAGTTTTTTAAAAACAATCTTGCAGAGCAAGTTATTCTAAGTATTTTTTGGCTTTATAGAAGCATAAGCATCTCTCGTTCTCATCTGAATCCTGTGACCTGTCTCACATCAGCTCTTATAGTCACACAGGGGACTGAACAGCTCCGGTCGTAATGCAAATCATGCAGATATGGAAAGTTTTAGACTGATATGCTCAAGTATTCTTTTGAAACTTGAGAGGGGCTGAGACCTTTCAGACAACATATAGAATAGATAATGAAGCCTGAAGAGCAGAGAGAAGTGAAGTTCATCAAGACAAACTTTGACAAAGGCTTGAGTGAAAGCAGAACGAGGCCTTGAAGTCTGAAGGTTCTTTGGGTCTCGTGTACAGTAGTTTGAGCACATGGAGAGTTTAAAGAGAAGTCACAGGCCTGGTTAGATCTCAATATGAACTATATAAATTATAGAAGTTGAAGCTTTAAAATTCTATACATTTTCCGGTTCCAATTTTTAGTCAGAAACTCTAAGTCTGGTAATCCCAACATGACGTGAATGCAGAACATTTAAAGAGCAAAAGCTCAAGAGGAGATGCATGAGGGGAAAAGACAAATCTGCAGATGATACCAACAGCAAGAGAAAGAAAGATTGTGATGCATGTGTATGTGTGAGTGTGAGTGAGTGTGTGTGTGTGTGTGTAGTTTTGTGTGATGGGTAGGTTTAGGGGTAGGGTTAGTGTGTGTGTGTGTGTGTGTGTGTGTGTGTGTGTGTGTGTGTGTGTGTGTGTGTGTGTGCGATGTGTAGGGTTAGTGTAAGGGGAGAGAATATACAGTTTGTACAGTAGAAAAAACCATTAGGCCTATGGAGAATCCCCATAAAACATGAAAACACATCACTCGAGCAACTCTTTGTGGTTTCATTCTAAATGATACAAGAGTCTGGCAGATTATAGAAATGAGACACAGAAATGAATATGCGCTCTGATCTCCCTCGGTGAAGGCTGTAATATCATGAACACAGTGTTTATCAGTCTGTCGGTAATGAAGCTCTCTATTCAGAAAGTGACCCGGCTCTCTTATCACTAAATGAGATTATTTCTTTATGGCACAAACACATTTCACCAGAGACTGCGCTCATCTTCTTAGTATGCGGCAGGAGGCAGCGTTTAACTCAAGGCCAGATTCAATCACATCTAGTCTTGTGTTTCACTTAATTATTTTCCTGATACCTTGACAGATCTGAGAGAGCTGAAACACAAGAGTGTGTGAGCACGACCTCTTCTTGAATGTTAAAAAGTGGCTTTAGCAAATATATTAAAGTGCTTGAAGTTCTTAAGTTCTCATTAGTTTCTTAAAGGTCGACATACACTCTTAAATAAAGTTTCTTTATTGGCATTGATGGTTCCATCCTTTAACATCCATGGAATCTTTCCATTGCACAAAAGGTTCTTCAGCTCTCGAAGAACTGATTTTTATTAACTAACATTTACAAATATTAGTAAAAGCTGTAAAAATATAGGCCTATTGTTAGTTAACCAATGAGACCTTATTGTGAAGTGTTACCAAAAAGAGATCAAATGATCTGAGCTACTCCACATTCATTTTACAACTCTGTTGGATGTCCATTTTTATTTCCCCTATGGACTTTTGAGTGGAACATCAGTGGAGCCTTTAGTCGAGACACTTTTGAGCTCTTACATGTTGTTCTGAGAGCACAGGCTTTTATGGGTCAGTCTGACACGCATCGGGTCTGTTAGCGCAGCTGAAGAGTGTGACACGAAGCTCCTCGGGGAACGGCGCCCGGCTCACAGTTCACATCACTCCCAATCCTCGTCTTCCTCCTCCTTCGCTCTGGAAGGGACACACACCTCCACGTTATGTTAGTCACATAACACTCTCAATCACGTATCATTCTCTGTGGCTCAAACAGAAGAGCACACTCATATAGCAATGGGTTTGATCCCAGTGAATACATGACAATTTACAAATTGAGAATTAACAGAGATTTAGTTCGGTTTATTCAAAAAGTCGCCATTATGGTGATCAGTGTTTTCATTAGTTGGGCTCTCTGGCTTTTCTTTAAATTGTTATTGAAGTTAATTATATAAAGTTAATTATCTTTTAACAGTTGTAATAGTGTTTTACTAAAGGCATTTGTAAGTTGTTACAGAAAGAGTTTGAAGGAGAAACCTGAAGGAGGGGACGTTCTCGCAACGAAAATCCCAAACCTTTACAGAACATTAGGGACGTTACTAAAACTCTTTTGGTTATGAAAGTGCTGCAGTTCAAGGTTCCTGATATGAATTAAGGGGGGCGTTCCATTTTGGTTATTTTATGCTCCCATATGAACGTTACAAAGAGGAGATTTGGGACGTTGACAGAGCGTTCTCATACTGTCCCTTGTTAGTCAGATGGGGACATTTTATTCGGGACTGTACTGCAACATATCTTCCTGACCCATTTGGAGATGTTGGTTAACTTTTTCCCCGCCAAACACAGAATTTTCCGTTACTTGTGAGCCAAACAATTTTCCGGGTTTCCGTATTTTCACTGTTATACGGGAGGGTGCGCTATTACACATCTTCTAAAAAAGTACAAAATCTCCTGATCAAAACACATATGAAGAAGAAGCAGAAACAAGCAATATAATATGTAATAATTTGTATATGTAAAATAACGATCACCAACATTAAACAGCATATAAATCAAAACTGATTTTGATTACAAAAATAACCTCCCCCAACCCTTTAAAGAACTCCACATCGTGACAGTCTCTGAACGTTCTGGGAACGTTACCAGGCGATGTCCTTGACAACAGCGTGGATGTTCTGGGAACGTTACATTTCTAGTGGGGAACAGATCAGATGAAGTTAAATGTTTATGATCTTTAAAATCTTTAAAATAAAATCATTTAATCCTTGATGTTTTTCTCTAATTTGATGATTTATTAAACGGTTGAGGCATTACTGCAGATCACTGTAATGCATCAGCGTTATAAGAAGAACAAACATTTTTGGCATAAGAATTTGAGACAGTAACAGTAATGAGGATGATCATGTGATGCTGCAGCTCCAATATATATTATTATTAGGGATTCAAGAGCGTAGCGCTGAAACTTTATTGTAATTGTAAAATTTTCCAAGGATCAGCATTCTCCCCTAAAACTGTTTGGGCAGACCAAACCGTAAGTCGTAGAGACTTGAAACTTTGAGGGCTGGTAGTACTCACACCGCCTACAACGTCACCGAGGCGCGCCCCGATCGGCCTGACGGGGGTGCTACAGCACTCAAAAGTACAGAATGACTCATAACTCCTAAATCGTTAGGCGTAGTGTCTTATATCGTTGGAATCCTTGGCTCAAGACAAACAAAATGCATTGGATTTGCTCATCGTTCTGGAGAAATATTCAAGTATTTTGGATTATTTGAAAAACCTACTTTTGCGAACTAGTCCTAGGTTTTTGGCCCAATCGGAACCAAACCAGTGCAGAAAGATTCTCTGGAGTCTGATTGTCAATAGTTATCAAAAAAAGTTGAAATTTCGGTTCACGATCTCTAAGGGCCGCCAAAACGGAGGAGTTACTTTTACTAAAATGGCTATAACTTGTGAACGGAATGAGATATTTTCGCCAAACTCAGCACACCTATATAAGAGACCAAAAAGGGCCTGGCGACTGGCCACTTGGTGGCGCTATAACAGGAAAAAAACATGAAAAGGGCTATAACCACCCGACCGTTAGTCCGATTGACTTGAAAATTGGCATGCACTGTCTTTGTCCAAGGTGCCATGATAGTCTATGAGTACATTGGCGTATCGCAAAAAACATGGCTGCCATCGGCCAATAAAATTTGAGCACCTATTAGGCAAGGTTACCGGAGGCCGATCGGAACGAAACTCAGTGGGCATGTTTGACTCTTGGCCCTAGAGGTCTGTAAAAATTTCGAAAGAAATCGGCCACTAGGTGGCGCTAAAGAGTTTTACACCTCTGTAAAATCATGTGGTGTTTCACACATCCACACAATATTCATATTTCCACATACTGAACAACTTTGCCTCAAGAATCACTGCTGTCAATCAAATCGTTCATTAAATATTCGTTATTATGTAAAAAAAAAACTACTTTTGCGAACTAGTCCTAGGTTTTCACTCAATCAGAATAAAACCAATGCGGTACCATTCTCTAAACTCTCCAGGTCAATAATTATCAAAAAAACATTTGCATTTGGATGGCTATAATAGGGTAATTTATAGAATGGGTGTGGCCAAGTGCACGCAAAAGTCTATAACTCCTAAACTCAGAACTTCACGAAAATAGGTGAGCACATGTGACATATGATTCTATACAAGCATGCAAACTTTCATTGAGATGGACCGTAGGTGGCACTATAACTGTTAAAAAGCTTTAAAAACCATATATTTTCTGTGGTAAATTGTCTGTATTGGCTGTAAATGGTCTTTTACTTCTATGATTTAATTGGTTACATGCTTGCTAAATAAAACAAAATACCTTTTTACGCATATGTGCTTAAAGGTCTTAAATCACTTGAACCCCGATAATTGCTGCTTGCAATATGATATGATATGATATTATATTATATTATATTTTTGGCAACAGTTCTTCTGACCCTAATTGATGGAGTGTGTAGCTTTTCATTTCTTAACCAACCATGTAGGAAGACACATCATGCCCATATTCCAGGATGACAATGTCATTATGAAAGTATAGTTGGGAGGGAGCATGAAGGATCATTTTCACACATGAATTGGCCAGACCTTAAACTCATTGAAAGTCTTTGGGATGTGGTGGAGGAGACTTTACAGAGTGCTGGTGTAACGGAGGCCAGCTAGTAGTTGCTGTGCGAGTAAACCTCACTCCTCTGATCTCAAGAGACGCTCTAGCGACTGATGCTAGAGGTTGCAGCCTTTTATCCTCCTTGTTAGAGCGTCCAACTCTCATGCCGACGGGTCCGGGTTCGAGTCCAGCTTGGAACGGGTGGTGTGAACAGGAGGGGTTATACTGGACTCTTGCATTGTCAATACACCAAAACCAAAAATTGATGCACCTCTAAATGGAAATAACATCACAACATCTATTTTCATCAAAAGGTGCATCAATTTTTGGCACCCTACATGTTGAAATGATGTGTTATGTTGCTTGTATATGACCTTAAAGCCTTTTCTCAGAATATTCCATTGCACTCAAAAAGAAGTTTGATTCACTTAAAGAAGCAGTTTCAAGTGGATCAACACAAGCAGACACAATGCAAATAGAGTTTTGAGAACTGGAGCCATAGTTTTAGAAAAGTTGCGGGTTTGATTTTCAGTGCCGGCAGGAAATGACTGAGGCGCTCTTGAGCAAAACACCTCGCTCCCCGGGCGCCACAGCAAAAATGGCTGCCCACTGCTCCGGGTGTGTGTGTTCAGTACTCACTGCTCCTAATGTGTGTGCACAAACTTGGATGGGTTAAACGCAGAGGACAAATTCTGAGTATGAGTTAACATACTTGGCCTTCATGTCACATAATTTTGTCACTTCACTTAATGCAGCTGTGAAGTTGTGAACAGTAAGCCCCACCTCCTTCGATTTGATTGGCTGTCTCAAACATTTTGACACTGGCGAGCGCTGACTGCTTTGGATTTACTCAAGTAGGCCTCAATATTTGTTGCCTTAATACTTTAAAGTTGTTTGTTTGTGTTCATTATATCTCATTACTTGTTCTGAAGATAATTTGGTTGATCCAACAGTGAACCGTCCGCAGAAGAAGAGACGGGACGGCAGGGGAAAATATCTGGGAAATTTAAGGGGGAAAATCATCAGCTGTGGTTGCCAGAACTTTACTGTGAATAATATGGTAGCAACAGTTAAGGCTTAACAGATTTAACTTAAAATTACAGTACAAAAAAATCTTGTTTTCCAGTACAAATATCTAAACATTCTTAAATCAAGGTACATTTACTGAAGTTTGTACCTACCTTTATAAAACACTGGCATCCTCCAAAAACACACTGATGTAAATACTAAAGGTGCCATACACAGAAACACGACACTAAAATAATGCAATAAACATTCACTTAACAACGTAAGATAAGAACCCAATGTACATAACTGATAACAAAAAAAACAAAGAAAAAAAATGTTATTTCAATGAAAAAACTGTTGTGGTTTGCTATTGGTGGATCTCATGTGAGTGACAGGTTGCCCCGCCCTCGTCATCAGAGAAGAGATGTTATTCTGATTCAAGATTAAAACAACAATGATGTGCACTGATAAATCATTTACAAACCCGATTCCAAAAAAGTTGGGACACTGTACAAATTGTGAATAAAAAAGGAATGCAATAATTTACAAATCTCATAAACTTATATTTTATTCACAATAGAATATAGATAACATATCAAATGTTGAAAGTGAGACATTTTGAAATGTCATGCCAAATATTGGCTCATTTTGGATTTCATGAGAGCTACACATTCCAAAAAAGTTGGGACAGGTAGCAATAAGAGGCCGGAAAAGTTAAATGTACATATAAGGAACAGCTGGAGGACCAATTTGCAACTTATTAGGTCAATTGGCAACATGATTGGATATAAAAAGAGCCTCTCAGAGTGGCAGTGTCTCTCAGAAGTCAAGATGGGCAGAGGATCACCAATTCCCCCAATGCTGCGGCGAAAAATAGTGGAGCAATATCAGAAAGGAGTTTCTCAGAGAAAAATTGCAAAGAGTTTGAAGTTATCATCATCTACAGTGCATAATATCATCCAAAGATTCAGAGAATCTGGAACAATCTCTGTGCGTAAGGGTCAAGGCCGGAAAACCATACTGGATGCCCGTGATCTTCGGGCCCTTAGACGGCACTGCATCACATACAGGAATGCTACTGTAATGGAAATCACAACATGGGCTCAGGAATACTTCCAGAAAACATTGTCGGTGAACACAATCCACCGTGCCATTCGCCGTTGCCGGCTAAAACTCTATAGGTCAAAAAAGAAGCCATATCTAAACATGATCCAGAAGCGCAGGCGTTTTCTCTGGGCCAAGGCTCATTTAAAATGGACTGTGGCAAAGTGGAAAACTGTTCTGTGGTCAGACGAATCAAAATTTGAAGTTCTTTTTGGAAAACTGGGACGCCATGTCATCCGGACTAAAGAGGACAAGGACAACCCAAGTTGTTATCAGCGCTCAGTTCAGAAGCCTGCATCTCTGATGGTATGGGGTTGCATGAGTGCGTGTGGCATGGGCAGCTTACACATCTGGAAAGGCACCATCAATGCTGAAAGGTATAT
Source organism: Coreius guichenoti (assembly GCA_039654105.1). NCBI lineage: Eukaryota > Metazoa > Chordata > Actinopteri > Cypriniformes > Gobionidae > Coreius > Coreius guichenoti. The sequence continues at coordinate 40,753,199 of CM077179.1, read as the reverse complement.
CCAAGTTCTAGAACAACATATGCTCATATCTAGACGTCGTCTCTTTCAGGGAAGACCTTGCATTTTCCAACATGACAATGCCAGACCACATACTGCATCAATTACAACATCATGGCTGCGTAGAAGAAGGATCCGGGTACTGAAATGGCCAGCCTGCAGTCCAGATCTTTCACCCATAGAAAACATTTGGCTCATCATAAAGAGGAAGATGCGACAAAGAAGACCTAAGACAGTTGAGCAACTAGAAGCCTGTATTAGACAAGAATGGGACAACATTCCTATTCCTAAACTTGAGCAACTTGTCTCCTCAGTCCCCAGACGTTTGCAGACTGTTATAAAAAGAAGAGGGGATGCCACACAGTGGTAAACATGGCCTTGTCCCAACTTTTTTGAGATGTGTTGATGCCATGAAATTTAAAATCAACTTATTTTTCCCTTAAAATGATATATTTTCTCAGTTTAAACATTTGATATGTTATCTATGTTGTATTCTGAATAAAATATAGAAATTTGAAACTTCCACATCATTGCATTCTGTTTTTATTCACAATTTGTACAGTGTCCCAACTTTTTTGGAATCGGGTTTGTATAATAAACACCGCAATATTCCATAAGAAACTATTTCAATTTCATGCCGACTTGAGAGTCCCTTTAAGATGAGTCATTTCACTCGGCGGCCATCTTTGAAACGCCTCTCGGGCATGCAAGTACAGCTCCTATCTCTTTGAATGGGGAAACATCAAATCCTCCAGAACTGTTCGCCAAGCTTACGATTAAATTTCCTATTTGAAACCACCAATGAAATCTGAAAGCAGCTGTCTCATAAATTTTGTTTCTAAACGCTCAAATCATGACAGAAAACGGCATTTTTCAGCCTGGACAAATCTAATGCGCAGTCTCAGAACACTGCCTGTTTCTATAGTAACGGAGCTTCTAACGGCAGCTGCAGTGACACAATGTCATTACTAATCAGCGATTGGCTCTTTCATTTAGAAGGCGGGGCTTATTCGCCATATTGGGCGTTGCACTTTCTCCCATTCATAAGTAATCGGAGTGAACCGTCTTCATATAAAGTCTTTGCTGCATCCCAATTCGCCTAATACTATGACCTAAAAGTATGCATTCTTTTTGTGAAGAAAAAGTAGATACTTTTGAGTGTGTAGCAGAAGAGTAGGCAAGCTTTGGGACATACTACTTCGTCATCTATAACGGACTCTGTTGCTTAGTTACGTGCATCCTGTCACCGTTTAAACTGCCCTGTCAATCATCATCACAGTTAAAATCCTCCACATTCAGTTTAATTGAACTATACCGTATCGGAGAGAAATGTAGTCGCACGTTGATCTGTTATTCGTAGGTCTTTAATGCGGAGACTCTCCTCATGTGTTTGCAATTTGAATATGATGATGCATTTAAAAGTTAATGGCCAAACGTATCATTACAAAAGTTCTCAATGCTGTTGCAATATAATGTGGATAACATTAAATAAATATATTTTCGTCAGGTTAGATACTGATTATTAATCACTCAAACCCCTTTGTCTAAACCTCTCTACTTAACCGTTGGACTCGCACATCTGCCATGTTTGTAGTTTTTTAACACTTTTTATCCACGTTTGTAGTTCTAATGGAATCCTCGTCCAACTCGCAATGGGTTGTGGGTAATATTAGCTGTCAGAGTGTGGATCTGCACTTCGAATTCTAACCGGAAATAGTAGCCCATCCGGGTATCTTTGGATTACTCATTTCAACATACTACGATTTGGGACGTACTAATTCTATTTTCAAATACTATTTAAGACAGATAGCATGCGAATTGGGACGCACCGTTTGACTTTAGCAAGCAACTGCTGATGAGGCCGTGATTGGGACCTTATGTAAAACAACACTGTCTCTTTAAATCTGAGCAGCACAATAATGGTCTCTTCTCCCATGATGCTTCACTAAGCAGGTCAGGAGAGGGAAGCCTAGAAGATTCACTCGTCTCTGACTTCGAGACACACGGTGACAGCGGTGATGAATGGATGTCAGGGTGAATCTGAGACTCGTTCAATGAATGAATCTGCAACACTCTCTCAGATGGAGGTATCGACCAGCATGAGTGATAAAATCGCTCACTAACCTTGTTTTGTGCAAAGTCATAAAGTTTTTCCAGGATTTTTCCACATGCAAGAAAATATCTAAACAGAAGTCCATCCACCTAGAAAAGCAGCCCCACGTGAAAAAGTGTGTTAATTCTCATGCAGCAGCAGTTTCAGTGCGATCGGCTGTTGTAAAGAACTAACATCGCCTGAAATATGCATGATTGTGTAAGCAACACTATTTGAACACCCTGGAGGAGAAGCATAAAGAAGAGGGGAAAGAGTCACACTGTGAACAGAGAGAGCGAGATAAAGCGAGAATAAAAGAGAGAAATTAAGCACGTTCACACTGGCCTGTGATCAACTGTGAGCAAACTGAGAAGTTAATGAAAAGACGCGCTACAGACGGTTTTCAGAAAGTGTTTTATTATGATAAGAAGATTAAAATAGTCCTGCTGTCATGTTGTTCCACACCCTTATTTCCTCATTCAGGACCAGTTGAATTGTGTAAAGCAGCTCTACTTTGAGTCGGTTTGATGTTGAGTTCAATAACAGTGTCGAAGTTGCAAAATTAGTTATTTATGAAACAAAGTCTAATCAGCTAAAGCAGCTCTAGAGTTATTCCGCTCAATTCAGTTCAGATTCGCTCTCATCTGATAGTGTCAGTGCAGTCGAATCCGTAATATTACCGAATATTAAGAAAGAAAGTCAGGGATTTGGAATGACATGATGGTGAATAAATGATGGACATACGGTCTGTGTATGTGAGCTGTGATTGGGAATGTGGAAAGCATGAGGCATCACACACACACACACGCACACACACACACGTAGTCTCTCTCTCTCACACACACACACACACACACACACACGTAGTCTCTCTCTCACACACACACACACTCACACACACACACACACACACTCACTCACTCACACAGACACTCACACACACGCTCACTCACACCTACACACATTTACTCACACACACACACACACACACACACACACACACACACACACACACACGTAGTCTCTCTCTCTCACACACACACACACACACGCACACACACGTAGTCTCTCTCTCTCACACACACACACTCACACACACACATACACACACTCACTCACACAGACACTCGCACACACGCTCACTCACACCTACACACATTTACTCACACACACACACACACACACATACTCTCTCTCTCTCTCACACACACACACATACTCTCTCTCTCACACACACACACACACACACACACACGTAGTCTCTCTCTCTCTCACACACACACACACACACACACGTAGTCTCTCTCTCTCTCACACACGCACACACACGTAGTCTCTCTCTCTCACACACACACACTCACACACACACATACACACACTCACTCACACAGACACTCACACACACGCTCACTCACACCTACACACATTTACTCACACACACACACACACACACACACATACTCTCTCTCTCTCTCACACACACACACATACTCTCTCTCTCACACACACACACACACACACATACACACACTCACTCACACAGACACTCACACACACGCTCACTCACACCTACACATTCTCACACACTCACACACTCACACACACACACACACTCACACACACACTTACACACACACACACACACACACACACACACACACACACACACATACAAACTCACACACACGTACTCTCTCTCTCACACACACACACACTCACACACACACACACATACTCTCACACACACACACACACACATACACACACTCACGCACACACACAGACACTCACACACACGCTCACTCACACCTACACACATTCACTCACACACACACACACACACACACACACACACACTCACATACACTCTGACACACACACACACGTACTCTCTCTCTCTCACACACACACACACATACTCTCTCTCTCACACACACACACACTCACACACACACACACACACTCACTCACACAGACACTCACACACACACACGTTCACTCACACACACACATACACACACACTCACATACACACACACACACGTACTCTCTCTCACACACACACACTCTCACACACACACACACACACACACACATACTCTCTCTCTCTCACACACACACACACACATACACACACACTCACCCACACACTCTCACACACACACAAACTTTCTGCAATCCAAAAATATTAGTAAGAAACCCAAAAACCCCACAGTGGTGATACTAAAGTGCAGGGTAAGTATCCAAACCTCAGCACTGAATAACTGAATAATTACCATATTGATGTGACTTATGATACTCCAGAAAACTGTAGTATTATCATAGTAATTTTAGTGAACAATCACAACAATACATTTAGTGTTTTATCTGTCACAATTCACGTATGAAGGAAAGACCCTTCTGAATGTGTGCTGAAGATCTCACACGCATTATTTGAGTCTGGAGCAGAATGTGATGTGTGTGTGATTGACAGCTCTGTGATGGCTTGTGAAGCACCCCGAGACCCGAGTGTCACAATTCCCATGATGCTCCTCTTACTGGAGACGGCATTGATGCAAATGGATGTCCTCATTACAGCCCCGAGATGAAACAGGTCTGATATCACCCAGAAGGCTCCTGGACAGAGGCAGCATACAGGACAGACTCGGACTCTTCCAGAAAGAATCAGGTGTCAATCAAATCTGTCAATCACAGCATCTGTGCTGCTTGTCCTTTAGATTTAATATCTCAAGACTGACTGTGAGTTAAACACAAGACTGGACTGTCTGTTGTAGTAGGGGACTTTTAACGGGATGCCAGCGCTTTCGGTTATCTGGTTTAATATGGTTTGTTTAATATATCTGTCTAATTTTATCAAATGAAACCTTAAAGGGCACCTATTATGCATAAATGTGTGTTGGCAGTGTGTGTACACAACCACCCTATAATGGTAAAAATCCACCCACTCCTTTTTTTTTTTAATCCCCATAAATCATAAGCAGTGTCTCAGAACAAGCCGTTTGCAGATTCTGGGCAATGTGACGCCACATTTTACAGGCCCCGCCCACGAGTGTTGATTGACACTCCCGTATTAGCATAGACCCCGCCCCCTGAGAGCTGTACACAGTCCGCCATGTTTATCTCCTCGCCAGAGCATTCAAGTAAGAAATGTGTTCTTAATAAAGCTGCTAAAGTTATTCAGTCGAGCAGTAACTGCTGGTCTAGGATCTGTTTTCTTCGTAATAATAGCATATTATTAGCGAAAAAGAGTTGTCAAAAGATCCAGTGTGTATCTGTATTTGCGCTCGTCAAATGATTCAGGCTGCGTCCGAAACCTGGAAAATGCTGCCTTCGGAGGACACATTTCAAGGTAGGAAGGCATCAAGGCACGTCTGAATCTAATGTTAGCTTCACTTCTGTCTCCTGAGATACCTTCATCTGATCGAGTTTATATGTATCATATATGTATCCTTCTCTGCCTTTGATATCCCAGAATCCTGTGCGTTCCATTCTGTGACAGTTGAGCTGGAAAAAAAGAAGGCATCTGAAAGTTGCGTTTGCTGGTCAGTTTGTGTGTAAATGTACGTTTTTTACCAACATTTTCCACTTCTGATGTCATTTCTGGCAAGAAATTACTAATGTAGTAATTAAATATTTGTTTAGTTCTCACCAAAGCTCTCTCTATTTTGCTGTAGATCATTAAACTGTTAGCTGCCTTACACCGTGTCCTAACTACACGCGACGCGATAAAAGGCGTCTTTTCCATGTTAATGAGAGTTTTTGTCCTAACCAGCCGCGACGGCGACACGCGATTAATCTATTTTAGAAACGGTTTCTATTTTTCTGTGACGTCGCAGCTGGAACAACAACACAAAACATGGCAATGATAATCTCAGGTAATGTTTATGTGCTTTATTTAATGTTAAAAGTGTGTAATGTGACTTTGAATATCATTTAGTGCTCCCAGCTTTGTAACGTATTGTACTAAAAGCAACAATGGATAATTCACCTCAGATCTTGAAATTAAACGTTCAAATTGTGACAACAAACAAGTATATTCTATGACAAAGATTGTTTTAGTAACTCAGTATGTATTTTAGTAATGTTTAAATGGCGTAATATTTGTAAATTTGATTATGTACTTATCCATTTCCTTGCGAGTGCCGTCAGATTAATCTCTGGTGCGAGAGCCCGCCCACGCGCTGTTCTGATTGGCTGTGGTTTTTGATTCATCTCGCAGTCGCGTCGCGTCGCGTCTGGTGTGGACAGACAAGTTGCTTGTTGCAACGTGTGTAGTTAGGACACGGTGTTAGAAGTCTGTCCGAAATCAGTTTCGTGAGGTGCCTTCATGCACAAACGCTGCCTTACAAGTCATTGTCTAATAAAGCAGCGAGGCAACGAGTCAGCTGCCTAGGTTTTCGGACGCAGCCTCAATTTCCAACGTGTTTTCTCTTCGGTGAGTAATGTAGCCAATCACAGACATGTTTGTTGATTTCTAGAACGCAATGGCCAATCACAGGTGTTGAAGTTAGAATCCACTCCAGCACTGGACTAGAATCCAGTGCTGAGTTTTGCACATGTGCTAATCCTCTCTAACATTATGTAAAATAAGAGATCCATTGTGTCATCAGCTTCACTGATTAATATGACGGACTTTGTGAGATCGCGTTCATTGAATGAGTGGCAGCTTTTAGTGATTATAAAGGGAGCGCTCTTTGTGCGATGTCTAGGCGATATAAAAAAAAATGTATAGGCCTATAATATATTCAGAATTTGAATAAAACTTTTGTGTTCCATTATTGACAAGCAGCCACATACACTCACCTAAAGGATTATTAGGAACACCTGTTCAATTTCTCATTAATGCAATTATCTAATCAACCAATCACATGGCAGTTGCTTCAATGCATTTAGGGGTGTGGTCCTGGTCAAGACAATCTCCTGAACTCCAAACTGAATGTCAGAATGGGAAAGAAAGGTGATTTAAGCAATTTTGAGCGTGGCATGGTTGTTGGTGCCGGACGGGCCGGTCTGAGTATTTCACAATCTGCTCAGTTACTGGGATTTTCACGCACAACCATTTCTAGAGTTTACAAAGAATGGTGTGAAAAGGGAAAAACATCCAGTACGCGGCAGTCCTGTGGGCGAAAATGCCTTGTTGATGCTAGAGGTCAGAGGAGAATGGGCCGACTGATTCAAGCTGATAGAAGAGCAACTTTGACTGAAATAACCACTCGTTACAACCGAGGTATGCAGCAAAGCATTTGTGAAGCCACAACACGCACAACCTTGAGGCGGATGGGCTACAACAGCAGAAGACCCCACCGGGTACCACTCATCTTCACTACAAATAGGAAAAAGAGGCTACAATTTGCACGAGCTCACCAAAATTGGACAGTTGAAGACTGGAAAAATGTTGCCTGGTCTGATGAGTCTCGATTTCTGTTGAGACATTCAGATGGTAGAGTCAGAATTTGGCGTAAACAGAATGAGAACATGGATCCATCATGCCTTGTTACCACTGTGCAGGCTGGTGGTGGTGGTGTAATGGTGTGGGGGATGTTTTCTTGGCACACTTTAGGCCCCTTAGTGCCAATTGGGCATCGTTTAAATGCCACGGCCTACCTGAGCATTGTTTCTGACCATGTCCATCCCTTTATGACCACCATGTACCCATCCTCTGATGGCTACTTCCAGCAGGATAATGCACCATGTCAGAAAGCTCGAATCATTTCAAATTGGTTTCTTGAACATGACAATGAGTTCACTGTACTAAAATGGCCCCCACAGTCACCAGATCTCAACCCAATAGAGCATCTTTGGGATGTGGTGGAACGGGAGCTTCGTGCCCTGGATGTGCATCCCACAAATCTCCATCAACTGCAAGATGCTATCCTATCAATATGGGCCAACATTTCTAAAGAATGCTTTCAGCACCTTGTTGAATCAATGCCACGTAGAATTAAGGCAGTTCTGAAGGCGAAAGGGGGTCAAACACACTATTAGTATGGTGTTCCTAATAATCCTTTAGGTGAGTGTACATGCTTCAGTACATAAACCCATCCACATATACATGCGGGATTCACTCTCGAATTTGTGATAAATATTTATGTATCGAAATCAGGCTCATATAAATGTGAGGAAACATGATTCCTAGCTGCGTGTCAATATCCATGGATCACTGGATCTTTGGTAAGTTGTAAGGAACACTATATCGAGCCCAACCTTTAGTTCAATAACCGCTTGTTTTACTCGCGTTTTCCTGAATTAACTCCAGTCACACAGCAGCTCTTCTGTCTGAGGGGGCGTGTTCCGGCGGGAAAGTGACGGCGATGCACACCCTCTATAGAGACAGAGCGCATTTAGGCCACGCCCACACCGGGGGGAAAACAATCCAACGCTCTCCATTGACTTTGTATTGCGTGAAGCGGAATACAAAGTTTCTGACTTGTAACAAAAAACAGAACAATGTTTAAAAGCTGCTATGTGACAGGGTGTACAGCAAACAAGCTAAAAAACACAGAACTAAGTTTTTATAAGCTGTCGACCCAAAAAAATGAGCGTTTAAGGAAGCAAAAGTGGATACAGGCAATAAGACGTGAAGCATCAGCAAGAAGAATGGGTACATTTTGGGATCCTGACACTCAGTATGCCTACTCAGTATGCGTTTATGTCCTTAAACGCTCGTTTTTTGGGTCAACAGCTTATAAAAACTTCTGGGTTCTTGGTTCTGGGTTTTTTAGCTTGTTTGCTGTACACCTTGTCACATATCAGCTTTTAGACATTGTTCTGTTTTTTGTTATAAGTCAGAAATGACAAGGAGGCCGCTTCACGCAATACAAAGTCAATGGAGACGGTTTGATTGTTTCCCCCCCCCCGGTGGGCGTGGTTTTCAGATTATGACGCGTGTCGCTCTGTCTCTATTGAAGGCTCTGGTGTTGACGAGCTGTGAAGGCTCAGCCCTCTGGGGGTGGGGAGCAGCAGCTCATTTGCATTTAAAGGAGACACACACAAAACTGCTAATTTTTCTCAAACCCAAAAATTGGCATTTTCAAAATGGTATATTAAATGATCTGTTAGGAATTTTGATCTGAAACTTCACAGACACACTCTGGGGACACCTGAGACTTGTATTACATCTTGTAAAAAGGGGCAAAATAGGTGACCTTTAATGTAAAGCATTACTGAAATTTGTGATATTATTTATGTGCAAATTGTTCTTTCAAATTGCTTCTTTTCAATGAATCAGCTGAACTGATTCACAACTGGTCTGAATTAGTATGTTTATCCAGCAGCCGTAGGGTTAAAGCGACTGAAATATATTGTGGAAACCCTGTAAACAGAGCTGTCTGTGAAAGCATCTCTCACATCAGAGGACACGTAAGAGCCGTGCCCCAGGTTTTGCCCTCTAATGAGTCGCCGGAGAGCTTTGAAATGTCACTGCTTATGTAAGACGTCGCCTCGGTCTGAGGTCTGAAGAGAAACATGACAAATGAGCCAAACTCTTCTAAACTAAGGCAACAGAGACATTTACGTCTGCACTCTGATGTTCAGCTTCTTTAGCTGATGATTATTTTTTTGTCTCTATTGTGTGTATTTCTTTCTCTGCCATTGTTCCCTTTAAAAATGAAGTGTTTCAATACGGACCTTTTGTAAGCAATGTCAAAACAAATCTATAAATAATGTGTAAGAGCTTTTATTGATGCAGTGCTGTGGGAGATTCTCAGTAACAATAGTCGTGTATAATAAACATACTTTTGGTTAATATTTTGTTTTGCTCAATTCTCTAGCTCTTAATTGAGCTCTCCAGTCACGTCATGTTTATTGATACAGCACTATAGATTGCTTTAAAGCAGCAGCTTTACAGAATTACAGTTTTTCTCGATTGCTAACACACAATTCATGAAACAATTCACCATTTTCTCACAACTATAAACACAATCTCGTAACTACACACCAACTTGTACAAACCTCAAACTTTTATCGGTATCGGTAAACATTTTGATGCGCTAAACCTTTTTCCGCAAAAAAATCCTTGGCTGGAAACCTGGCTAGTGTCTCTTTAAATTAGAATTACAGCTTCAGTTTCTGCTATAAAGCGGCTCTCCAGTGTGTTCATGCTTTTACTCACGTCTGACCTCGACGGACTGAAGAATTTAACTGGAGAAGATTTACACCTCAAAAGGGGCGGAGCCTAAGAGCCACACCCACCTATGATGTCATCGCCATATGGACCAATGGTGGTTTACATCCGGAGCAAACTTTGTTCCCCTCTAAATTTGATTTATATATAATTATACATTCACCCATTTAAATATTTAATTACTTAATTAAGCCCCTCCCCCCCGCCAAATCTACCTAATGAAGAAATTACTGTCATTATAACCAAGTTTTGTTGTAATCTTCTGTCCTGCATCTTTCTAATGATGCACAGTTTTAAAGATCAAATAAGAGTATGGCGTGCATTGAATGTAAACACCAATCATCAGTGATCTTTAGGTTAAGAGGTTAAAGATGAGAGCGTGTCACACAGCAGTTAATGGGGATGATAAATGAACTGAAGTTACTGATTACAGCGATGCGCTCAAGCGCTGAAAGACAATTAACCTCCGGATCCTTCAGAGAGCCTGTGCAGTTAGAGAGGCGTGCACTGCTGTGGATGAAGGGCTTAATTGCCAATTAACACTCAAACCTAGTCAATAAGTCCTGGCAGATCTATTATTGTGGTCGATGAAGATGCTATAGGGGTGCGGATGCTGATTAGAAGTAGTTTTTACTGTATTGATGCGCAGTTGGAAGGGTGTTTTGAGTAGTAGGTGGGTGTTTTCTTACTGTACTTTGGGTGATATATATTTTTTGAATTAAATTTCATTTCTGAATCGCATTGAAGAGTTTGTCATGAAATCTTTCTCACAGCGCTCTGTTATTATGCGGCACAAACATTTCCAGCGTGCCGGAGGGATAATGAGTAAGTGTCTTTAAAATGCCAGATTTTATGATTTTAGACATAGTCTAAAGGTCTTTCCTCTTAAACTGCATTGTTTTATATTGTTTCCTGAGGTGCACTTATAATGTTAGTATGATTTTTACATCAAAAATGGTCATAATTTAGAAATAAAAGGCATTTTTCCTGCCCTGATTTTAGCCTCTGATTTGAACGCTCTGTTTGAAGGGGCGTGTCTACTGTGAGACTACAGTCTCGCCCACTGCTGTGATTGGCTGCTGTGAGACTACAGTGTAAACGCCCACTGCTGTGATTGGCTACTGTGACACGTCATTGTAAACGCCCACTGCTGTGATCGGCTGCTGTGAGACTTCAGTGTAAACGCCCACTGCTGTGATTGGCTGCTGCGAGACTTCAGCATAAACGCCCACTGCTGTGATTGGCTGCTGTGAGACTTCAGTGTAAACGCCCACTGCTGTGATTGGCTGCTGTGAGACTTCACTGTAAACGCCCACTGCTGTGATTGGCTGCTGTGAGACTTCAGTGTAAACGCCCACTGCTGTGATTGGCTGCTGTGACACGTCATTGTAAACGCCCACTGCTGTGATTGGCTGCTGTGACACGTCATTGTAAACGCCCACTGCTGTGATTGGCTGCTGTGAGACTTCAGCATAAACGCCCACTGCTGTGATTGGCTGCTGTGAGACTTCAGTGTAAATGCCCACTGCTGTGATTGGCTGCTGTGAGACTTCAGTGTAAATGCCCACTGCTGCAATTGGCTGCTGTGAGACTTCAGTGTAAATGCCCACTGCTGTAATTGGCTGCTGTGAGACTTCAGTGTAAACGCCCACTGCTGTGAGACTTCAGTGTAAACGCCCACTGCTGTGATTGGCTGCTGTGAGACGTCAGTGTAAAAGCCCACTGCTGTGATTGGCTGCTGTGAGACTTCAGTGTAAACGTCCACTGCTGTGATTGGCTGCTGTGAGACTTAAGTGTAAATGCCCACTGCTGTAATTGGCTGCTGTGGGACTTCAGTGTAAATGCCCACTGCTGTGATTGGCTGCTGTGAGACTTCAGTGTAAACGCCCACTGCTGTGAGACTTCAGTGTAAAGCCCACTGCTTTGATTGGCTGCTGTGAGACTTCAGTGTAAAAGCCCACTGCTGTGATTGGCTGCTGTGAGACTTCAGTGTAAACGCCCACTGCTGTGATTGGCTGCTGTGACACGTCATTGTAAACGCCCACTGCTGTGATTGGCTGCTGCGAGACTTCAGTGTAAACGCCCACTGCTGTGATTGGCTGCTGTGAGACTTCAGCGTAAACGCCCACTGCTGTGATTGGCTGCTGTGAGACTTCAGCGTAAACGCCCACTGCTGTGATTGGCTGCTGTGAGACTTCAGCGTAAACGCCCACTGCTGTGATTGGCTGCTGTGAGACTTCAGTGTAAACGCCCACTGCTGTGATTGGCTGCTGTGAGACTTCAGCATAAACGCCCACTGCTGTGATTGGCTGCTGTGAGACTTCAGTGTAAACGCCCATTGCTGTGATTGGCTGCTGTGAGACTTCAGAATAAATGCCCACTGCTGTGATTGGCTGCTGTGAGACGTCAGTGTAAACGCCCACTGCTTTGATTGGCTGCTGTGAGACTTCAGTGTAAATGCCCACTGCTGTGATTGGCTGCTGTGAGACGTCAGTGTAAATGCCCACTGCTTTGATTGGCTGCTGTGAGACTTCAGTGTAAATGCCCACTGCTGTGATTGGCTGCTGTGAGACTTCAGTGTAAATGCCCACTGCTGTAATTGGCTGCTGTGGGACTTCAGTGTAAATGCCCACTGCTGTGATTGGCTGCTGTGAGACTTCAGTGTAAATGCCCACTGCTGTGAGACTTCAGTGTAAACGTCCACTGCTGTGATTGGCTGCTGTGAGACGTCAGTGTAAACGCCCACTGCTGCGATTGGCTGACATCTTTGCATATGAAATAGCTAGTATTACATGTGGAACTCTCTCGAAAACTTTTAGCACGTTTTTACCAGAGATCCTGTATCGCTCTTCTCTCCTTGTCATCTCACAAACAAGCCTGTGGGCGGGGCCAAAGTTGCGATGATGAAGTAGGCGTTGATCTTCTTCTGCAGAGGCGGTCTTTCACCTAATGAGTTGTTCTCTGGGCTTGGTTACAATAAAAGCTGTTTTTGGACTGACAAGGAAGCTTTCAGTTCTGAAACTTACAGGATATTCTTACAGTATGATGACCTCTTATATTTCAAAAGCTTAAGGTAAATTTGATTTCTCAGTTCATGACCCATTTAAAGAAAAAAGTCAGATAGCAAATTCCAGAATCTTTTCATTATTAGACACAAAAAGAAAAAATATCAATAGCAGGGTTATTTCCCTGACAGCTAAAACTTGAAATACACATGAAACTGAACTGGAATTATTTATGAAAAATGTATTTATTCACTTAAACTTTTATTTCTGGTAGTTGCCAAAAAAACATTTCTCATTTTCATTTTCATAACTTGATATACTAAAACTAAAACTGAAATAAAAAATTAATAACAACTATATAGACATAAAAACAGTAACACTTTACAGTAAGGTTTCATTTGTTAACATTAGTTAATGCATTAACTAACATGAACTAACAAAGAACAATATATTTTTACAGCATTTATTAATCTTTGGTTATGTTAAATAAAAATATTCATGCTCATTTTAGCTCACAGTGCATTAACCAACGTAAACTTTTGACCTTAAAAAAGTATTAGTAAATGTTGAGATTAACATTAACTAAGACTAATAAGTGCTGTAGAAGTATTGTTCATTGTTAGTTCATGTTAACTAATATAACTAATGTTAACAAATGAGACCTCATTGTAAAGTGTTACCAAAAATGACAGAACACAACGACTAAAACTAAAACAGAAGATAATAAAAACTAGTTCAAACATGAATAAAAACTACACTATTACCTCAAGGATACTAAAATAACACTGAGCGTATAAAGAGAGGAGATTATCCTAAATTAGAGATGACTGGCTCTGGCTGACATATGGTTCAGCTGTGCCTCGGGTGACCAATATACAATATACCAATAAACAATATAACTTAAAAAGAGAGATGAATAAAAAAGCATTTTTAGCTTAGCAACATGCTGTGGAAATCAATATGCACTTGAGCTGCTGTCGCGTTCAGTTCAGTTAGGGTGCTGCCTATGTAGACAGCAGACCGCAAAACAGCTCACTATAGGTTTTGAAACAGAGCTTATAGAGTGCAACAAGAAGTTAAAATGATATTAATTTTCTCCATAGGGGAATTGATTTCGAACCTTTAGAGACAGGTAAACCCTAACGCCCAACATAATGAATTGGCTTGAGTAGAGCCAACTCAATTTAAACACCAGTTCAATCAAATGAACTTTTATAAGTTCTATATTTAGAAAGTTCTTTTTCGTCTGAGTTCACAAAACTGACACATTCTGAGTAATCTGAATTGTTTTGAGTTTTATGAACTTGTTTCTTTTAATTTAGACAAACTTAAATTTAACTGAAACTGGGCTGGGATTTCTATTTTCCCAGCATGCTTTGCCATGACACTCAAAAGGGGGAGTAAATGCTAAAATTAAGTGTTTATATAATGTTTTGTGTGCAAGATTAATGTTAAGGTGGAGATTTAGCAGTGTTTAATGTTTTGCTATGTTAGTTTAGAAGAGTTTCTGTTATGTTGGGTTACCATCATGGTGACTTGTGGTATGCTAATGCTATCAGAGCATTGTGTTACCAATTAGCAAGGTAGCATTTATTTAATTAGCTAGTTAAAACTAGCCAAGTTTCCTCTACTAAAAATATTTAGGTTGATAATTTTAAATTAAATGTATGAATTAGCATAGGCTACTTAACATATTTCTTAAAAAATGGATGAAATTGCCTCAAATTTATTGAGTTTTGAGTTTTGGGTTTACAGTGTTGTGAGCTATATGAGGTTGTTAATCATGCTTCTGTTGAAGACACCAGTCTACCTTATTTGTTAAACAATTGTTTAACAGTGGAATTCCCAGTGAAAAACTACATTACCCATAATTCCACCAAGAAATCTCTACCAATCAGAGAATCAAAACAAGCAAATCGCACTTTAAGAGCTGTTTAATCGAGTCAGTCTTCCTCCACTCTCAAACTACTTAAATGTTTGTGTATGTATCATAGACTGTAAAATAAATATGGACGTAGTGTCCGTGACGTCACCCGTAGGTTTCTGAAGAGCATTTTTGAAGCCTAAAGTTGGCGGAGCTGGCCGTCGCCATCTTGGCAGCGCGCGTCACTCACGGAAACACGAATATGGGCAAAGAGGCGGGACGTGGGTGGAGCTGAGGTGCCTGGTTGCTGAAACCACGCCCACCTAGCTCGACCATAGCGGCAATCCACTTGTCACTCAAGTGGCCACGCCCTTAATTATGCAGAACTTTAAGGCTTAATATAATTTAAACGGATGAGTTATAAAAAAAATCACCCTCTCACAGTTATCATGAAGGGCAAAATTAGCTGTATGTTTTTTTTCTGCTGTAAAGTTGGGCATTTTAACATGAGGGAGATACAGTTTTGACTCCCTTTTGGAGCCTGTCTCTAGCGGCCAGTTGATGAATTGCAGTTTAAGTCACTTCCGTGTTGGCTTCAAGAGAGACCGCATATTTTATATTTTATATATGCATATTTTACAAAAAAAAAAGTAATATTGTTCTATATACATAAACTTTAAATCAATTATTTTAATATTCCATCTTTTTTAATTTGATTATGTCCTTTGTAATGCTTCATGGGATTGTAGTTCTTTCCCTCATTGAAGCCGTTAAGTTCACAGTCTTGTATCTTTGTCATTTTGTCCGATTTTCAAGTATTTTTTGCTGCAAAGTTTATAATGTTGCGATTCACCTCGTAACAGGTTGGTTTGCTTCATGGCTTAAAAATGTAACAAAGACTTTTTTCTTTCCCTGCCAGCGTTTTTTTTAAAAGTTGCCAGTCAATGCCAGCATTTTTGATGATTTCTTCCAGAATATTTTGTTGTATGAATATCTAAACATACAATATATCAAAAGAAAGAGAGCCATTGCTTTAAAAAAAATTCTAGCTTCATGCATTCTTTTTTATCAACACTTGAATGTGGGTAAGTTTCATTACAAAAAGCAACATTTTGAACAAAAATCTGAGAAAATTTACATTTTTGTAAAAGGTGTAATCCCGATGGGATTCAGAACTATGATCAAAACTCGACATGGAACTCGACATTTAATTCGGTAACGTTAGGCAGTTTTGATTTATATGCTTTTTAATGTCTAATGATCTCGTTATTTTACATGTGCGTCAGCAATGCTTCTATCGCTCGTTTCTGCTTCTTCTTCCCCTGTGTTTTGATTCAGAGAGTCTGTACTCTTTCAGAAGATGTGTAACTGCGCCCCCTAGTGTATAACAGTGAAAATATGCACTGCATCTGAAATGGGTGAAAAGTACCCAATTACCTTCCATTGAGATTCTGAAGTGTGCATCTGATGGACACTTTAATATCCCATGAGGCCAAGGAAGAGGATTTATGAATGGCAGTGAAGTGACAGCAACAACATGGCGGATGTAGTACGTCTGAATGCTACACTTTATATCTCACTCCATACACGCAGATTCTGCAACCGAGAATATTAAACTACCTTTTATCTTTTCTCCTGAGACGTGTGGTGAATTGTCTCGTCCACAGTCAGAGGTGATAAGAACTGTTTGTTCTTTGCCGTCTCTCTCTTAATTTATTTGTACCTTTGCAGCGCGTGAGGCCGTGGGATGATGAGCTCCAGTTCTGTGACAGAGAAGAAATCCTCTTAACCTCGAGGACTGAGATGGAGAACGAGAGCTTGGAAAACAAACACGGGGATAAAGGAAGATGCAGAAAGAGAAGGAAAATAGAACTGATATCGGGGGAGAGAGAGAAACACAGATAAAGATCGAAAGAAGTGCAAGTGATTCGGAGAGGAAGATGAGAAACGGAGAAGCAGATATGGAAGATTAATCATCAATAAAAGAAGCCAGGGAGAACAGAGCAAGAGAGATGGAGGAGATAGAATCGAAAATACACAGACAGTAGAGAGTATGGGAGCCAATTATGTGGCAAACACTCTCAGTGGAAAGTGTGCTTGCATTATGCATGTGGTGCAGCATCTCCATCAGGTTTTCTCAACCGTGCTTGAAAACCACTATTGGTGATGGGACTTGCGAGTCTAATCTCATGACAACAATTTCCTAATTTTATTAGAGATAGAGAAGATTATATCATGCTTTAATTTCTTTTGTGATTTGTGTCAGTGTGAAACATGTGCAGTGACCATTGAGATTATCTGATTAATTGGCCATTTAATAGAAGTGGTTAATCTGCATAGTGCCAGTTTTAGAGTCAGCACCAATAGATAAATCCCTCTTTAAAAATAAATAAATAAAATATAGCTGCAAGCAGCAATTAATGTGGTTCAAGTGCTTTAAGGTCTTTAAGAACATACACAAAAAGGTATTATGTTTTATTTAGCAAGCCTGTATTCTAGATCAGAGATGGAATAGAACATTTGCAGCCAATAAGGAAATATGTTTTTAAAAGCTGTTATAGCACCACCTATGGCCTGATCTCCATAAAAGTTGGCATGCTTGTTCAGAATCATATGTCGCATGTGCGCACCAAATTTCGTGAAGTTCTGAGTTTTCGTTTAGGAATTATAGGCTTTTGAGTACACTTGGCCACACCCATTTTTAAAAATGACCCTGTTATAACTATCCAAAGAGTAAAGTTAAATTTTTGGGGGGGATAATTATTGACCTAGGGAGTCCAGAGAATTGTACTACACTGGTTTTGTTGAGGTTCATCAAAAAGTATGTTTTTAAAAAAACAAGTATGTTTCTAAATATCCAAAATTTTGAATCTGCAGCAAATGGTTTAGGAGTTATGAGCGATTTGATTCTTTTGATCGCTGTAGCGCCACCGTCAGGGTGATTGGGACGAGATTTGGTGGCATTGTAGACGAGGTGGATACTACCATCCCTCCAAGTTTCAAGTTTCTACGACTTACGGTTTGGTCTGCCCGGACACTTTTAGGGCAGAATGTTGATCATTGAAAATCCTAACAATAACAATAGGGTTTCAGCGCTACACGCTTGGACCCCTAATAAATTTGATCAATGTTTATTGAATAATTATGTGTTTAATACATTTGCTACATGAAATTGTATTTTACATATCATCATTACAACATTAACAATCCTTGCATATTCGAAGGATTGTAAAAAAATGTTTTCTAAATTACAGCTTTTACTTGTTGAGTTTTGCTTGATAGCAGCCAGATATGAACATCTATAGAAGGTCAGCCATCAGCTCTTGGTTTCACCAGCTTCTACTCCACCAATAAACTCAGATGCATAATTCAACGCTGCTGGATTTAGACATTAGGTCTTCAGAACGCCGCTGCTGATTGTTGTGGATATGGTGTGATGTGGAATTCATGAAACTCTTGTCACAGCAGAGGCAGATGGAGGGCAGACGTTTCATTTTCTCTTAGCAGCATCTGAGCAGAGATCTCAAGTGTCTTTGATGTCTAATGCATAGGGATGCCTTGTGCCTGGGGATAAAGGGCACTAGTGTGTCGAGAGAGTGTGGGGGATACAGTCCGGATTTGTGCGTGGAACTGGATCGGATGTGATGTGTTTATCTGTGACAAAGGAATCTTCATTTTCATACTGTGTGTGAACTAAAGCTAAAAGATGCATTAAATACGACACAGGGACCATCAGCTTTGACTCTCTGTTCTTGCATAAACATTGTTTAAAATACTTTTTAAGCCTAATTCAAAATAGACATTGTGCCTATTTTACAGATGAAACGTGGCATAAATATACATAAAACAAATGTTTAATGTTATCTAACCAGTGCACTATATAAAAAATAAAAGTTTAAAATGTGTGTTAGATGTGATAGAAATAGAAGTTTTTTGAAATGCACATGTGTCTGTCTGAACATGTGTTAGGTCAAACATTCAGAAGAAGCTCATTTAAATGCATTTTCCATTCCCATAATTTCAAGAGCTTCTCATTAAACACAACAGCAGAACTATTATTTACTTGATTAACCTTAATAAAACAACAATGACTGCAAACACTGCAGTCTCAAGACAGCAATGGTCACAATAACTTACATGCACTGTCAAATGTTTTTATCCAAAGTGACTTACATTGCATTAATTTTTCTCAGTTCATGCATTCTCTGGGAATCAAACCCACGACCTTGTTTGAATACAGAACTTTTAGGAGTTAAAAACTCATTTTGAGAGCCAGTTTGGCTGACGTGTGGTACATCAACAGAACTGGCAACTAGTTTCACTCCTGTCCGCCTTTATATATTTATACAGAGGAGTTTTGAACACATTCAGATGATGAAAGCATCTCAAAATACTAAACTTAGAATAAAAAATGATATCCTTTAAGTTTCAATGCTGATATTTAGTCTGTCACAATGGTTACAAGAGTTAGTATAAAGCCCATTTCTAGATGACAGATTAGATGACAAATCATGCTACTGTAAATCATAACTATGACATACTAAAGTTACGACTTTACAAGAAACGTCGAAATTATGACTTAAAATGTCACAGTTGTGACATTAAAAGGTAGAAATTATGATTTAAAAATCCAAATTATGACATAAAATGTCCAAATTATAACATACTGTTATGACAGGCATAGAACGTCATAATTTTAATCTCAAAATTATGGCTTTGTATGTCATCACTTTGATTTTATCTCATAATTTCAACATTTCATGTCATAGTATGTCATCATTTCTACTTTTTATGCCACTTTTAAAAGCTTTTTATGTCATAATTCTGCCACAAGATTAAAAAACATGCTACTGTAAATCATAACTATGACATACTAAGTCATAATTATGAGATTACAAGAAACGTTGAAATTATTTGACTTAAAAAGTCACAGTTGTGACATTAAAATGTAGAAATTATGAGTTAAAAAGTCAAAAATTATGACATACTGTTATGACAGGCATAGAAAGTCATAATTTCGATTTTTTTTAATCTCACAATTATGACTTTGTATATGTTATCACTTTGATTTTATATTATAATTTCAACATTTCATGTCGTAGTATGTCATAATTTAGCTTTTTTAGCTTTTTATGTCATAACTATGACTTTTTATGTCGTAATTAAGATTGTGGCACAAATGGGCTTCCATAGGTAACTATTTAAGGCTGGTTAAATCGGTTACCTGTGATCACAGACAGTATCCACTCTTGCGCACTAGTTGTAGTCACCCTTGATAGTAAACACGGTTGTCAATCACAAACACTGACTGAATGAGCGAACCTTTTGTGAGGGGAAAAGGCGGCAGGCGCGTGATTGGCGCACGAATCACTCCCAGTCAGAGCGCGCGCGTGGGAATCATTTGCTCTCGCGCGCAGCTTCACGGACGTTTGGTTCTTAACGCGCGTCCATAAACCGGAGTAAAGTACTGCTTATAACTACTTTTATTTGGATGTCACGTGAAGATCAATGTCTCCGCTGGTCAGATCATCCTGATATTTCTGAGAAATGCCCGTGTAAACACGGCGCCACAGGTAAGAGAAAGATCTGACTGGATTTCTGACGTTTCCGTTGAACTCGACGGTTGGTCGTGTGTTACGCTGTTAAAATTAGCGCGTTTTTAATCAGAATTAGCGAATTAAATGTTACTAAGTTAGGTTAAATGTAAAAATGATGAAATATGTTTTTGTGAACTCTTGATATAATGTCTTGTGAACTGTATATGTTGGATAACTACAATAGTTAATGCCATGGGAAATTGGGAATTATCGTAAATACTAGTTTCCTAGTTAAAAAATAGGACATGAACGCCCTCGCAAGTCACAATTTGAACGCGATGAGCTCGTAATAACGACTTCAGAAGTGGGAAGTAGGATATTTCCGAAATCACGTGAGCAGTTTGATCCATGTAACGCGCGGTTCTTATTCAGTTATCTCTTTCAGACTGAATAAATGTAATGTGCAGAGCAAAATCTGTACATGTTATTGAACGTCATATAATGTAAATATGTCTGTCACATATGCCTTAAGAAAGGAATGAATCTCCTTAATTAGGGCGTTGAGTGGTTTGATTGGCAAATTCAATTTATTGACACATGCAGATTTGGATAATGTGATTGGTTGTCTTTCATTACTATCTTTTAGTGCATTTTGTATTATTATAATTGCACTGTGTACAGTGCAAATATATTCAGGGATAATGCTTTTGGCATTTAAAAAAAAATGAAATATGGAAGGAGCCCATCATCTCATAATCGCATGGTTTGTATGCATTAGTATGTGTTACAGCTGTGGATAAGATGTAATATAGCATTGCACAGTGTTACAGTCATACGGCTGTATATGTTGATGTCGGTCCCACAGCCGGTCTTGAGTCAAGCCTGACACGCAGAGCAAATGTAGGAGTGGGAATAAACGGGATTAACATAGTTGTGGGGAACATCATCTCACTTTATCATCAAAATTCCAGAACTGGGATTTTCAGTGTCACATTCCCCCGTCACATCCTGAGAGATTGCCTGTGTGAGGATGCAGAGGTCAGGCACAAAAATGACCATATTGGAGCTGGATTTACTTCTGATTAGGTAGAGTCGGAAACAGCAAAATATACAGAGCGCGTTAGAATCAGGGCAGTGGAATATACGTTTATATTTAGGGGTGTTTGCCATGTCAACTATTGCTTGTAATATAGTGCAACTATTAAACTTTTGTGCAAGTCGTCCTTCAGAGTTTATGTTCCAGTTACACTCTAAAAAACACTGGGTTAAAAACAACCCAATTTGGGTTGTTTTCAACCCAAGGGCTGGGTAAATATAGGACAGAACACATGTTGGGTTAATTTTACCCAGCAAATTGGGTTGTTTATTTAACCCAGCATAGTTGATTCATTTTTACTATAAAACTAGCTTATTATTTTACTTCCTTCATGAATTAATGTCTACGGATTAACTTAAATCCTCTAAATTAAAAAAAAAATACTTGACACCACTGACTTTAATGATAATTCCTTTATTTTTGATCTTATTTTACAGTATAGCATATTTTATATCGTTTTTAATACATATTGCCTACATTTAAGCTTGTTTAACAAATATTAGAAGTACAAATTAAACATTTAGAAGTAATTGAAGTGTAATCATGCAGTCTCTGTTGTCCCGTTTCCATGGCAACGGCGCTGGATCTCGTGCCGGAGCTTGTCGTGTTCAGCGGGAGAACTTCTAACTTCAGACCGTCGCCCTGCGTTTCTCTCGTAGCCGAAATATGCGGTGACTGAATCCATAACCTGTCCGTAAACAATCAGTGGACAGTTCTGAAAACATCATAAGTATTTATATTCTGTATTTTTTTGAATAAAATCATAACATTTTATGCAAGGCATCAGGCGTTTCCATCACGAGGAAAGACCTCCTTTATAGAACATAGCCTAAAACGTCCTGCTCATTATAAACAAAGCATTTATTTAATCAAGCTCCAAAAACGGGATCAGTGGGATTTGTTCTGTCACACAAGCAAATACACGTGCATATGCCCGCCTCCAGAGCAAGACATCGACCAATCGTTATACATAATCGCACCATAGGCCCATTTGCCTACACTGGATGTGAGCGGCGCGTCAAAAGCAAATGTAAGCCATTATAATGACTGACGCTGTCTACACTGATACAGTATACAGATGAGCGTTCAGTTTCTGACACACTCCACGTGCAAGAATCTGCCGAATCCATTCAGCCGATCTCCGGGTCTGACGGTAGCACTTTTAGCATAGCTTAGCATAGATCATTGAATCTGATTAGACCGTTAGCATCTCGCTTAAAAATTACCAAAGAGTTTCGATATTTTTCCTATTTAAAACTTGACTCTTCTGTAGTTACATCGTGTACTAAGACCAACGGAAAATGAAAAGTTGTGATTTTCTAGACCGATATGGCTAGGAACTATACTCTCATTCCTGCGTAATAATCAAGGAACTTTGCTGCCTTACCATGGGTGCAGCGGCGCAATGATATTACACAGCGCCTGAAAATAGTCCCCAGCACGCTCTGTGTAAGCAGGTTGTCAGGTTGGTTATGCTTACGTAAGTTAGCCTATTTTCAGGCGCTGCGTAATATCATTGCTCCTGCTTCTAACACATCAAAATGTTCAAAATTGTACTCTCTAAAGCGGTAACTCCATCAGTCTTACAGGCTTGAGTGGCCATCAATCACATGATCTCTGGCTCGGTGGGAGGGTTGTCATGTTGCTCTACGTGACCGTCTCTCCATATCCCACCTACTCTCTGGCTCTTTCTGCATTTTCAGCTGTGTGGGTCTTTCTTGTCTTGATTTAGTTTTTCTATCTTCCTCTGCCTTGACCTTTTGGGTTCTTTGCAAACTTGAGTGACAAATCTTGCAGAAATTGTGACAGCTGTTCCATTATTTTATCTCATAGTCCTGCCCTGTGTATAATTCCTCACTTGAATGGAAGATCCTTTGGGATTTTTCACATCTGGATCGAGGTGTTCCCATCAGGTCGGAATAACCATTATAAAGATGACGACTGAGAAATAATGCCTCAGATTGTGGATTGTTTTGTCAGTGATGCTTGATGTCTAGATGTAAGAGTTCCAGTTGTCTTTGTTATTGTATGTAGGGCCATATGAAATCTATTTTATTTTTTCCCAAATATAATTTTCTTACTTTCTATTTTATCTTCTGAATTCCATTTTTAATGGCTTAATTAATTTTCAATCAAAACGTTAACATCTAATCAATTCAAAAATAAGTATTTCATGTTAAGTTGTTTTTGAAATAAAGCTGCTCTTAATTTTCATTGAAGACCTATTATAGACTGTTATTATTACATCATTTTAATTATATAATTAATTGTATAATATAGTGTTGCACAATATGCCGGTACTAGAAAAGTATCGCGATACCCTGCTGTTAACGGTATGATACCACATTTTATTAACACCAATACTTGACAGCATTCTAATCAGAGCCGTATTTCTTAATTTGTGTCTTAATTTCTTATATTCTGTGCAGTGCATGATGGATTAAAGTTATTAAAATATAAAGCGTGCGACGTGCTTGATGTTAAAAAGAGTTAAGCGACAGCATGTGATGGCAAATTTAGTTCTAATTCGCGGATTATTGCGCTTGAATGGTCAAAAATATATCAAAATGTCCACTAGGGCTGCCCCCTAATAGACGACTAACCATTAGTCGACTAGAAGAGGCTTGGTCGACCAACATTTTATTAGTCGGTTAGTCGCAGAAAAAAAACTCCACAGGAAGTGGCAAAATCACGCAGCCTGTGACGGACAGATCGTTAACGGCAGGAAATCCAAACATTCCTCATCATCCATCGACCGTCAATATGGCTTATTTCTTGAAACGTAAGTAGTAGTAACTTTACAAGTCCGCTCGCTCTGATGTTAACCTAGATAAATGTGCACTATTATTAGGCGCATATCCAAGTGTTTGTGTGGAGAGCGCGCTTACTGTCATACAGGCGCCGGCGCGATCACTTGCAGTTAACTTCAAATACTCCGTCATTTTTGGTCATACAGGTGTAATGCAAACTGCAAAGGGTCTACTTTTATTTCTGTAGACTCAGAATAACTACAAAACGTTGAGCTTTTGTAAAATAATGAAAACAGTCAGGCTTTCCATCTCAGTGAACTTGAGCGTCACAAAAATGAACCGAAACTCAGTATATACTTGTATCACAGACACAGAAATATATCTATAGAAAGCTTGAAATGTCTTTAAATGAACCAATTCAAGTGGAAAACAAATATTCTCAGATTATGTAATCCTGAAATATAGGCTGCGGAGATGACGAGTCCGCATTGTCGACTTGATCTCTGCAGCCGAAAGCACAGAAAACACTCCTTTTTTTCATGACAGACTCATAAATCATTACGTTTGCCGGTGCACTGTGGCGAGCTTTATGCGTGTGTTTGAGCGCTGATTAGGCTATGTATGGGCAATTAAAGGCTCATTATTATAATTTATGGTGTATTAATATAAACGTGCAATTAGTCGACTAATCGCTTAAATGAACGACTACTAGTTGACTGGAAAAATCTTTAGTCGAGGGCAGCCCGAGTGTCCACTGGTGTGAGTATAAAGCTCAACTTCCATAGGAATGAATTGAAAACGCTCGCTCTGCTCCGTGCCAGAGGACACACACCGTATTATATGCTCTCTAAGATATCGGTATTGGCCATCAAAAAACCAGTATCGGTCGACCACTACTTATAATTGGAACTGTTAATAGAAAACGCAACTACAAATAATAAGGACATACTTACAAGTTGTGATTCACAAACAACAGATTGTCCCGACAAAGTGGGAACTTTGTACTCTTTTAGGTTCTGGAAGCTGTTCTCCAGAACAGTGTTCAGGAACAGTGTTTAAAATCAATTTTAACCACTTTCGTTAGCCTTAGGAAGGTCAAACAAATGAGTTTTGGAAACGGGGTGGTAAAAACAGCGTCTCTTTGACATAGCAGCAGCTCAAACAGGCCTCGTGCCCTTTGTTTGCGTATTCAGTGGGCGGAGATTATTTAAATGAGTAACATTGTGACTTCATAAGATCCAGAAAAAACGTGTTGTAGTCCAAACGTGTCGTTCGTTGTAGTTCTTGGAAAGTGGATTCTGTTGAATAAAATATCTCCCTTTGGCGTGGACTTTGAGCTTTGTCCCCCTGCAAATCTTTTTAATGCTCAAACTGCAACATTACATGCTAACTAAAGTTGAACAAGTGGAAAAACATAAAAGGACCTTTTTTAATACATTAATTGGAAATGCCAAATCCTCTTGATATCGCTGATAGCTGATGCTTTTGACCATATCTCTGGCCATTGTCATTACACAATATCATCACCTATCGTCACAACCCTAATCCATATTAGAGTGATTTGTATTCTGTGAACCATTCCACTAATCTACAGTCAAGGTAAGCGTGACCCCTGCAGTCCCGCTGCTGTTCCCAGATGCCAGCAGATGGGTACACATTATAGATGGAGCAGCAGGTGGCTCGTTCGCTCTGACTGATTAAATCTCATGTGCTCCCTGGCACAGGTGCATTATGGGATTTGGAGTCGGTGTTGTCATATTTGATCCTGGACCCCTCTATCCTCTTGCATTTTCATGCATCTAGAGAATATGCGCATGCTTACAGACGAGAGTTTGGAGCATCCCTAATTTAATGTGAAAAAGTATTGATTTGTTCCCATATTGGAATAATACACTATATTGCCAAAAGTATTGGGACACCCCTCCAAATCATTAAATTCAGGTGTTCAATCACTTCCATGGCCACAGGTGTATAAATCAAGCACTAGGCATGCAGACGCTTCTACAAACATTTGTGAAAGAATGGGTCGCTCTCAGGAGCTCAGTGAACTCAAGCGTGGTACCGTGATAGGTTGCCACCTGTGCAATAAGTCCATTCCTGAAATTTCCTCACTACTAAATATTCCATGCTTAACTGTTAGTGGTATTATAACAAAGTGGAAGCAATTGGGAACAACAGCAACTCAGCTACGAAGTGATAGGCCACGTAAAATCACAGAGCGGGGTCAGCGCATGCTGAGGGTCACAGTGCGCAGAAGTCGCCAACTTTCTGCAGAGTCAATAGCTACAGACCTCCAAACTTCGTGTGGCCTTCAGATTAGCTCAAGAACAGTGTGTAGAGAGCTTCATGGAATGGGTTTCCATGGCCGAGCAGCTCATCCAAGCCTTACATCACCAAGTGCAATGCAAAGCGTGGGATGCAGTGGGGTAAAGCACGCCGCCACTGCACTCTAGAGCAGTGAGATGTGTTCTCTGGAGTGACCAGTCACGCTTCTCTGTCTGGCAATCCCATGGACAAGTCTGGGTTTGGCGGTTGCCAGGAGAACGGGACTTGCCTGACTGCATTGTGCCAAGTGTAAAGTTTGGTGGAGGGGGGATTATGGTGTGGGGTTGTTTTTCAGGGGTTGGGCTTGGCCCCTTAGTTCCAGTGAAAGCAACTCTTAATGCTTCAGCATACCAAGACATTTTAGACAACTTTGTGGGAACAGTTTGGGGACGGCCCCTTCCTGTTCCAACATGACTGTGCACCAGTGCACAAAGCAAGGTCCATAAAGACATGGATGAGCGAGTTTGGTGTGGAGGAACTTGACTGGCCTGCACAGAGTCCTGACCTCAACCCGATAGAACACCTTTGGGATGAATTAGAGCGGAGACTGCGAGCCAGGCCTTCTCATCCAACATCAGTGCCTGACCTCACAAATGCGCTTCTAGAAGAATGGTCAAACATTCCCATAAACACACTCCTAAACCTTGTGGAAAGCCTTCCCAGAAGAGTTGAAGCTGTTATAGGTGCAAAGGGTGGGCCAACTCCATATTAAACCCTACGGATTAAGAATGGGATGGCATTAAAGTTCATGTGCATGTAAAGGCAGGCGTCACAAAACTTTTGCCAATATAGTGTTTCACTGCGTGCATGTTGCATACGGTCTAGTCACTTGCATTAATATTTTATGATAGAATGTTTGACCAAGCTGTGTCACATGACGCCAAAGCGCACACTTTTTCTCTTCCTTTCCCACTTTTCATGTCAATTTAAACTCAAAAGTCACACATGCACCAATCCAATTTCCTCAGGCACTGGCCACAATCTGCTGCAAAATCCTGTTGAGCCGGAGGATCCGCTGGACGGACGCACATCAGCCTGGATCTGATGATTGTGTGTGACCTGATGGCTGTGTGATTGTGACCAAGGACGCAGATATGGCAGGATTTCTTGTGCTATCTAAACATAGAGCTTTTGGTTAGATGACAGCAGAGACATATGGCCACTTTCACCATCAGTAATGTATGTGTGTTCATAATTGAAGCCAAGTGTGTGTTTGTGTGTGTGCTAATGTAGGGCCCTATGATTTCCACGAGGCAGAAAACGTGGACTCCTGTCATAAAAATGGAATTTACTGTATGACGCGGAAGTCAAATCACGATATAGAGTAGTATCTGTGAATATTAAACCGCAAAAAGACTTAAGATTTATATTTAAATATAAATCCTGCAGTGTCTCTGTGTGTTTCCTCACTATATGAGGATACGAATGCATGAACTTCATCTCCAGAGCCGCTCTGAGAGTCACTTCATCAGCATTTTACCGTTTCATTTGAGAGAAACTATCGTCGTATAAATGCACAGGTCGGCGCCGATAGCCCCGTGGTTAGTGCCGACATATAGCGCAACTGACCCGAGTTTGATTCCCAGCTCGAGGTCCTTTGCCGAACCCGTTCCTCACTCTCCACCCCACGCTTTCCTGTCAAAAACATAACACAGAAACTCAAAGGTCTTCACGGCAATCTGTCAAAATAAAAAATAAAAAAGTTTGGTTTAACTTGAAGAAATTGTGACAAATATATATAATACTTATAATATTATGAATCATTGAAATGAAAAAACATACATTTAATTAATTAGACATGCTTTTTGATTTATTAATTTAATTAAACCATTAAAATTTTAATTTTAATGTAGACACATGCATTTTTTGTAAATCTGCTTTGAACCGATAGGGTAAACGTACCTATTAAGCTCACCAAAATCTACATTGAGACATTTTAGTGCACAGGGTATTGGTTTGAGTACAAGAAGTTATGTTAAAATAAAATATTAATCTCTCACACAATAATATTTAATTTTATTTTAAATGACAAAAGCGTTTAATTTTAAGATATACATCATTAAATGCAAAAAGTCTGGCTGTGCTTAATGGGTACATGTTTGCCATTAAGCTCACAACATGTTTATTTTAAACAACATTTTTAAAGAATAATTTTATAAAGATTAACTTGAAGTGACAACCATCAGTAACATTTAAAGTCTGTTTATGAAGTATTTACATAGACGTTCAATGTGGATGAGCCTAAAGGGAGCACACTGCGCTTTATTGGAACAGCAAACCTTTTTTTAATTAATAAATATTAAATTTATAAATTTAAAAGGACAGTTTTGCTAAATAAATAATCTAGGTCATGTATTAAATTCATACATATTTTAATATGAACAGCTATTATAGAAAATATCTATGAAATTATACTTTTTCTTATTGATGTCACACTGAAGCTGTGATTTTCATAGCGCACCCTTTAGGCTCACCGCACAATAATATGAATTCTTTAAAAATTATAGAAGTGTAAAACAACAGAACATCAATAAACTGTAAATTTATAATATAATTGATTTAAAAAGTACAAGCCAGTAATGCCTGTGAAGTAATATATTAGTGTAGCACACAATCTTATACAGCTAGTAAGCTAACAGTGTTCTGTAGCATCTGCGCTATGTTGCTAAAACTATCTTTTGGATCTAACTGTAATTATTTCCCACATCCAGGTTATAATATGCAAAAGTCTAAATATTAATCTCTTAATTTTGCAGTAAGAAGTTTATACTTATCGAAAATAAAGGCTTAAACATCTAAAAAATGCACATTTAAGGGGCTCCTCTTCTGGTGAAAGTTTTCAGACAGCTTTCAAAATGGCCGCCAGACAGTGTGAACACATGAATACCCATAACTCAGTGTGCAATGGTCTGATTAGCTTGAAATTACAGGAGGTATATAGTAACAAACACATAATTTGGTTAAGACATCAAGTAGGATGATAAATTATTTTTGAATTGAATTAAAATGGAAACGTAAAACCGAAAATTTGGTAAAAAAACAAACATATTTCATAGGGCCCTAAACATGAAATTTTTGTAAAACTTTTAATAAATTGTTGTTAAATATGTATAAGTTTCATGATTTCAATTAATTAGACGTGCTTTTTGATTACTAAAATTTAATTTAACCATTCAAATGGAGTAAAAAAAAAATTAAAAAATGGAATTTAGAAAAAAATAAAATGGATTTCATAGAGCCCTACTAATGAGACTCTGGTCCCAAACCTAGTGAGCTGTTTTGGTCTCCTATCTGTATAGGTAAGGCAGTTGTGACTGTATTGAGACGCCCTACATAGGCAGCAACTCCACATGCTACACAAATAGTGCTCCTCATGTGAAGCAAATTGACGTTCAAGCAAAGCTAACAATGCAGTTTTCTAATAAGCTTATACACAGATATAATAGGTGAAATAGTCAGTTTTCATTACTTGAACAATTTTAACGGATACTTTTTGGTACTGAATATACATGCAGTTGCTACACACAGGAAATGTTCCATGAATGGTGTAATTGAACAGGAAATGGCACCAGCTCAGTGCTCGTATTGTTAAACCCTCAGAAACCGCAAATGCAATCTGCAGTTCATCATCTGACGATCAGGAAAGACCTTCAGTATCAGGCAATCAATTATTTCCTCTTGGATTCAGTCTTGCACATTTCCTGAATTATATAATAATAATAATAATTAGAACACACATGCAAATAATACTACAGTTATAGTATTATTGTTATCTGTAGTTCAAAGGCGCAATAAATCTATAATAGTCATATTATTAAATTGTAAATTAAATTATTTTATTACTGTTGGTAAGAATGAGACGTGTTACCTCTCAAACGTCATTCATCCTTATTTTTGTAATTTTGTCTGTTTTTTTACAATCTAATAAAAAAAGTTAATCAGAAAAATAATAGCTGCACTCGTTTCTGAATATTGCTTGATCAAGTATTGATCTAAATAGTCTTTATAACGAAGTACAAAAACATGACACGTTAATAATAATTTGATGTATAGGGCCTACAATTTAATAATATACAATAAAGTTTTGTTTCAGAATGGATGAGGAGAAATATAGCGCCTTGAAAATCTCTGCAGCTTGTCAAATATAAAAACGGGGGATTTTTTTTTTAGCGATACAACAAAACTTATGCGACTGTGTTTTTTGTTTTTTTTAGGGATGACGTCATTACGCACACCATTTTATCGGTAAAAGGCCAACTGGATGGAAACAGGCTGGAGACGGCAGATTGCGTAATCTTTTTTTTTTAACACGTATTCACTTTGTCGATAACAAAACAGTGGAAAAAGTGGATGGAAACTTGGCTTATGTTATTCATATCATTGCATATCTTCATTATTCA
The DNA here is from genome assembly GCA_039654105.1 of Coreius guichenoti. Lineage (NCBI taxonomy): Eukaryota > Metazoa > Chordata > Actinopteri > Cypriniformes > Gobionidae > Coreius > Coreius guichenoti. The sequence continues at coordinate 40,722,011 of CM077179.1, read as the reverse complement.
GATTTCTCCTGCGCTCTCAGTATGTCGTAAGCTTGCATTTTGCTTCCCTAGTTGAAAAATGGCAAGAGTCAGACCCTTCTGGATGAGCCATCTGGATGTTTGATATCTCTGAAGACGTTTCTTGTGCTTTGAACCTCCCACTGAGGTGCATTTGGGAAGAAAAGAGAAAGCGACTCGGTTTGGCAAAAGCTAGAATTAAGATTTCTTTTAATTACCTTAATGTGTAGATGAGGGCTGGAGAAAGTCGTTACGGTGGAATGACTTCCGCTTGATTGGGAATACCTTCTGTTTGTATCAGCTGCTGAATTGGGCTGGTGTTTGAAAGGTCTGATAAACGCAGATTTCACTGGCCTAAAGGATAAATAATACTTCTCTCTGCTCTCAAGAGCAAGTAGTTCCCTCAAATGGAGAGTGTTGCTCTGAAGAAGACGGCTGATGCCATCTGTGATGCCCACTGGGAGAGGAAGTTTGGTGACAACACAGTTTTTGAGTTGGTTTTACTGTTTTTCAGGCAATTGTTCCATATGTAGCTTAAAAGAACAGGGGGAGGTAACCCCCCCAATAACCAAAACAAGCAAGTACAACCCCCCCCGATATTTATAGCCTACCATTGTTAATGGAAACATAGAATTATGCTATTAATTAATTATATACATCGCGCATTCAGAGCTTTTATAAGCACTAAGTTCCCGTACGAACTGAACGGACCAGTTATCTGCGCAATATGACTGAAGCCCGGTTTATAAAAGTGCGTGAGTGGCGCGCGAATCGCCGTATAGGCTACTCTGCGCGTTCACCAGCGCGCTTCAAAAGTGTAATAAGATTTGCGCGAGCAGTTCCTATCGCGACGCTGTTGATAAAATGCGAATTCTATTGAGAATTTGCCGCTTTAAAACGCTCTGGAGAAAGTCGAACGTGACCTAGAACAGCCACATGAACTACAAACCCGATTCCAAAAAAGTTGGGACACTGTACAAATTGTGAATAAAAAAGGAATGCAATAATTTACAAGTCTCATAAACTTATATTTTATTCACAATAGAACATAGATAACATATCAAATGTTGAAAGTGAGACATTTTGAAATGTCATTTTGGATTTCATGAGAGCTACACATTCCAAAAAAGTTGGGACAGGGAGCAATAAGAGGCCGGAAAAGTTAAATGTACATATAAGGAACAGCTGGAGGACCAATTTGCAACTTATTAGGTCAATTGGCAACATGATTGGGTATAAAAAGAGCCTCTCAGAGTGGCAGTGTCTCTCAGAAGTCAAGATGGGCAGAGGATCACCAATTCCCCCAATGCTGCGGCGAAAAATAGTGGAGCAATATCAGAAAGGAGTTTCTCAGAGAAAAATTGCAAAGAGTTTGAAGTTATCATCATCTACAGTGCATAATATCATCCAAAGATTCAGAGAATCTGGAACAATCTCTGTGCGTAAGGGTCAAGGCCGGAAAACCATACTGGATGCCGTGATCTTCGGGCACTGCATCACATACAGGAATGCTACTGTAATGGAAATCACAACATGGGCTCAGGAATACTTCCAGAAAACATTGTCGGTGAACACAATCCACCGTGCCATTCGCCGTTGCCGGCTAAAACTCTATAGGTCAAAAAAGAAGCCATATCTAAACATGATCCAGAAGCGCAGGCGTTTTCTCTGGGCCAAGGCTCATTTAAAATGGACTGTGGTAAAGTGGAAAACTGTTCTGTGGTCAGACGAATCAAAATTTGAAGTTCTTTTTGGAAAACTGGGACGCCATGTCATCCGGACTAAAGAGGACAAGGACAACCCAAGTTGTTATCAGCGCTCAGTTCTGAAGCCTGCATCTCTGATGGTATGGGGTTGCATGAGTGCGTGTGGCATGGGCAGCTTACACATCTGGAAAGGCACCATCATAAAAGGTGTAAGAGGGTGTATATAAAAGGTGTATATAAAAAGAAGAGGGGATGCCACACAGTGGTAAACATGGCCTTGTCCCAACTTTTTTGAGATGTGTTGATGCCATGAAATTTAAAATCAACTTATTTTTCCCTTAAAATGATACATTTTCTCAGTTTAAACATTTGATATGCCATCTATGTTGTATTCTGAATAAAATATTGAAATTTGAAACTTCTACATCATTGCATTCTGTTTTTATTCACAATTTGTACAGTGTCCCAACTTTTTTGGAATCGGGTTTGTAAAAAGAGGAGAAAGCTTTTTAAACTACTCATGACCACCTTTACTAGAATTCATCAAGTTCTGTTGTATTTATTGTGGTAAATTTTAATGCAATTAAAAAAAAAAAATTAAAAAAAATTAAATGCTATATATAAAAAAGAAAGAAAAAGGTTAACATTGGCATTAGCTGTAACAATTCACCAGTGTGAGTGCCCCTGATCACCACCAGAGGGCACTCCAACCCGGACTGTCATTCCATCATAGACTACATCACCCATAATCCTTTGCCCGGACTCATCAGCACTCACTGTTTACACCTGTGTCTCATTACCTCTGCCTATATCTAGCCTGTTCACCCTATCATTCTTTGCTAAGTCTTGTTTTGTCTCACACTGCATTTCTGAGCGTTCTCACCGGTTTCATGTCTCTCGGTTTCGTTGGAATTCTTGCCTGTGTCCCGGATTACCCTTTTGCCTCTGTCCCTTGTTTTGTTTGCCTGATTGGACTGCCTACCTGTGTATGACCTTTTGCCTTTTCTCTGACTACGATTGTGGATTACCCTTTAAATAAAGTTGCTTTTGGATCCTAACCCTTCAAGCCTCAGAGCAGTTTGTAACATTAGCATTGAGGAGTCACAAATGGTCTTACCTTCTTATTGTAACAAATGCTATAGTTAAACAATTACAAGAACTTTGTTACTTTTTCATAAGGCCAAGTTAGAGTCAAGAGGACCTTCTTGAATTAAAAAATGTAAAATGTGTTCTGCTAATGACATATTTTAGGTAAACCTGGCTTTCAGATATCCAAAAGACATTTTCAATATAAGAAAATTTTAAGTACAGTTAGTTTGACCAATCATAGCCCTTTAATTTAGAAAATTCTGTCAAACTGGTAAGTTTTTAGGTGCTTAAATAAAATACAAATGCATCATATCCTATGTAAACAAGTAATTGTTAACTAGGCTATTACTTTTTTGCAGTTATGTTATCAGCGCATGTGTGGGTGATGCCACAAAAGACCATTTTGCTAAATTAAACAAACAAACTAACAAATAAATCACAGACATTCGCATTCAGACAGGATTCGATTTCTCAGGACTGTTGGGTTTGCCGAAAAACAATAGGTTCATTTGCTCTGGAATTTTTACAGAGGTAGTGTGAGAAAAACACAGACTTGGCAATTTCGGACGGGAATAAAACGCAAAGTACGTCTGTGAAACTCGAATTTCTCTAACTTTTAAGCCCTATTCGCACGGGATTAGTTTTATCTGGGGACCTCGTGTGATTTAGAAATCCCCCCACATCTGAATTTCGTGTGGCGTATTCGCACGGGATAAGCGAAGCCTGTGATTTTAACTCTAATTTACTGACTTATCTCCCGGATATGATGTCAAGGCTTGGAAATGTCTTGTTGTTATAGGTCTAGCTGTATGATATATCATAAACAGAAGAATGTTCCTTACCGCATGCTTCTATACATCTAATCATCTAATCCATCTAGTCATTCTGTTTGTTTTCGCTCTTCTGATGGTTTTCAGCTTTCTGTAAATTGTATAGTTGTATGGTATATAGCAATATGACCCAGCACCCAAAATACTATCAAAACACTCCAACGCAGCCTCCATTTTTCACGAAAGATGGATAAAAAGGCGCACAGGAAACAAAAACCTTGAAAAAATTATATACGACCCTGCAAAATCACAGAGATGCCGATTCGCAAGGGACTAATATTATCACAGGACATCGGTGTTCGGCGAAATATGGTATTTCCATTATTTGCGGGTGAATTTTTACCTTACAAATGACAGACATGGCCGATTCGCACGGGATTAAGATCACAGACAACCTCCGCAATTATTACAAATGACTAGAGGTCACCTGGTAATACTAATCCCGTATAATCCCGTGCTAATGGGGCTGTTGTCTGTGAAACTCGAATTTCTCTAATACCCCCCCTTGGAAAACTAGTCTCGTCCAAATAGGACTTTTAGTCGTTCATTGAAAGTATGTGCTATTATAGCTTTAAATGTAACCTAATGTGCAATAACAATCTATTACACACTTTTTATTAGACTTGTAGTGTGTTTACAAAAGTTAAGTAGACGTTACCTCATTTATTTTAGTGTCATAGCTGTTAAATTTTTAATTCAAATTTTACTCAAAACATGGGATGAAATCTACCCAAACAAATTGAGAGCAAGTTGTTACCTTAATTTGAGTTTGTTTTATTTAAAGGTGCAGTGTGTAGATTTTAGCAGCATCTAGTGGTGAGATTGCGAATTGCAACCGCCCACCGCAGGATTAATGATATTAAATATGCAAGATGCAAAAAAAAAAATGACAGTGTCTGTTTAATTCTAGTAATCGGAGTGGGTGAAAAATGGTCATAAAAATGCATTGTCTTTTTAGCCACACTAAATCATGTCTGACATTCCAAGTGGACCTTATAATATAAAGTGATGTATAAATAAATGTATGATATGACCCCTGTAAGCAACCATCAGCTAAGCACACCGACTGTCAAAAGAACCAGCGCTTCAGTAGTTCAAAGGACTCTTTTACAGTCGTTCTGCTGAGCGAGTCGAAGCGTGTGGCGATCGTTTCAATGACCTGCTTCTGTTCTTCCTCAGATAGACTCCAGCGGACTGAAGCTCTCTCTCGCTCACCATGACCTTCTTCAGCTCTTTATTTGCCCTCCTCTTCATCAGCAGGTAAGAGGATTCTGTCATAACTCATTTAATCGTGTTTGATGTTTCTAAATCAGGCTTGTAATAAGGCGAATGTGCTTCTAGAATAGTACATTTTCAAGTAAAGGATGCAATTATTCATTATTTCTTTAAAGGAAAGTTTCATACATTCATACATTCACCCACATCTCCTTTAAATTATCAGGAAATTTTCATTTTGAAGTGAACTAATCCTTTACTCACCCCCATCTCATCCAAGATGTTCATGACTTTCTTTTTTTCAGTCGAAAAGTTTTTTGAGGAAAACATTCCAGGATTTTTCTCCACATAATGGACTTCAATGGGGACCAACGGTTGAAGGTCCAAATCAATGCAGTTTCAAAGGAAGGGCTTCAGAGGCTCTGCACGATCCCAGCCGAGGAATAGGGTCTTATCTAGACAAACCATCGGTCATTTTCAAAAAAAAATAAACATTTATATACTTTTTTTTAACCTCAAATGCTCGACTTCGGTGTTGTTCTTCTTCACGGCGTATGACGTCATCACGTTGGAAAGGTCACGTGACGTAGGTGGAAGTACCTACCCAGTGCCTAAAAACTCCATCTCATGTTCTCCTCCACCTTTAAAATTGTCCGACATCATTGTTTTACCTTTATTTTTGTAAAGGCCATTTGATTTAGTCTTTGCATGTCCGTTTTAACACTGGGTCGGTACTTCCACCTACGTGGCCTTAACTACTATGTACTTACATCAAAAAATAAGTACAATGTACTTATTGTGCTCATATTGTATTGCAAAACACTTTTGCTGATATTGAGGTGGGATACGGGTAAAGTTAATACAGGTGTGGTGGTATGGGTAAGTTTAAGGGTAAAGTTAGGGACGGGTGTGGTGGTATGGGTAAGTTTAAGGGTAGAGTTAGGGACAGGTGTGGTGGTATGGGTAAGTTTAAGGGTAGAGTTAGGGACAGGTGTGGTGGTATGGGTAAGTTTAAGGGTAGAGTTAGGGACAGGTGTGGTGGTATGGGTAAGTTTAAGGGTAAAGTTAGGGACAGGTGTGGTGGTATGGGTAAGTTTAAGGGTAAAGTTAGGGACAGGTGTGGTGGTGTGGGTAAGTTTAAGGGTAAAGTTAGGGACAGGTGTGGTGGTATGGGTAAGTTTAAGGGTAAAGTTAGGGACAGGTGTGGTGGTATGGGTAAGTTTAAGGGTAAAGTTAGGGACAGGTGTGGTGGTGTGGGTAAGTTTAAGGGTAGAGTTAGGGACAGGTGTGGTGGTGTGGGTAAGTTTAAGGGTAGAGTTAGGGACAGGTGTGGTGGTATGGGTAAGTTTAAGGGTAAAGTTAGGGACAGGTGTGGTGGTATGGGTAAGTTTAAGGGTAAAGTTAGGGACAGGTGTGGTGGTGTGGGTAAGTTTAAGGGTAAAGTTAGGGACAGGTGTGGTGGTGTGGGTGAGTTTAAGGGTAGGGTTAGGGACAGGTGTGGTGGTTTGGGTAAGTTTAAGGGTAGAGTTAGGGACAGGTGTGGTGGTGTGGGTAAGTTTAAGGGTAGAGTTAGGGACAGGTGTGGTGGTATGGGTAAGTTTAAGGGTAAAGTTAGGGACGGGTGTGGTGGTATGGGTAAGTTTAAGGGTAAAGTTAGGGACAGGTGTGGTGGTTTGGGTAAGTTTAAGGGTAGAGTTAGGGACAGGTGTGGTGGTATGGGTAAGTTTAAGGGTAGAGTTAGGGACAGGTGTGGTGGTATGGGTAAGTTTAAGGGTAAAGTTAGGGACGGGTGTGGTGGTATGGGTAAGTTTAAGGGTAAAGTTAGGGACAGGTGTGGTGGTTTGGGTAAGTTTAAGGGTAGAGTTAGGGACAGGTGTGGTGGTATGGGTAAGTTTAAGGGTAAAGTTAGGGACAGGTGTGGTGGTATGGGTAAGTTTAAGGGTAGAGTTAGGGACAGGTGTGGTGGTTTGGGTAAGTTTAAGGGTAGAGTTAGGGACAGGTGTGGTGGTGTGGGTAAGTTTAAGGGTAGAGTTAGGGACAGGTGTGGTGGTATGGGTAAGTTTAAGGGTAAAGTTAGGGACGGGTGTGGTGGTATGGGTAAGTTTAAGGGTAAAGTTAGGGACAGGTGTGGTGGTGTGGGTAAGTTTAAGGGTAGAGTTAGGGACAGGTGTGGTGGTATGGGTAAGTTTAAGGGTAAAGTTAGGGACGGGTGTGGTGGTATGGGTAAGTTTAAGGGTAAAGTTAGGGACAGGTGTGGTGGTTTGGGTAAGTTTAAGGGTAGAGTTAGGGACAGGTGTGGTGGTATGGGTAAGTTTAAGGGTAGAGTTAGGGACAGGTGTGGTGGTATGGGTAAGTTTAAGGGTAAAGTTAGGGACAGGTAATTACATACAGGTAATTTTTAAAATGTAAGTACAATGTAATAACATGTATGTACACAATAAGTGCATTGTATCAAATGATTAATTTAAATGTTAGTACATACTAGTTAAGGCCACCTAATATAAAGTGGGTCTGATGTTTGAATATTAGGTTTAAACACCAATAAACGGTATAATGCAATATAGTGTGGATTTATTCCATGAACGTTAGACAGAAACAGGCTTATAATCTACTACAGATGGATGTTGGTGTCAGTGAACTTTGTAAATGTGTAGCGAATAGCAAATCACAGGCTGGGATGCACAGCGGGAATGATGGGAGCTTTTCCTCAGTCTGATTCTCTGAAAACCGCCTGAATACAGAGACTGTGATGAACATATACCCACGCAAACAAACATACATGTTGCGTGCACGAGGAACGAGGATCGTCTCTAGGCATGATACAGTAACCGGGAGATTTATATATCCTGACACTCACCTCGTTCCCGCAGCGCTTTGAATCAAACGCTTTCATGTCTGCCGGTCCCTGAGCTCCAGACTCCAGCAGTTCCTCTGATTATCATCAATAATGGAGACGAGTGAGCGTAGGCACGGCTTTCACATGTGGTTCTTCTGCACATGAACACACACACATGGATCAGTGTGTGCAGGGTGTTAATTCAGTGAATAATATGGGCGACGTTTCCTGTAAAGCATTGTAAATCTGAGCAGATCATAGATTGCCAGTGGTTTCTACGATCTGATTATGCTTTTGGGAAACGCATTCAATCCAGTAACTAATGAGTTGTGAGTCTTGTTTATTACTGATTCGTTAAAAGAATCGTCTGCATGGTGTTTTTCACAATACACCTTGCTTTAAAACAACTTTTCAGAAAATCATGATGTTAATGTTTTCAGGGTTTCCCCGGGTCTTAAAGTCTTAATTTGACCTTCCACAATTTAAGGCCTTAAAAATGTTTTAAATTGGAGCAGAATAAACCGCTTGATTCGTATTGATTCGTTTTACGATCTCTTTATGATCTTTTTGAAGCGTCAAAGTGGAAGTTGCTTAGACTGTCAATGGAGAGAAATCTTTCCCATTTCATTACAAATGTCTTCATTTGTGATAAATAAAACAGATTTCATAGGGCCCTAAATTGAATAGCAAAATTAAAGTGCATGCACTGGAAAAAATGATCCTCAGGATTTTTGTTGTCCAGCACAAATTCTAAACATCCTTAAATCAAGAGACATTTAATGACATGAAAATGAATAAATTAAGTCTTGCTTTCTGATAAATTGAACAAATTCAAGTGAGTTTGTGCTTAAAACAAGAGCAAATATCTGTCATTAGGTATGAAAATTACTTGCATTTGAATTAAGTTGATTTTTATGAACCCATTGGCAGATATTTGCTCTTGTTTAAATCATAAAATCACTTTCACAAGATTTCTTATCTCAAACTTTAAGCTATTTTTGTCAAATTAATTAAAAAGTAATGGAGATCTGTTGGAAATTGTATTGAAGTGTCACTAATACAGACATTTAGAGAACATGTTCCCTTCAGTTTATTCCTTAACTTTTCTTTAATTGGTCTTAAAAAGGTCTTAAATTTACCTCCATAAAACCTTTTGTTTATAATATTTTAATATCTTCATTGCTTTATCATCACATATAGCAGATTAGAGCTGTGCAATTAATTTAGTTTACGTTCTTCATCAATGCAACAATCGGGCAGTTGAGATTTGATATATTGTTTATGAATCGATCTACATTGGTCGTGCTGTTCGTTTGTTACTGGATGCAAAAAACAAGCCCAATGCAATATCCAAATGTTTTTTTTTTATTTTATTTTTTCTCTTTACATTCACTTCAGACTGCCTCATTTTTGTTGTGGTGTTAGAGGAAACACTATTATGGACACACACAAATACAGAAACTGTGCTGCGTTTGTGTCTCTTTCATCCCCTGATTATCAGACTTAAACCGTGTGAGATTAAAGAAACGGGTTGTTTATCTTCAGCATGACGTCATTTGCCAGAGAAAAGCATTTGTATCTCACTTACACTTGTTTACATCCTACAACAGAAAGAGCACAACCGTATCGCCACATAGTGTACTTGATACCAGTAATCTAGTACTAGTCCAGCTCTGTCTGTCCAATCATGAACGAGATCTTTAAGGATAATGTGATTGTCTGGAAGAGATGATCTAAATGGAGATTATATGAAAGGTCCAGGGAACTCTTCATGTTTGTGTAAATCTGGGATTGCACATTTGTCAGATTATGGTATTGTTTTAAGCATCAGGACCTTTGTGCTGAAACTTCTCTCATATTCTGTCTTCGTCCTAGCAGCTTCATTTCAGCAATTAGATTTGTTGAAATACCAAAATAGAACAAAATAAAGAGACAAAGTGAAATTTAATGTTATTCTAACCTCATCCAGTGGTTTGAAGTTCATCTGAACATGCTCAGAAACCAGAGAAACATGAAAAAATTCTTAGTGATTTACTGATTTCATGTCATTCATGTAGTTCACTGTATGTCTATGGGCTTCGAGCTGCAAGTTTGCTGTCAATTCATTAACATACATTTGGACGGTCTTAGGTGGTCATGCTTTTAGTTAAGTGCTCCCTTTGAACTTTCATAATATACACCGATCAGGCATAACATTATGAGCACTGACAGGTGAAGTGAATAACACTGATTATCTCTTCATCACGGCACCTGTTAGTGGGTGGGATATACAGTGGGGAGAACAAGTATTTGATACACTGCCGGTTTTCCTACTTATAAAGCATGTAGAAGTCTGTAATTTTTATCATAGGTACTCTTCAACTGTGAGACTGAATCTAAAACAAAAATCCAGAAAATCACATTGTATGATTTTTAAATAATTAATTTGCATTTTATTGCATGACATAAGTATTTGATCACCTACCAACCAGTAAGAATTCCGGCTCTCACAGACCTGTTAGTTTTTCTTTAAGAAGCCCTCCTGTTCTCCACTCATTACCTGTATTAACTGCACCTGTTTGAACTCGTTCCCTGTATAAAAGACACCTGTCCACACACTCAATCAAACAGACTCCAACCTCTCCACAATGGCCAAGACCAGAGAGCTGTGTAAGGACATCAGGGATAAAATTGTAGACCTGCACAAGGCTGGGATGGGCTACAGGACAATAGGCAAGCAGCTTGGTGAGAAGGCAACAACTGTTGGCGCAATTATTAGAAAATGGAAGAAGTTCAAGATGACGGTCAATCTCCCTCGGTCTGGGGCACCATGCAAGATCTCACCTCGTGGGGCATCAGTGATCATGAGGAAGGTGAGGGATCAGCCCAGAACTACACGGCAGGACCTGGTCAATGACCTGAAGAGAGCTGGGACCACAGTCTCAAAGAAAACCATTAGTAACACACTACGCCATCATGGATTAAAATCCTGCGGCGCACGCAAGTTCCCCCTGCTCAAGCCAGCGCATGTCCAGGCCCATCTGAAGTTTGCCAATGACCATCTGGATGATCCAGAGGAGGAATGGGAGAAGGTCATGTGGTCTGATGAGACAAAAATAGAGCTTTTTGGTCTAAACTCCACTCATTTTAGACCAAAGCATTGAAGATGGGTCGTGGCTGGGTCTTCCAGCATGACAACGACCCGAAGCACACAGCCATGGCAACTAAGGAGTGGCTCCGTAAGAAGCATCTCAAGGTCCTGGAGTGGCCTAGCCAGTCTCCAGACCTGAACCCAATAGAAAATCTTTGGAGGGAGCTGAAAGTCCGTATTGCCCAGCGACAGCCCCGAAACCTGAAGGATCTGGAGAAGGTGTGTATGGAGGAGTGGGCCAAAATCCCTGCTGCAGTGTGTGCAAACCTGGTCAAGAACTACAGGAAACGTATGATCTCTGTAATTGCAAACAAAGGTTTCTGTACCAAATATTAAGTTCTGCTTTTCTGATGTATCAAATACCTATGTCATGCAATAAAATGCAAATTAATTACTTAAAAATCATACAATGTGATTTTCTGGATTTTTGTTTTAGATTCCGTCACTCACAGTTGAAGAGTACCTATGATAAAAATTACAGACTTCTACATGCTTTGTAAGTGGGCAAACCTGCAAAATCGGCAGTGTATCAAATACTTGTTCTCCCCACTGTATTAGGCAGCAAGTGAACATTTTGTCCTCAAAGTTGATGTGTTAGAAGCAGGAAAAATGGGCAAGCGTAAGGATTTGAGCGAGTTTGACAAGGGCCAAATTGTGATGGCTAGACGACTGAGTCAGAACATCTCCAAAACTGCAGCTCTTGTGGGGTGTTCCCGGTCTGCAGTGGTCAGTATCTATCAAAAGTGCTCCAAGGAAGGAACAGTGGTGAACCGGAGACAGGGTCATGGGCGGCCAAGGCTCATTGATGCACGTGGGGAGCGAAGGCTGGCCCGTGTGGTCCAATCAAACAGACGAGCTACTGTAGCTCAAATTGCTCAAGAAGTTAATGCTGGTTCTGATAGAAAGGTGTCAGAATACACAATGCATCCCAGTTTGTTGCGTATGGGGCTGCATAGCCGCAGACCAGTCAGGGTGCCCATGCTGACCCCTGTTCACCGCCAAAAGCGCCAACAGTGGCACGTGAGCATCAGACCTGGACCACGGAGCAATGGAAGACGGTGGCCTGTTCTGATGAATCACGTTTTCTTTTACATCACGTGGATGGCCGGGTGCGTGGCTTACCTGGGGAACACATGGCACCAGGATGCACTATGGGAAGAAGGCAAGCCGGCGGAGGCAGTGTGATGCTTTGGGCAATGTTCTGCTGGGAAACCTTGGGTCCTGCCATCCATGTGGATGTTACTTTGACATGTACCACCTACCTAAGCATTGTTGCAGACCATGTACACCCTTTCATGGAAACGGTATTCCCTGGTGGCCGTGGCTCTTTCAGCAGGATAATGCTCCTGCCACAAAGCAAAAATGGTTCAGGAATGGTTTGAGGAGCACAACAACAAGTTTGAGGTGTTGATTTGGCCTCCAAATTCCCCAGATCTCAATCCAATCGAGCATCTGTGGGATGTGCTGAACAAACAAGTCCGATCCATGGAGGCCCCACCTCGCAACTTACAGGACTTAAAGGATCTGCTGCTAACATCTTGGTGCCAGATACACAGCACACCTTCAGGGGTCTAGTGGAGTCCATGCCTCGACGGGTCAGGGCTGTTTTGGCAACAAAAGGGGGAATATTAGGAATAATAGTCATAATGTTATGCCTGATCGGTGTAAGTTATGTTGTGAATATGGCTGTAACACAACTAAGCGTTCAGATAGACCAGCTGATCCAGGTCTAGCGAGAGCACTGATGCCCACGTGGTGTTATTTATTAGGGCTGGGTGAAAAATATTGATTTTAGACAATTCTTATATTTATGAACTGATATCGATTCTTAAATCCCAAGAATCAGTCTTGCTGTTTTCAGTTGATAAATGAACTGAACATTGTAGAGTGCATCCCATCCAATAAATCGCAATAAGCCTTGTGCTTTGTTACTTTTGATAAGAAACAAAGTATCAGATTTCAAATTTTATTACTATCCATTTTATTATGAAATTCAAACAATAAATTAATGTGGCGCGAAGCACACGTGAACCGATCATCTCGTTACAGCAAATAAACATGAATGAACATCAGAAGGTATGTTGAAAGATACAGAACTTACTGAAATCAATCACGGCTCAGTGTTTTAACTGCAGAAAGACGTCAATAAAACAGCTTGTAAACAGTGTCACATTTAAATAGTTACATTTACCTCAGAAAAGCCTTTCAATGACCATAAACTCATTAGTCAGCAAGAAAAATGAATTCTAGAGAGGAGCATTTTGCTAAATATATGTACCATATTGTATATTTTTATAGTTTTTACTGTTCTTCAATATTTAATGTATGCCCCCATTTAAATGTTTATATTTCAAAAAGCGAATTGGAGTAGAAACAATTATGTAATTATAGGTTTTTATATACAAATCAGTTAATTTTAACCTTCAATATTATAGTAACTGACGTCATGTATAGTTAGTTTTCCATGTACTGTCTGTACCTGATGTATATCACAAGCTTGTGGATCGGAATCGAATCGTGAAATTTGTGTCAATAACCAGCCCTTTTATTTACGTTATATTATTAGTGTTGTGTGTGTGTGTGTGTGTGTGTGTGTGTGTGTGTGGTTATGGAGGCTGTCCTTGAGTAACACGCCTGTGCCTTGTTTTATATACCCTCTCTCTCACTCTTCTGGGACAGAATAAGATTTTTTTCCTCCCTTTTCATCTCCCACTTTCCATTTGCTGGGAAAGAACAAAGCAGGAGAAGATCCAAGAGTAAAAGCCGAAACAGAGCCACACAGATTGGCCCTCGAGTGTGGTTTAAAACGCCAAACACAAGACTTGTGTAAAATACGATATAGAGCAGCATTTTATTATACTTTAGGTCTCATGTATGGGGTTGGTTTGCAGTGGTTGGCTCTTCTGCTCACCAAGGCTGCAATTATTTGATTAAAAATACAGTAAATACAGTAAAAATTGTGAAATATTATTCCAGTGTAAATCAGCTGTTCTCTATGTGAATATATAGTAAAGTGTAATTTATTCCTGTGATCAAAGCTGAATTTATCATCATTACTCCAGTCTTCAGTGTCACATGATCCTTCACAAATCATTCTCATATGAGGATTTAATGCTCAAATGTATTATTAATATTGAAAACAGTTCATATTTTTGTGGAAACTGTGATACATTTTATTTTTCAGGATTCTTTGATGAATAGAAAGTTCAAAAGAACAGCATTTATTTGAAAAATAGTCTTTTCTAACACTATAAATGTCTTTACTGTCACTTTAAAAAAAATCAAGGATGCATTAAATTGATCAAAAGACCACAAACCCAAAAAAGGGACAATACCTGTACAAAATGTTATACTTGGTAAAATATTGGTTACACAACATACATCTTAAGTGTGTAAAATATTAACACAGTGAACCAAACAACACAGAATTATTAATGTAACCAAATCTTATTGCACATTTTTCAGTTTCAAGTATTTTTTTCTAAAGGATTATGGTTTTATTTCCATTTTTATTTGAAGATTAAACTTTTAATTCAGACCACTTCGCGTTATTGTATAAGCTATTGCGCAGTGAAAATGATCCCAGTCAACTGAATATTATGAATATTGTTGACGAATTGCTTTTGTTTATCTTTTGTAAGTCACTTTGAATAAAAGCGTCTGTTAAATGCATAAATGTAAGTGTTTAATGTTTATACCAACCAGTGTGAAATGTATGCCATCGTGTAAAGTCTAGTCCGCAGTTCAGTTTGCTTGGCCGCAGACAAACGTTTAATTCTGTGTCGGAAATTCAGTCCTCAGTCAACTGATTTTTATCATGCACTGTCGTTTGGCACAGTGATATCATGTACTGTACATTGTCAAGCTACTCGTTACGTACGAAGAGAGAGCGTCAGGAGCCGAGAATGAGCTTCTCAGATACTGCCAGAGGGATTTCAGATACACTCCGGCAAAGATAAGGTGGATTAATGTGAAATGAAATCTTAAGCCTCTTGTGTGAGGCGCACACACAAAGACATGAGCATACACTCGTTCACATGCTAGCATACGCGAAATTTCCTGGAGGCCACAGGACAGATGAAGTCATGGATTAGCCTCTTATTGAGCGATGTGGGACTACTAAAGACTGTGTGTGTGATTAAAACAGGGGTTGAGCAGACATCTTAGGGTGTTTTCACACCTGAGCGTTTGTTTCGGACCCTGGTGCGTTTTCTCCCTTGGTTCGGTTCGTTTAGGCATATGTGAACACTAGGGTTGGGTATCGTTTGGGGTTTTTAAGTACCGGTGCCAAACCGATACTTTTAAAATGGTAACGGTGCCTGAACCGATACTTAAAAAAAAAAAAAAAGGGAAAAAAAGCCACAAAACGATGATGGATGACATTTAAAGAATGTCTTTTTACATTGAATTCTTTAAATTGAACAATTTATTAAAAGTTTAAAGTATACTTAAATATATAAACATAAATAGATATGTAACCCAATTACAACAGGCCTAATCTAACACTAAATAACAGTTATAACAGCAGTCGTCTGTATTCTTGGTGTGCTACAAACCAGCTTCAAGGTTCAGCATTATTTTGCAGAAAAATGACCATATTCTCTGGCTAAATATTTTAGAACGCATCGCCTTATTGTTTCCATGGCAACGCGTCATGCTTCTCACGTGACACACAGCAGCCGCAATAGTGCTGTATGACAGATGCATGGCTTTTATTTTGTTTTTTCTTATTTATTCAAAATATTCACTTGTTAACTATGTCATGAACTATCTGATATTCTGATCTTCAAATATGTGTAAGTGAATGTGTGTTAGTTGATCTATAATGCACGATGGGCGCCGCCATGTTAGTTTGCGCCCAAGAGAATCGGATCTGTCGGATTTACATCACGTCAATTCATCCTCGTCTCACGAAACACATGAAAGTGAGTGACCGGTGACCTGGGAGAAGAGTAGAGTAAACTATAGAGTTAACTACACTCACCTAAAGGATTATTAGGAACACCTGTTCAATTTCTCATTAATGCAATTATCTAATCAACCAATCACATGGCAGTTGCTTCAATGCATTTAGGGGTGTGGTCCTGGTCAAGACAATCTCCTGAACTCCAAACTGAATGTCAGAATGGGAAAGAAAGGTGATTTAAGCAATTTTGAGCGTGGCATGGTTGTTGGTGCCAGACGGGCCGGTCTGAGTATTTCACAATCTGCTCAGTTACTGGGATTTTCATGCACAACCATTTCTAGAGTTTACAAAGAATGGTGTGAAAAGGGAAAAACATCCAGTATGCGGCAGTCCTGTGGGCGAAAATGCCTTGTTGATGCTAGAGGTCAGAGGAGAATGGGCCGACTGATTCAAGCTGATAGAAGAGCAACTTTGACTGAAATAACCACTCGTTACAACCGAGGTATGGAGCAAAGCATTTGTGAAGCCACAACACGCACAACCTTGAGGCGGATGGGCTACAACAGCAGAAGACCCCACCGGGTACCACTCATCTCCACTACAAATAGGAAAAAGAGGCTACAATTTGCACGAGCTCACCAAAATTGGACAGTTGAAGACTGGAAAAATGTTGCCTGGTCTGATGAGTCTCGATTTCTGTTGAGACATTCAGATGGTAGAGTCAGAATTTGGCGTAAACAGAATGAGAACATGGATCCATCATGCCTTGTTACCACTGTGCAGGCTGGTGGTGGTGGTGTAATGGTGTGGGGGATGTTTTCTTGGCACACTTTAGGCCCCTTAGTGCCAATTGGGCATCGTTTAAATGCCACGGCCTACCTGAGCATTGTTTCTGACCATGTCCATCCCTTTATGACCACCATGTACCCATCCTCTGATGGCTACTTCCAGCAGGATAATGCACCATGTCACAAAGCTCGAATCATTTCAAATTGGTTTCTTGAACATGACAATGAGTTCACTGTACTAAAATGGCCCCCACAGTCACCAGATCTCAACCTAATAGAGCATCTTTGGGATGTGGTGGAACGGGAGCTTCGTGCCCTGGATGTGCATCCCACAAATCTCCCATCAACTGCAAGATGCTATCCTATCAATATGGGCCAACATTTCTAAAGAATGCTTTCAGCACCTTGTTGAATCAATGCCACGTAGAATTAAGGCAGTTCTGAAGGCGAAAGGGGGTCAAACACAGTATTAGTATGGTGTTCCTAATAATCCTTTAGGTGAGTGTATATAATGTGTATCTGATATGAATAAAACACACAGTCAAATTATAACTGAAAGGATTGTTATTGCCGCTTCCATAGACATCAGTGTGTGTTTTCTGATTCTGTGATGTAACTCAAACTTAATAAACATAGTATTGACATTTAATACTTAAAGGATTAGTTCACTTCAAAATGAAAATGTCCTGATAATTTCCTCACCTCCATCTCATCCAAGATGTTCATGTCTTTCTTTCTTCAGTCGAAAAGAAATTAAGTTTTTTGAGGAAAACATTCCAGGACTTTTCTCCACATAATGGACTTCAATGGGGACCAACGGTTGAAGGTCCAAATCAATGCAGTTTCAGAGGAAGGGCTTCAGAGGCTCTGCACGATCCCAGAGGAATAGGGTCTTATCTAGACAAACCATCGGACATTTTCTAAAAAAATTAACATTTATATACTTTTTAACCTAAATTGCTCATCTTGCGCTGCTCTGCATAGAGCGAACTTCTCAATCATCTTGATGGATGACGCAGAGGAAACTCAATGACCAATAAGAGGACAGTTGTACTCACATGTGACGTTTTGAAAGGTTGCCTTGTGAGAGCGAACCGAACCAAGAAGAAAATGCAACATTGTAACAAATTAAGTCCTTGTTTCTGAGCAAAACAACGATCTATAGGTGTGAAAACACCTTTAAATTAATGAAGAGGGATCCAGTAACAATTGTGGTGCTTTATCATGTATGAAAGTATACAAACGCAGTTTGGCCTGAAAGCCACCTTCAGGGAACACAACATAAAACTACTACATAATAAGTTCACCTAATAATATTAAGAAGGATTAAAGGAGATTAGAAAGAGATGTTCTTCCTCAGTGTTTCTGTGTTTTCCAGCACATATATCTAAACATCCTTAAATCAAGACACATTACTGGAGAAGCAACATGACTGAAGATATTAAATTGTGTTTTCTAAAAAAAAATTATCAATTAATTAACAAGGGTCCTATAATGCACCTTTTTACAAGATGTAAAATAAGTCTCTGATGTCCCCAGAGTGTGTATGTGAAGTTTTAGCTCAAAATACCCCACAGATCATTTTTATAGCATGTTAAAATGCTCACTTTTTGAGGGTGAGCAAAAACACACTGTTTTTGTGTGTGTCCCTTTAAATGCAAATGAGCTGCTTCTCCCGCCCCGTTTCAAGAAGTGTTTCAGTGTTTCAGTCGATGTACATCTGAAATGGGAAATGCTCGCCTTCACGGAGTAAAGCCGGATACATTTTCATGGATTAATAATTTAAATTCTGCTCTGTACCTCATACAAAACTATTATACTCTGCCAGAGAGGACTGCGACTGCAACACATCGTCATTTAAATGGCTTTTGGTACCGCTTTTGACATTTTCGCAATAAATAAATTATTGTGATTACACTTTTAAGAAATAGTTATGGGTAGGTTTAGGGGTAGGTGTAGGATTAGCAGCTCAAAATATCTTTTTTATGCTATATTGTTACTAATTTTCCTACTCTTTTCTTTATATTCTGTATGATATGGGCATGTTTAGGTTTGGGAGTAGGGTTAAGGGATCTTACATTTATCTATAAAATGGTAAAATGGAAATTATACAGATATCTTTATGATATGAAAGATTTGTAAATATTTAACGTTTTGTAGCTGTAAAAACATAATAATGCAATGTTTAAATGTTGCCGATATGTCCATGTTGTACATTTTAGCATCTATCCAAACGTACAAAAAGTAGGGGTGGGCATTTTTCCAAAATATTGTATTCGAATATTTGGGCTCATAAAAAATATAGAATATTTGTTTATTGATGTTATTTTGAGAAAATGAGAAAGACGTTATTTTTTGTCACCATTTCTGAACAAACTTACGATAAGCAAAATACACAACAAGCTTACGTTGTATCTTAAGGTTTTCTTTCAGTATAAAATATTAAACAATATGTGTAAACAAAAAATATAGGCCTAAAGAACAAAAGCATTATAAGCTCAAGCAGCGCGAGCGGAAAATAAAGCGGAGCGCGCCAGTTATCGTGCAGAACGTACATATACACTCGAGTCGGTATATGGTTATTGTGTTTATATTGTTTCACATTTTCATGTTGAGAGAAACGATAATATCATGTGGATGATATTATTCTCGGGTGAAACGTGTCCCCCCCCAAAAGAAAACATAATTAAAAATGTCTTGCATCAGGACTATTTGGATCCATTATTTTACCTGCTCTTTTTAATTTCCCAACATTAATTTTATTGCATGGACATTGAATTCTATAAATCACATTTTAAAACTTATTTTCTTTTAAATTGACAATTAATGCAATTACCACATTTAAAATTGTAACACTAAGTGCAAATAGCCACTAGATTCTATTTATGCGAAGTGAAAATAACATTTTCTTAGCCATAGATGATATTTACACTAAGTGTAGCTGTAGATGCTCTTTAATAAATGAAAATAGTGATATATTCTATTTACACCATGTAAAAGTAGCAGTTCTTTGCAATATGTGTAAATAGTAATTACATGCAATTTAGACGTTGAAATATCCACATCTTCTTTTAATCTTGTTTGGCTCAACCAGGCATTGTTAGGCGGAGCTAGTGTGAATAGCACTTGCCAACAAGGCACTCTATTTGCACTTGGTGTAAATAGACACTCCGTTTAAAATTACCCCATGGAGTTTGACCTGTAAGAGATTTTGTTATAAGCTCTATTTTTGTTGTGTTAAATCAACCAGAAGATTTTTATTTCTAAAAGATGAGTTCCAATAGGAATCGGTGTGGATAAACAGCCATATTAAAGTGAAACTCATATTGCTCCATATGAAGGCTCTCTCTGAGATTATATGTGATGATTTATTGTTACCAGGGTTTCCTGCTTAGAGGGTTTCGTGATGCAATAGGTTTCATTTTAACCTGCAAAACCTCTATATTCCTATTTTAAGCTCTTCAGAAAATCATCCGTGTTATGTGAACATTTTCACAAGGCAATGTAAGTTGTTTGCTCATGTAAAAGTCACTGTTATAATCATAGACGTAGATGCCTCATTCGAGCTCTCCAGTCACGTCGGCGCTCCCGCCATGTTTGTTAGTTTAATGTAGGACTTTAAATGGGTAGTATTTTTAGTGCCTGATTACAATTCCTGTAAAATCACGTTATGAATTATATAGCGTAGTAGCATAGCACGTTTAGCCTGCTAGCTTAGCATATACACCACGCATTTGAACTTACCCTACATATATTATGTCCAAATATTTCAGTTATTATAACTGTGTAATAGTATTATTTGTCATGTTTCGTATTATTATTATTATTATTATTAACAGGTCATCTAATGAAAGAATTTACATTATATCAGGTATGTCACAGTATATGGTATTTTTTATGTATTATTTACATTCTACATTATATTACGTATATTACTACATAATGATGTATTATTAATATTATTATATTTATCAAGTGTAAGAACTTGCTTGGAAGAGCTTGAAGTGTTTTTTTGCTTCCAATATAGTTCTCAATTACATGTTTCAAATTAATGACATTTGTGTGTACTTTTGATCAGGCATTACCTCCTGGGTCCTAAAGGAGACCCAATTCCTGGGGGGACTCGATTTCTCATGACCGTTCCAAAATGGCGGACGGCTTGCGTATAGTGCCCCATTGAAACGGCCGCTAACGAGGCATCTGTGTATAATATATCTCTAGGGTTAAAATGCTAGGGTGTCTAAGGTCAATTTCTAAGGTGTTCTGGGTTGTTGCTTGGGCGTTGCTAAGGTGCAGAAGTTTGATCAGCTGAGTATGATCAATAGTACTTGGCAAACACCACTATTTTAATTGCCAGTGTTTTGGAGGATTATTCCAAACTGATCCGAACCGTTCCCAGCTCCCGTTTCTCTAAATGATCCTCAAATGTATAAGTAACTTCCAAAAACTTTTAAAATGAGAGCAGTTGCCATAGCAACCATCCTGAGGGACTCTCTAATGCACTGCACAGATATAGCCAAACGGTTTTCATTTAGTCAAATTATTATTTTTCTTAAAGCGGATCATCTAGATGGTCCGTTCTGTGATTTATATCATGCATATTTTATTTCGTTTGAGCAAAACTTCCCATCTCCTGTGCTGAAACATTCCCTCAACTTAAAAGAAGCCTGCGCTGAATAAGCTCACAAATGTAGTCCAAGCATGAAGACAAAAGATCCGGCGTTTTCCCCAACGCAGCTCAAACAGTCCTCGGCATGTTTGAAGAGCGCTCGGCTGATATTTACACTGCTGAATGCCGTAATGATTTCTCTCAGGAGCTCTTACTGACATTAAGGAGGCTGTTATTGCTGAATTAATAAGCAGAAATTAATCCCAATGCTTGACCACTCTTGCCGTGAAAATGAGCTCTCAGTGTGTCCAAACTCGGCACGCTCGGCATGTGCGGAAATGCATTCAGGCGGTTATTCTTTCCTGTATATATATATGTAGTGAATCACAAAGGGATTTATTGTCTCCTGCTGGGTTCAGTTAATAGGCTTTTATTTGAGTGCTCACTAACAGAGCATCATGATTGTATTGTTTTTTTTCTTCAGTACTTGTAGTAAATGTCATTTGGAGGTTGGTTAGTGTGTTTGCAAACTAAAATTTTATTTCATGAAGAAAACGTGTGGCGTGTTGCACGCGTTTATAGGATGGTCGCACACTACTTTTTGTGTTGTTTTTTTCCGAGTGTAAGCAATAGTAATATATAGGGCTGGGTATTGACACAGATTTCACGATTCGATTATTGTGGATATATATCAGGTACAACACATGGCAAATTTTCTCAAGAAAAACTAATCTCTGAACTAGTAAACTATGGGAGTCAGTTGTAGCCTGCTATAATATTGAAGGTAAAAATTAACTGATTTCTATACAAACACTCAAATTACACTAAATGATGTTTTTTTTTTAATAATAATAGTTATAATATTAACTTTACAATTACATAATCATATTTCTACTCCAATTTGTTTTTTGAAATGTAAAAATTTAAATGGTGGCTGTCATAAAAACTTGCCAGATTTATTCATACATGCATTAAATATTGAAGAACATTAAAAATTATAATGAATATGTAATATGGTGCATATATTTATCAAAATACTCCTCTCTAGAGTTCATTTTTCTAGCTGACTAACGAGTTTATGGACACTGGATATGGTTTTTCTGAGGTAAATGTGACGTTACTGTTTTACTGACGTCTCTCCGCGGATGAAACACTGATTGAGCGATTACATGTGACATGATATGGATTTTGGTTCTGTATCTTTTAACACACTTTCTGATGCTCATTCATGTTTATTTTCGCGCTGTAACTGGTATTAAAGCGGAGGAGATGATCAGTTCATGTTGCTTTCCTTGGAAATCAGAAATGAGGTGATGCCTGTACTTTGTGTAATTGCTAAGTAGGTCATTGCACACAATATTGCTTCACGACTCTTGTTAAAACATTCTGATTATGAAAACATCCTCAATCTTGCAAGATTTGAGATTTTTCCTGCTATTGACTGTCCTGAGACGTCTCATCCCTGCCTGGAGGACATGTAATATTGCAGGTGACATGTTTTGGCCATCAGCAGAGACGTGTGCAGGAGCGCTGGATGCCCACACAGTCCGAGATCCGCTCTGACACTAGGAAAAACAGGCATGAATTCATACTCACTCATTACTCGTGTTTTATTCTACTACACTCTAAAAACTGCTGGGTTGTTTCAACCCATGTTTGCGTCAAATATGGACGAATCCAACCGTTGGATTGGATCTTGAGTCTATAGAGTAGTGTTGATCCTTCATATCTCTCAAGAGTCTTTAGTTTTATCAGATTTATAAAAGACAGATACACTGTACCGATTCTTTCAGAAAACAGCCGAGCTCGTGGAGGCGTGCAGTGGGAGGAGCTAAAGAGACACACACACACACACACACACACACTCACACACACATCATGGCATTATCCCTGGATGACTCTCGATTCACTATACGTTGGTGTTGTTCACATTATATGCACTTACGCGCCGATTGCCAACAAAACACACACATTTGATGCAGTTTCACTCACCGCCTGCGGTTTCCACTCATGACCGGGAACAAACACACACACTTGCAGAACACCGGAAACACAAACTGCATCACTGTTCCCTTAACGCTGCTCGTTGATGGACGCGCTCTTGCTCTCGCTGTGGTTGATGTGTGTGTGTGTGTGTGTGTGTGTGTGTGTGTGCGCTCATCCGGGAGAAATGCCCATACAAGGAATTCCGCCCTTTATGATGTCATACAGGGCCATACTCCAAAAATGTTTATGCATGAATTGCATTTTATGCATAAATTATGTTTATCATGAGAATCAACTCTTTAACAGTGTAAATAAGTCAGAATGCATGAAATAGCATGAAATAGCATTAGACACCCCCCCCGCCCCCCCTTTAAACCAATATTTGGGTTTGTCTATATTTGACCCAAACGGGTTGAAACAACCCAGCATTTTTTTGAGTGTCGCCTCACTGTAAATGGAGATGCATTAGAGATGAATCAGTTTGAACACCCAGGTCATTCTGATGATCCTTCTCCACCTTTAGTTGTCATAATTATTAATTTTACTCACTCACTCACTCACTCTCTCACACACACACACACACACACTCACTCACTCACTCACTCACTCACTCACTCACTCACACACACACACACACACACACACACACACACACACACACACACACTCACTCACTCACTCACTCACTCACTCATATACACACACACACACATTCACTCACTCACGCACACACACACACACTCACTCACTCACACACACTCACTCACTGATTTACTCACTCACTCTCTCACACACACACACACACACATTCACTCACTCACTCATATACACACACACACACACATTCACTCACTCACTCACTCATATACACACACACACACACACACATTCACTCACTCACTCTCACACTCACTGATTTACTCACACTCACTTCACACTCACTCACACACACACTCACTCACACTCACATACTCACTCACTGACTGATTTACACACACATTCACTCACTCACACACTCACTCACTCACTCACTCACTCACACATACACACACACACATTCACTCACTCACACTCACTCACTCACTCACTGATTTAATCACTCATTCATACACACACACATTCACTCACTCACACACTCACTCAATCACTCACACACACACACACACTCTCTCTCTCTCTCACTCACTCACTCACACACACACTCTCTCTCTCTCACTCACTCACTCACTCACACACACACACTCTCTGTCTCTCACTCACTCACTCTCTCTCTTCCTCCACTGTGAAGACTTCTCCAAATAAACTTTAAGGGCTCTGACCGGGCAGAGCAGGTGAAGTCTCCCCTCTTCCGCCGTCCCATGAGGTGGAGGGTGGAAGGCCTGAAGAACCACTGAACGTGCCATATTAGATGGCTGCGGCCTAGCTTCACCTTGGAGACCATCGCCAGTATGGACTATGGACATTTGTGCCCGCATCGTCGTGGAATCCCATATGACCCCCAGGAACGTAGTCCTCTGGGAGGGCGACAACACACTCTTTTTTGTGTTGAGTCTCAACCCCAAGCACCTGATATGGGCCAGAGCGACATCTCGATGCCGAACTGCCATCTCGCCCGACTCAGCTAGTATGAGCCAGTCATCGATATAATTGAGTACACGGATGCCCTGGAGTCTTAGTGGAGCCAGTGCTGCATCCATGCCCTTGGTAAAGCTGCTTCACGATGGCTGGGATTGTGAGCATCTTGAACCTGAATCTCCTCAGAGAACGATTCAAGTGCCTGAGATCTATTATTGGACGCAACCCCCCCATCCTTCTTGGGAACTATGAAGTACCGGCTGTAGAACCCGGACTCCTTGTTTGGCGGAGGAACACGTTCTATGGCCTCCTTTACCAACAGGGATTGTACTTCCTGATCCATAACCCGCACCTGCTCTGGGCCGACCACAGTCCAGACCACCCCATTGAATTCTACAGTTCCAGTAACCCAGTTCTACAGTACGCAGGGCCCACGCAGATATATTCGTAAGGCATGACCATGCGCCGAGATAATCTGCTAAGAGAACCAGCCTCTCGAGGCTGGCTTCGGGTGTCAATCGAGCCTCGTCCCCAACCCCCTGAAGCGGCTGCCGGGCAGGGAGTAGTTGAGGAGGATTTTCGGTGTGCGGACACGTTCGCTGCCCAGCCGCAGGTCTTTCTAGAGGCTGCTGGAGCGGCGCGCGAAAACAGTGTGGCCCGAAGCATACTGGACGGCGGGAACACAGCACTGATTCCCAGAGAGCTCCGGGTAGGAAGTGACCTCGATCGCTCCGACCCGGGGGTGACCGCTCTCGGCGGCCCGGCCGAAGCTAGGACCGCTTAGCGGAAGCCTTCTTCGCCTGAAGGACGGTCCTCAGATCGACCTCAGGCTCAGAAGTCTTACCGAAGTCCTTTGCACCTGACAATGCGAGGAGCTGGTGGACGGCCGAGGCTGCCCTTTTGAGGCAGCCTTCCCCGAGGAGTCAGGATGGCGAGGGAGGTATTGGTGAAAGGCCGCCGACTGCTTTTTCACCTCCTGAAACCTCTCGACGACGGTGTTAACGGCGCCGCCAAAGAGGCCAGAAGGTGAAATCGGGGAGTCTAGGAGAAAATGTTTCTCTCTCTCCTTCATCCATCCCACATTTCTATTTTCATCCAGCTCAACATCCATCCATCCATCATCCATCCATCCATCCATCCATCCATCCCACATTTCCATTTCCATCCATCCATCCATCCATCCATCCATCCATCCAGGCCTGCAACACAGCCATCATGTGCAGGCAGCTACCAGCCCGCCCAGCCGCCATATAGGCCCTGCCCACCAGCGAGGAAGTGTCTCTGCAAGGCTTGGTGGGCAGCGCCGGGGCCTTAAGGGACGAAGCGGCCTCGGGCGAAAGATAGCTCGCGAGAGCCTCTTCCACCCGCGGCAGAGTCCCATAACCAGCTTCCGCCACCCCCAGCACATTAGAGAAGTCGAGTACTGGGGGGTTGGAAAGCCTGGCCGAATATGGTTTTTCCCATGACTTGCACAACTCATTGAAAGTCGTGGGAAAAACGGAAGACCCCGGCGTGGAGGTTGAGCCCGACGCCTGAAAAAACGTTCGTCCAGCTTACTTGGTGGCTGGACTACTTGTTTTTCCTGTGGCCAATCAATGTTAAGTTTGGCCACAGCGCGGGTCAAAACCTCAACCAGCTCTTCTTGAGCGGGTGAGTGGAGTGGCGATTCGGGCTCCACCGCACCCGCCTCGATGCTCAGCACATCTGACTCCTCAGAGCCAAATCCTTAACACATTTCTATTTTCATCCAGCTCATCATCCATCCATCCATCCATCCCACATTTCCATTTTCATCCAGCTCAACATCCATCCATCCATCCATCTCACATTTCCATTTTCATCCAGCTCAAAATCCATCCATCCATCCCACATTTCCATTTTCATCCAGCTCAACATCCATCCATCCATTCATCCATCCCACATTTCTATTTTCATCCAGCTCATAATCCATCCATCCATCCCACATTTCTATTTTCATCCAGCTCAACATCCATCCATCCCACATTTCCATTTCCATCCATCCATCCATCCATCCCACATTTCTGTTTCTATCCTTCCATCTTTCCTTACATCTTTCCTTCCTTCCTTCCTTCCTTCCTATTGGCAGATACACAGAAACATTTATTTTACCAAATGAAGTGGTGAAATGCTCTAAAGTGACTCTTAGATGCATGATATTTGAATTTGTTAAGAGAAACCGATTACTGCAAAACTAAAGAGGGATAGATGGATGTAAAACATTCTTAAGGTCAGTAAGGATTAATATGAAATTATATACCTCCCTAATGGGATGTAATAATGGCTGTTTTATGTTTGAGGAGTATGTAATATCATGGCAGAAGAGCCTACAGTCTGTAATTCAGGGTCTGTGAAGCATTAACTGCTGGTGGGAGTAATCTTCATTACTACATTGATTAGATGTACTCATCAAATCGCACAGAGCAGAATGATCAGTCCCATCCGACCATGACCACGTGCAACCGGCTCAGAGCCACAGGGAATCATGGCACGAGAACAGGGATGAGAATGTGTGTGTGTGTGAGAGAAACAGAAAGGATGGCACAGTAAATCCTGAAATGTCCTCCTCATGGAAGAGGGAATCTGCTGAGAACAATGAAAACCAGATGGAGGTGTCCTGCGCTTTCTGTAGCGAATCGAATAAATGATGAGAGAAGTAGAGGAGAGAGAAGGCTTTTTGAGTTGTTGTATGATCACAGCTTTATTCTAATATATGCTGCCAGATTACTACATTTAAGCATGCTTGTGTAACATCTAACTAGGTTTTTACATATTCTCTGTGAAACATAATCATGTTTTTATTGAATAATGTCAATTTGAGTTGTGGCTTGTTCCAAGATCTCGATTCAAACGCCCACGCGATCTTACTCTTAAATGACAACGATTCGCTTATGTCTATTCAACCATTGACAAGTCCGATCACAGCGAACATTTGGTGTCGTGGCTGCAACAACAACATACAAAGTATGACAATATTCTCAGGTACTGATTATGTGCTTTATTTATGTTAAAAGCATCTAATGTGAGTTTTGCGTGCCCCTTTTGTCCATCCATAAGGAAAATAATGTCCATGACCGTGCCAAACACTGAGATGTATGCAATCACATGCATTCAAAAAAGTTCATATTAAAGCACGAAAGCCTGTTTGTAAAATTTACTAGCAATTTCTGAGCGAAAATCGTTTCTACACCAAATAGTTTTTCAGTGTAACCATGTTTTTGAGGTTTCTGTATGTGATTTAGTCCCAGCCTCAGACCATTGGCTGAACGTCTGATACATATGGCACACAAAATTGTAAACACTTCAGGATTTTCGAAGTCGTCATCTGATTGGTTGAATTCTACAGGATGTCCGGGAGACATGTGTGTCGCGCTTTAACGGTCCGCCTGGAAACGAAGGCAAACCCCCTCATGGAAGAAGCAAGCCATTGTGTTTACAACTGTGACAATGAGCGCTTATCAGGATCAACTAAACGCTGCATTTTCAAAAGCATGTGAAGTATGTAAAGTTCAAGGCATAGACTCTTTAAATTACATCCACGAGTTTTACACTCATAGGGATATGACTTGGAACAAAACGAACTGTGATTGGTTGCTTTACATGTCATTCAGACGGCCTCTAGGCGGTCCTTGGCCAATGAAAGCTGTGATTGAGCCCTTCTGCCGTCAGTCTGAAGCTCTGGCTACACGAGACTAGTATGTGTAAGTGTGTGTGTGGCTGTCGCAGGTGTTTTTAAAGAGCTGTCAGTGTGTCACCGCTGATGCTCATGACCTCCTCAGCACCTCGAAGATCAAACCAGCATGGTAGATGAAGAAAGTAAGAGGACCAGAAAGGATGAAACAGACTAATGATGTGGGGAGAACGTTGCTCTGTTTTGCATGTCTGTGCTGGAGAGATTTAGGTCAGATGTGGAGAATCAATGCAGTCTTCCTTTAAATGCATTTCCTAAAATGCAGTGTTTCACTCTTCAGGAAGTCAAACTGACTTATAGAGATTAAACTTAGAGGAAGTGTTTTAACATGCAGAGAAATGACACGCATGACCTTTTTATGTTCAGAATCAGTAAAGTGTGTAAGGCGAGTGTGTTATGAAGTCTCTTGCAAGATCAGAAATGAACTTTTCCTGTCACCGTCGCGGCGCTCTTTTTTCTGTATCACGTATTTTAGTAATCATCATAAGTTAGGTATCATATGAAAGAAACTCAAAATTCATCCTGTGAAAACTGTTTTGGAATTGGACGTTGCGTTACCATGGAAACGGTATTCTAAATTCTTCTAGTGGGCTCCTCCCCTAGTGGGCGGTGTCAGGTTTCATATTACAAAACTAATTTTTACTACTTTATCATCAAAACCTTTTCTAATCTTAACAAAACACATATCGTCGGAAAGGTCTGAGTCTCGAGGTCCCACTGTTTTGTGATAGAAGTGATATTTGGGCAGAAATTTATTAACTTGTTACAGGAGAATGCATCAGTGACACCTGGTGGCTGTTTTTGGTACAGCGCCTAAACTAAATCATCTTTTTGTGATATCAACTTCAAATTTGGAACACAACTTATTTTATAGTAATTTTAGAGTGAAAATTATTTTGTAAAATATGTTTTATATAAAATCAAATATTTAGTAGTACATTTGATTTACACTAAATTTAAACTTCCATAACTTTTTCATACTTTCATACAATAATCTGCTGAGTGTCTTATTTAAAACAAGACCAAACTTATATTCTATAAGGTATATATTACAAAGCATTCTTGAATTACATCCATTTAAGTTTGGATAGTGCATTTTCACATCTATTCTCAAAAAGGGGGGTGGCGGTTAAGGGTGATTATTTGCCCTCTAGAATTGATTTCCAGGGGCATTTTTGTTTTTAAAGGGATAGTTCACCCAAAAATGAAAATGTGATGTTTATCTGCTTACCCCCAGGGCATCCAAGATGTAGGTGTCTTTGTTTCTTCAGTAGAACACAAATGAAGATGTTTAACTCCAACCGTTGCAGTCTGACAGTCGTATAATGCATGTGAATGGTAACACATGAGAGTATGAGAACTATGAGAGTAAAAAAACATACACATACGAATCTATATTAAACCCTGCGGCTCGTGACGACACATTGATGTCTTAAGACACAAAACGATCGGTTTGTGCGAGAAACTGAACAGTATTTATTAAATTTTTTTACCTCGAATGCGATCTATGTGTGTAAATGGCCTATAAACAGGAATTCATTACAGGGTAGGGCTGCAATATTATTGCAATATTGTTGATTATTGCCCCTGGGATTGTAATAATGATTATTAATATTGATTAATACAATACATAAAACAGTTTGTTTGGGGAAACGGTGCATCATATTCTTGTATGCAACACAGACAAAACAAGCTAAGATCCATTTATGAATTATTTTATTGCTTTTTAGACATTAGAAAATCAAAACTTCACATTGGTGATTTTTGTAGCATGAAAAACAGAATTTCTTCATCATTGGTGACTAATGTAAACATCATCTCTGATTGGCCGCTGCATTCATAAGCTCAACAGAAATGTGTCTGATTGGTTCTAATGCACTAAATACACTATCTCTTATGCGACGCGTGCAGATCTATAAATACACACTTCATTCATTTTCACAATATTGTTAATTATTGCCCCTGATATTTTAATAATTATAATTAATATTGATTAATACAATACATAAAACAGTTTGTTTGGGAAAACGGTGCATCATATTCTTGTATGCAACACAGACAAAACAAGTTAAGATCCATTTATGAATTAGTTTTTTGCTTTTTACACATTAGAAAATCAACATTTCATATTGGTTTAGTAGCATGAAAAAAAAAAGTGAATTTCTTCATCATTGGTGACTAATGTAAAATTCTCTGATTGGCCGCTGCATTCATAAGCTCAACAGAAACGTGTGTTTGTGTGTGTGTTGGTTCTAGTGCACTAAATACACAAAAATATATCTTTTATGTGACGTGTGTAGATCTAAATGTAATACCGCAACATACACCTAATTCATTTTTACGTTTCACTTTAATCGCAACAGTCGTAAAAAATTTTGTTTAATTGCGCAGGTACATTTTATTGCACCCTTGTCTTAAATTTGGGGGGTATTTTTGTTCATTGTGGTGGGATTTTTGCCCCAAGCCCCCATTAACTCTGACCCTGATCTGTTGGTTTTATTAAAGCATGGATGGGATACCGGTCAGAACGAGGTCAGTGGCATTCACTTGTGGGAATGAGACAGGACACACAGTTTCCAAAGTATAAAAGAACATGTTGTATGTATTCAAGCCAGCGTTGCCGTGTGAGTGTGATCCAGAAGTGGCTGTGCATCATGACACTGACGCTTTTTGTGTAATGCATCCATACAGCCCTGTTTTTGCAGGTTTATTTCTATTTGATTCTATCTGAAAGTGACCCGAAGAGGTGCTGTCAATCTCACGCTCTCATCATCCTGACAGATAAACTGTTTCGCTGCTGCACAACTCCCAGTCCGTTCTGAAATGCTTCTTTCATGTCTGAAGTTATCAACCGTTTCTCTTTTGCATCCCCCTGTTTTCTAAAATTAATCATTAAGAAACTACAAGAGCTGTCACATTTTCTTTTAGAAGTGCTGCTGTTTTGGCATGTGTGTTTATTTTAATGTGTACATCTCATAAAACCTGTCACAAAATCTGCCTCATATTTTACCCAAAATCAAAAGCACTTTGTGCATAAGTTATGTTTTTATCTTGAAAATGTATTTTTAGGATTTTCAGCATTTTCTGATGTTTAAGCATATTCCCCCCAATTCTCATTATTGTAATGCCGAAAACACCATGCTCATTACAGTAATTATAAAGTATTATTTAAATTATCAAGTATTTTTATATCATGATTAAATAGGCTTATATGAATGCCTTAATCTGTATGACCATATTCTACATCCCGTAATTTAACTATTAATTAATAATCCCTTTTATTGAGGCAAAAGTCATAGTAAATAGTCAGTTATTAGTGAGAATTGGACCCTAATCTAAAGTGTGACCATCATTTCTTATATTATTGATATTATTTGACTTTGGAGTGAATTGTGACCTGGACAGTGTTTTGTGCGATTCACCCTGATGTGGGGAAACTGAAGGTCATGTTAGGATTTCTAGTGTCTTGTCTGTGTGAAGTCAAAGCCAAACGCTGGCAGAAACGGAGCTGGATGGGTTCCTTCTCATCCCACACGTGACCTCACAGGCCTGGCAGAACAACAAACGATCGTATGATAAATACACACACACGCTCGCCGGCGCTGTCACTCATTCACACGCAGCAGAGAGAGCATTCACTGATGATCCTCCGGGCTTTCCTCACACACCGCCTGGAGGAGGGAAGCTCACCTCCTACAACGTGGCGGGCAGTTCGCATTACCCTCTACTAGGGGTGTAACGGTACACGTATTCGTACCGAACCTTCATTTTTGTGTGCCGTTACACCCCTACCCTCTACGCATCTAATGAGGCGGAGGAACATTCAAGAGGAAACGAGGGTTGATTTTTGGATTGTGTTTCTTGTAGGGGTGTGACGAGACACTTGGCTCACGAGACAAGACACGAGATTGGGTTCATGAAATCCTCAATGACCAAATTCATGACTGGAAAAATAGTCTGCAGGTGCATTTTGAAATGCTTTAACTCATCGTCTTGTAATAAATGTCATTTCAGTTCTACTTTCTAAGTATGCATTGAAAGACACACAGTAATGTCCGACTTTAGCCTACTTAACAAACACATAAATTGTATGAATATGACTTATACTGATGAATAAATAGGCCTGTAAGTTAAAGCTATTAAATAGCAGTTTTTGTTAATACAATAAAGTAGCCACCACACTAATTTAAAAATAAACAAAATAACATAAAGTGAAAATAAAGTGGCATTTTGCGGTTATGGAAACAACTGTTACCATGGTGAATACACAATACATTATGAACTGTTAATGAATCATATAAACTGCTCCTGGTGAACAGAATGAACATCACACCTGCATGCCTTCCCAGCTCACACACGTCGAACCAGTCGCGGGATTTATTGGTACGTTACTTTTATTTCATGACTTACGAATTGTATAACGGCTGACAGGACAGGAAAGCGGTTTTCTGAGGTGAGAGAGATTTATTATTTCGTAACAAGCTACGAAAATGACGATGTTGCTGGGACACCAAGGTAGCATTTATCCAACCTGGCTAAATGGGGAAACTGGCTCTCTTTGTCCTTCCAGCTTGAGCGATCACCCAAGTCACGTGACATGCACTTGGAAGACAAAAGTTGGTGTATATTTAGTAAATAAT
Source organism: Coreius guichenoti (assembly GCA_039654105.1). NCBI lineage: Eukaryota > Metazoa > Chordata > Actinopteri > Cypriniformes > Gobionidae > Coreius > Coreius guichenoti. Next base: position 40,688,995 of record CM077179.1, on the reverse strand, counting down.
ATTATTATAATAATATTTAGTAAAAAATACAGCTCTTATTAGTTGTTAAAAGTGTACTGATTACTATTTAATCAAATGTCAAGGAAGAAAAAAATAGTTTTGTGGCGTAAGGTGAAGTGAGAGCTGGGCCGGGGCGCGATCGGTTCCACATGAGAGTATCGCGGTTCGTACCGTGGGTGGTGTATCGCGGTTTTCCGGTTCGGTTTGAATATCGTTACACCCCTAGTCTCTTCAGATCTTACTGTACATGAATTATGAGCTTCCAGAACTTCTGACTGAGGCTGTGTGTGACCTCCTAATTTAGCTCCTTTCCACAAATTGAACACAGAAATAAAAACAGTATACATAACAAAAATAAAACAGTTTCTTAAGTCAATCAATAAGTGCAACCACAATCAAAGCACTCTCTCAATATTCAAAGTGCAAACAGAGAGCAGAGGTAGAGGTGGTTACAACTACACAGCCCAGCATAAGATAGCGTTGATATCTGGAGACTAATTTGCGTGAATCAGGGAGCTTGCGTTTACTTTCGCTTTCAATTCGCGATTGCACGTACTCTGTGTATTGGGAGCGACGGTGCTGAGCGCGCATTCTAGATCGCGCATTTATCAGACGCTCTGTCAGGCTCTGTTGCACACCAATCCTTCTTGTCAGTCATCCCGCCTTACTCTCGTCACATGATCAGTGACCTGTGATTCCTGCTGCACTGTGCGCGACTGCAGCTCGTGCTGGATGCGCAGAGCAGACGTTTACAATTGAAGCGATCGTTATCCAACTAAATGGTTTTTATTTCTATAAAAAAAGCAAAATGACAATGTAATGTAAAAGTGGCGCTGCATATCCCATGCTAATTTCACCCTCATGCTCTGTCATGGCGATATCGCGAGACAGCTTTTCACTCGACGAGAAATCTCGTCAAATTTAATCTCGTGGCATGAGATCTCGTCACACCCTTAATCCCAGTATTAAGCTGGAAATTCAGTTTCTCAGATGTTGCGCTTTCATAGCTCAGCAGACCGATGGAGTTTCTCAGATGTTTGTCCTAAAATGTATTTGTAGAAGTAGATATAGACACTAACGAGATGGTGGTTAAAAGTACAGTAAGAAAATGATTTCCGTGATGCGGAAAATGCGGACGGAACCGCGGAATCCGGTCATAAAAACGGAATTTACTGTATAACTTCATCTCCAGAGCCGCTCTGAGAGTCACTTCACGAGCATTTTACCGTTTCACTTGAGAAAAACTATCGTCATCATATCATAAACACACAGAAACTCAAAGATCTTCATGGCAGCCCGTCAAAATAAAAGTTCGGTTTAACTTGAAATTGTGACTGAAATATATTACTGTTGTACAGTAGAATTTCGCTACATCTCAATGTAATAATAATACTAACACTAATAATAATAATAAATTATTATTAAAACTTATTATTTTTTTTAAGGAATAATCACAATTTTTCTTTCATGTTTTAATTTTATTAGTAAAGCTCTGTTGTGGAGCACTTTGACAAAAGTTTTGTTTAATTTCATGATTAAAAGATAAATTACATTAATGTTTTATGCCTTCATTTGATTGCCAGAAAAAATTAAAACACAGAATTTCTGAAAAAGAAAAATCATATAAATAAATAAAATTAATAAATTGTTGTTTTTATGAATTCAATTAATTAGACATGCTTTTTGATTATTAAAATTTAATTAAACAATTAAAATGTAACCAAGAAAACTTAAAACAGAAAACATAGAATTTGGTAAAAATAAAACGGAATTTGAGAATTTTTCAAAATTTCATAGGGCCCAAAACATGTAATTTTAAAAAAAACTTTTAATACATTGTTGTCAAATTGTATAAGTTTCATGATTTCAATTAATTAGACATGCTTTTTGATTACTAAAATGTAATTTGGCCATTAAAATGCATTTTTTTTTTTAAATTAAAATGGAAAATACGGAATTTGGGAAAAAATAAAAACAGATTTCCTAGGGCCCTAAGTAAGCGGCTGTAATGTGGAGATGTTTTGATATTGGAACAAATGTAAATGCTTTATTTCAGTGAGTGGCCCGTTTCCTCCTCAAACACTGAAACATTTATATCTTCTGCATTATTTCCCTTTATCCCTCAGGATTTGATGGAGGCATCTACCCCATTATTTGGATTTTTGTTGTTGTTGTTTAAAATAGAGTCTTAAAATGCTCATTTATGGTTATACAGATGATGTCTATAGTAGAGCTGCAGAATTAATCGAAATGAACCCAAATGCCAAAGCCTGCAATATAATTAAATTAATTCTTATCAACAGAAGAAAAGGGCTCCCTGAGGTTTCCCGTCAAAATAAAGATCTGATGGTTTAACGTTTTAAAATGAAGAAATTAGGACAGCCATAAAAAATAGAATTATTATAATTTTTTTCCTAATATTATCAATCTTACAGGTAAAGAAGTTCATAAAGTCATTACTGCTGTGCTGTTTACAAACATCAGAAGGTGAAGCTTTATCTTTGGTTAATTTAGCCACTGTATCGAATAAATACCTAGGGTTGTGTTTGTGTTCTTCTAAGAGAGTCGAGAAATAAGCAGATCTAGCAGTTTTTAGGGCCTTTCTGTATGCAATCATGCTCTCTTTCCACGAAATGCGAAAAACTTCTAGTTTTGTTTTCTTCCAGCTGCGCTCCATTTTTCTGCGCTCCAATCGAAATGAAACCAAAATGCCAAAGCCTGCAATATAATTAAATTAATGCTTATCAACAGAAGAAAAGGGCTTCCTGAGGTTTTCCGTCAAAATAAAGATCTGATGGTTTAACGTTTTAAAATGAAGAAATTAGGACAGCCATAAAAAATAGAATTACTATAAAATATTATATTATTATTAAAATATTATATAATATATTATTTTTTTTACAGTGAAATATGACAATAGTAATACGTATTATTTTGTTTTTTAATAATAATAATAATTGTTGTTGTAGTTATTTTTATAGCCATATTGATATATAATCACAAATTATTAGCCAAATTATGCAGCCCTAAAAACAAGCACAGCAAACCTAGAATTGTTTTTAATCGCATTTTGAATTTAATTTTTTCCTCTCATTGTGCAACCCAAGTCTATAGAAGCCTTGGCAATTTTACTAATTCAAATTGTAAACAGATATTCTCTGATTATGTAATGTGCATGAAACTGATGACATTGAGTTTTTCTGTAGATAATAATCTTTTACTGTCAGTTTTTCTGTTGGCAGTTTTTAGCGTGCGCATCTGTAGTGTATTTACTGTACATGTCACACACATGCACACGTCTTTCATGGCATCATAAATGCGCTTTAGTTTCTGCTGAAGGTGCAGTGATATATTTTGCTGTTCTGCGCAAAACGTGATGAAATCCGAGAGCTTCCACACTACCGGATCAAAGTAATCCAATTATGAAAATGAGCTTATTTTTGCCCTCTTTCTCTTTGTCTCTCTATCTTAATTTAAAGTTGTTCTGGGATCACTCTTATCAGTGTGGGCTGCCGAAACTAAATCATTCATCTACCCTAAAATAATGAGTGTGTAAATGTACTGAGGACGCAAGAGAGCGTTTGGTGAAAACTTTCTTTCTCTTGATTCATAATCCTCTGTTTTTCTCCCACAGGTTTTTGGAAAACTCTCTGCTCAGCGCTGAGGCGAAAGATGGAGAGATTCTTCCTCCGACCATCCAGAAGCTGATGAAAGGATACAACAAATACCTCCGGCCTTTCTTTGACAGTGAGGACATAATGAATGTTTAATGCATGCATGTGTATTCGTAGGTGCCCTCACACAGATTGATTGATGCTCCATTATATTACAATCAAATGTGAATTCTGAATGTGATTAAGCCACAGCATCATCAATCAGAAAGGGAAAGAAAGACACTTGGAAATCACTAAGGACAAGTTTTGTTGTGCATTCATAACAACATGCATTAACTAACTCTCTTTAACCCCTTACTAGACACCCCCCATTTCCATACCCGAAATAAAAAGGTTGCTGCTCATAAGTCATTCTGGATAGACACATAACCAACACTTCTATAAAAATATTATATAAATGTGGTATAACAACATGTTTAACCACAATTAAAGTAAAGCCGCAAGTGTGATCATGCTTAATTTCAAATCTGAGGATTATATCTCTAAAACGATGCATTTTATGAATCATTTAATAAGACCATCTTATGTGTGTTTTTAGAGAAGGCTAATAAAAATGCTAATGAGATTTATGACCCCTATAACTCCCCTGCACTCTAATGTCTGGGGCGGAGAACTGCCCCATTCATGTTTCTATTGTTCTCTCTCGATGAATGTTAGCACCTCTGCCGGTATGAGACTTAATCTTCATTATTCTTTTGTTTTTATTCTTTTGTTTGTATTCAGCCATTATTAGCCTTTATTCTGGCATTATGGCTTGCCAATCAACACCACTTTCACCCCAGATTCGTTAATCCACTTATTACCTGAAGTCTTTCTTAAAAAAAAAAGAAAAGAAAAGGAAAAAAGGCATTTTCTTTGGACCTTATGTGAATTTTTGTAACAAAATAGACAGGTGCAACAGGTGCATTAGAGCTACAATTAGCATCAAGCTACATAACACTTTAAAAGATTAATATTACCATTTTATTCAAAACTCACTTTAAACCACCAATGAGTGTTTGTAATAACTTCAGACTGCGATTTAATATGGATTTTGGTCATATAATGTTGTTGAAATATGTTATACTTAGCATTTTATTTGGCTACAACTGCTGATCATGCATAGTGTAAACATTCCTTATGCATATGAATATACCCCAAATCACATGAAAATCACACACAAACCATACACCATCGTAATCGTGTGTTTATTCTCTTCATTTTTGATGTGTAGAAACGTTTGTTTGGCTATGTTTGTCACAAATATGTTTATCGAGGAAGTGTATATGACAGCGTCATCCAGAAAGGCAGGAATTATGGTCACGTTCACTCACGTAAGATGATTGACAGCTGTACGGCGAGAGATCATAGCTGATGCAAACCAGGAACAAGAGACCCAGAGCTTCGCTCTGAACGCTCCTTTATCTCTTCATATGGCATAAATCAGTGAGAAATGAATAGAAATGATATTCTGAATGACGAAATATTTTGCAAACGGACGCCGTGTAGTGCATATATGTGAACACAAATAAAATGCAGCAGATGTGAGTGAATTCATATTTGTGTTGATATTCTATTCAAAATATTAAAAATTACAGATCGATTATTTTGCACTCCTGACATAAATTATGAAATGAATGTCACTGCAGCCTAGTTTTATCATAAACAGTGGTCAAATATGTAAGCTGGAGTCCTTAGTCTTTCTAATGATACACAGTTTGTCCAGATCATGTAAGAGTGTGATGTTTTAACGTGCAGTAAATGTTGAACAACAATAATCTGGGGCCGTCTGCGATCTTTGAACGTAAAGGGTTAAGCTGTAGTTGACCTGACAGAGAAAACTGACTGCAGAAGAAGACCGTTTATGTTAATTCCCACTATAGCACCTCTCATGGCATCTCCTGAGGATGCAATGCATACTTGTTGCATTATGAATTGCGATGGCACATGCAATCAAGCTTGCGTTGCTCCCAAACACACATGCATGCTCATGCACCAGCGTTATTTTACTAATGCAAATAAAACTCCCTTCAGAGGTCAAAACTTGTGACTGTAGGAAATAAATCCAGCACACACAGGTTAGAGAAACTCAGTGAATCTATTGCTGTCTGTGTGTCTCTCCTCGTCTCCTCCTGTTGCTCCTGTTGTGAATTATTGATGTTTTTCTGTTGCTTCTTTAGCAGTTGGGTCTCTTACCAGCGTCACTTCAATCTCTATCATTTATGGAGGAAGCTTCTTTAAAACTGTAGCTTGTCAACTTCTAACTTAAAGTCGGCATGAAAGGGAAGTTGCACTACCTTCTCTCCCCTATTGTGCCGTATATCTGAGTGAAACGCTTCTCAAACAAGAACTAATGTAGGGCGGGGCTTGATTTTGTCTGTGGGGAATTGATTGGATTGTTGTGGTTTGCTATTAGTGGATCTCATGTGAGTGACAGGTTGCCCCGCCCTCGTCATCAGAGAAGAGATGATGCTGTTATTCTGATTCAAGATTGAGGAACATGAATTTAAAGGGGTCATGAACTGAGAAATCAAATTTTCCTTGAGCTTTTGACATATAAGAGGTCATCATACTGTAAGAATATACTGTATGTTTCAGAACTGAAAACTTCCTTGTTAGTTCAAAAACAGCTTTTATTGTAACCAAGCCCAGAGAACGACTCATTAGTTGAAAGACCGCCTCTGCCGAAGAAGATCAACGCCTACTTCATCATCGCAACTTTGGCCCCGCCCACTGGAGTGTTAGTGAGATGACGAGGAGAGACGAACGGACTAAAAATAACATTACCTTCCAAAGGATCCTAATGCTAGGAATGTGCTTATTTATTTTCAACAATGTGGATGTCTCAGTTGAGCATTATTTATTTGTATTCGCTACATTTCACTGTGGATTCTTTGGTAAATCAGTCGCAATTTCTGTGCAGGCTTTGCAAACAGACTTTTACGATATGGACTCGACAGTAATGCCACAACGTAAGTAACCGTGTTGATTCTAATGCCTGATCTGAGACCAGTGATTTCTGATAGGTAATGATTCATGTACAGTCAGATGTTCTTTGTCTATGTATCAGTAAATCAAACCAGTGACTAAATGCTCAACTTCACATTGTTTCTCTTAGTAGGAGGAAAATAATATTATTTGAACTGTGATTAAATTATATATAGAAAGTGTTCAAAGAACGCTCCCTTTGCAATCGCTGGAGCTGTCAATCAAACAGCACGAGTTTATCAGTGACTGAGTTCTGTACTCTCGCCAAAACTCCCGTAATAATCAACAAAATATCTTATTTACATCATGTTTGCACTGTTAGTTATGATGAAAGCAATCGTTAGTGTGCAGAAATCGAGTTGCATTGACAAGATCACTGCATTCATGAGCTCAACATGTCTGTGATCGGCTAAAATGCTCATCACTGCAACCTTTCATGCCACCATCTGAATATAATGCCATAGATATGAATATGATGCTATAATCAACACTTTTCACAATTAGTTAACCTTGAGAACTGTAATAGTAAAAACATGCTAAAGGTTTTTGAGAGAGTTCCACATGTAACACTAGCTATTTCATATGCAAAGATGTCAGCCAATCACAGCAGTGGCCGTTTACGCTGAAGTCTCACAGCAGCCAATCACAGCAATGGGCGTTTACGCTGAGTCTCACAGCAGCCAATCAAAGCAGTGAGCGTTTACGCTGAAGTCTCACAGCAGCCAATCACAGCAATGGGCGTTTACGCTGAAGTCTCACAGCAGCCAATCACAGCAGTGGGCGTTTACACTGAAGTATCACAGCAGCCAATCACAGCAGTGGGCTTTTACACTGAAGTCTCACAGCAGCCAATCACAGCAGTGGGCGTTTATGCTGAGTCTCACAGCAGCCAATCACAGCAGTGAGCGTTTACACTGAAGTATCACAGCAGCCAATCACAGCAGTGGGCGTTTACACTGAAGTATCACAGCAGTGGCCGTTTACATTGAAGTCTCGCAGCAGCCAATCACAGCAGTGGGCGTTTACGCTGAAGTATCACAGCAGTGGGCGTTTACACTGAAGTATCACAGCAGTGGGCGTTTACACTGAAGTATCACAGCAGCCAATTACAGCAGTGGGCGTTTACACTGAAGTATCACAGCAGCCAATCACAGCAGTGGGCGTTTACACTGAAGTATCACAGCAGTGGGATTTTACACTGATGACTCACAGCAGCCAATCACAGCAGTGGGCGTTTACATTGAAGTCTCGCAGCAGCCAATCACAGCAGTGGGCGTTTACACTGAGTCTCACAGCAGCCAATCACAGCAGTGGGCATTTACACTGAAGTATCACAGCAGTGGGCGTTTACACTGAAGACTCACAGCAGCCAATCACAGCAGTGGGCGTTTACGCTGAAGTCTCACAGCAGCCAATCACAGCAGTGGGTGTTTACACTGAAGTATCACAGCAGCCAATCACAGCAATGGGCGTTTACGCTGAGTCTCACAGCAGCCAATCACAGCATTGGGCGTTTACACTGAAGTCTCACAGCAGCCAATCACAGCAGTGGGCGTTTACGCTGAGTCTCACATCAGCCAATCACAGCAGTGGGCGTTTACACTGACGTCTCACAGCAGCCAATCACAGCAATGGGCGTTTACGCTGAGTCTCACAGCAGCCAATCACAGCAGTGGCCGTTTACACTGAAGACTCACAGCAGCCAATCACAGCAGTGGGCGTTTACATTGAAGTCTTGCAGCAGCCAATCACAGCAGTGGGCGTTTACACTGAAGACTCACAGCAGCCAATCACAGCAGTGGGCGTTTACACTGAAGACTCACAGCAGCCAATCACAGCAGTGGGCGTTTACATTGAAGTCTCGCAGCAGCCAATCACAGCAGTGGGCGTTTACGCTGAGTCTCGCAGCAGCCAATCACAGCAGTGGGCGTTTACGCTGAGTCTCGCAGCAGCCAATCACAGCAGTGGGCGTTTACGCTGAGTCTCACAGCAGCCAATCACAGCAGTGGCCGTTTACACTGAAGACTCACAGCAGCCAATCACAGCAGTGGGCGTTTACACTGAAGTCTCGCAGCAGCCAATCACAGCAGTGGGCGTTTACACTGAAGACTCACAGCAGCCAATCACAGCAGTGGGCGTTTACGCTGAAGTCTCACAACAGCCAATCACAGCAGTGGGCATTTACACTGAAGTCTCACAGCAGCCATTCACAGCAGTGGGCGTTTACATTGAAGTCTCGCAGCAGCCAATCACAGCAGTGGGCATTTACACTGAAGACTCACAGTAGCCAATCACAGCAGTGGGCGTTTACATTGAAGTCTCGCAGCAGCCAATCACAGCAGTGGGCATTTACGCTGTAGTCTCACAGCAGCCAATCACAGCAGTGGGCGTTTACATTGAAGTCTCGCAGCAGCCAATCACAGCAGTGGGCGTTTACACTGAAGACTCACAGCAGCCAATCACAGCAGTGGGCGTTTATGTTGAAGTCTCACAGCAGCCAATCACAGCAGTGGGCGTTTACGCTGAAGTCTCACAGCAGCCAATCACAGCAGTGGACGTTTACACTGACTTCTCACAGCAGCCAATCACAGCAGTGGGCGTTTATGCTGAAGTCTCACAGCGGCCAATCACAGCAGTGAGCGTTTACACTGAAGTCTCACAGCAGCCAATCATAGCAGTGGGCGTTTACACTAAAGTCTCACAGAAGCCAATCATAGCAGTGGGCGTTTACACTAAAGTCTCACAGCGGCCAATCACAGCAGTGGGCGTTTATGCTGAAGTCTCACAGCGGCCAATCACAGCAATGGGCGTTTACGCTGAAATCTCACAGCACCCAATCACAGCAGTGGGTGTTTACACTAAAGTCTCACAGCAGCCAATCACAGCAGTTGGCGTTTACACTGAAGTCTCACAGCAGACACGCCCCTTCAAACAGAGCGTTCAAATCAGTGGCTGAAATCAGGGCAGGAAAAATGCCTTTTATTTCTAAATTATGACAATTTTTGATGTAAAAATCATACTAACATGATAAGTGCACCCCAGGAAACATTATACAATGCAGTTCATGACCCCTTTAAAACAATTATGTGCTTTAAGCCATTTAGGCGATAACTATAAGCAACTAAAAAGCAATGCCAACTTCAGGAAATGCATGATAAAGTGTAAACCTTGAATGCATTTGGATTAAAGCGTCTGCCAAATGCATAAATGCAAATGTAAAAGTAGCTGACTAACTTGAGCTGTTGAATGAGACACAGCTCCAGTTAACTCCAGTACAGTTTGCGGTCGGTCTGAAAGCAATCTGCTGTTTGATGGCGAATCATTTGCATCTTCAATGCTCCCCGTCGCACTTGTAGTATAATGTGTTTCTCACAGCTGCTTGTCTCAGAATAAATTGCCGTTTCTGCTCACATCCTTCACATCTCTTGCGGTAGAGAAATGCGAGTGCCGTTCTGTGTGTGATTTGCTGGTGAATCCAAAGGGACAAATACTTCAATAACAGTGAAGCTCATTCCCTGGTTTCTGTGGTAAACAGCTGCTGCTGGTATTCACGTACTGCTGACCCCGAAGTACAGTGGAACTGAATCAGCTCGAACCAAGTGTAGAAAGAGCAGTGTGTGTAAGGAAAACAATGAGAGCATGTTTGATTATTGCCTCAGCGAATATTCAAAATCCCGTTGTGTTCCACTGAAGTTATTGCTATTTTTCTGTAAATTTGCCCCCAAAATTGTCCATCCAATTCATGTACAGGGCTCTGACTCGCTGTGTTTTGCTGATGTGAAGATTTTAGAAGTAAAACGTGTTTTCCACATGATCAGCTTTAATGAGCAGAGAGTGCAGAGTTTGGCTCCCAGGGTTTCCATCTTTAACAGCTCTTCTCAGAATGATTGTGTGTTATTGAAATGCACATGACGTTCACATGCCTTCTCTCCATCTGTTGTCTAGATGGTCCTGTCACGGTGGGCATGAGTTTAGACATCGCCAGTATTGATACCATTTCAGAGATCAACATGGTGAGAGGAACAGTGCAACCTCACATCTATGATTTAAATGAAGACATTTCATTATACAGCAGTTTACATGAATGATAACTTGATCATTCTTATGTGCTCGTAAGTGAGTGTTATTTATTAATTGCTCATACTTGAGGTTAATGGTTTGTTCACATTCTAATAAACTCTTCTCTCATCCCACACTATGATTATTAATATTATTATCATTATTATTAATATTAACAACAGTAATTAAAAAAAATAAAAATAATAACAATTAAATTACTATTAATAATGAATAATGGAAAATATATATATATATTTTAAATGATTTATTATTATTATTATTATTATTAGTTTATTAAATATAATACTAAGAATTCAAAATATGTAAACATTTATTATTATTAATATTATTATTGATAAAAAAATACAGAAGATTAATACTACTAATAATAATGAATAATTCAAAATAAATTGTAATATTTACAGATTATTTATATATATATTTTTAAATGACATCAATAATAAATAAATAATAAATAAATAAATAAAATTTCATTTGTATTATTTGTTTAATAATAATAATATAAATAATAATTCAACATTTATTATTATTATTGATATTTTATTTTTTTAAATCACAATGAAAAATAAATAATTTAAAAAAATTATTATTACTATTATTATTTGTTTTATTGAATATAATTGAATATAATTATAATACTACTAATAATTCAACATTTATTATTATTATTAAAAATACAGAAGAATAATGATACTAATTATTAATTATTACAAATTATTATTATTATTGTTTTTAATGATTTAATCACATAAATAATAATATT
>CM077179.1:40615011-40672511 GCA_039654105.1 Coreius guichenoti | reverse complement strand
AAATCCTCATATTAGAATGATTTGTGAAGGATCATGTGACACTGAAGACTGGAGTAATGATAGTAATGATCACAGGAATAAATGACACTTTACTATATATTCACATAGAGAACAACTGATTTACACTGGAGTAATATTTCACAATTTTTACTGTATTTTTGATCCAATAAATGCAGCTTTGATGAGTACAAGAGACTTCAGTCTGGAACCTTTAAAAATCTTGCCAACCACAAACATTTTGAATGGCTTTTCTGTGTAATAATACTTACAGTGCAATTCATAAGTTATTGTATGATTCAAGGGTAAATTGTGCACAAAAGTGCTGATCATACTGTCATAATAGCAGAACTGTTTCTGTGTCCACAGGGGGTTATAATGTCAATGACGTGATGTTTTACTGGGCGCGTGGGAACGAGTCTGTGAGCGGTTTGGACACGCTGAGACTGGCCCAGTACACCGTAGAGGATCATTACACCTCCGCGTCTGAGGCTGTGTACGAGACAGGTACACAAGACCACAAACACGATCCAACCAGTTTACTGAAATAGGCCAGATCAGAATTTCATCAAAAATAGCACCCAAACAGGTTAAACTGTCTGTCCATGTGCAGGGCTCCAGACAAAAAAATCAATTAAGGAGCCATTGGCTCCTATAAGGGAAAAAGTTAGGCGCCAAACTATTTTTTTAAATACCACAAAAGAATAAACGTGTTTTAATTTTTCACGTGCGATTATATGGGCGGTGTTGAATTTCATTTTTAGCTCCTTCAAGTCTTTCTCATGTAGACAACCGTTTAAGTAAAAATATAAGGATTATGTGATATAGTGCATATATTTAGCAAAGTGCCCATAACTTCTAAATATATGATTTATTGATGGTCTTGAAGCAGAAGACTTTTACTGTAGCATTCAGGGCTCGACAGTGTGAGCGTTTCACTCGCATTTGCGCCTAAAAATAGACGTGTGTGTACTGTAAAATGTATTTTGGAGCACGTGTGCGAATAAACAATCCCTGCGGATCAGTTTTCTTAAATGTAAGATCATGTTCAATACCTTAAATGCTATAACAAGCGTCTTAATGATCATTTTAAGGCGTCTTATATTTTGGGGATGGAAAAACATAAATGGCGACACTGCCTAATGTGATTATTAATCTTCATAAGGCTCTGATTTCATTAATAAATGTGAGCGCTTCACGTCTCAGAGCCTGAAGGTGGCGCTGTTGTGCGTTCAGGCTCACACACATTTATGCCGAACACACTAATGCTGATCAATTATGACATGTTTACTGTACGGTGTTTATACTGTAATATGTTGTGTACGGTTGTAAGAATGCATATTTTATCCCCTCGTCTGAATCTGAATGAGCTCCTGCAATAATAAAGCATAGACATTTCAAAATAAGAGTCTTGGTGTATTTCAGGCTTGTTTATTAAATAAAAGTCACGCCGTGCGTCCAATTTCCACCCCGGTTATTATTTAGTTACACAAACTGTATGTAATTTAATTTAATATCCATTTAATTTAAAGTAAACTATTGCCCCGTCACAGGAACAACATTATTTGACACATATTATTAAATATATAGATTTTACTAGCATTAGTGTTATTATAGTTAACAAAAACTAAAACCATAAAAACATCTCTTTACTTGAAATAAATAAATGTTAACTGACATAAAATAAAATATAAAAAAAACTTATTTTCATTTAGTTTCATTAACCTGATGTACCAAACTAAAACTGAAATAAAAATTAATAAAAACTATACAGACATTTTTCCAAAAATAACAAAAACTAAAAAAAAAATGACAAAACAACAGAGTTACTAAACCGTTTAACTAGAATTAAAATGAAAGCAGAATTAAATTGAATTGAAAACATTAACAAAAACGATATAGTATCTCAGTGATACTAAAATAACACTATATGGCCAAATCTGTTACAGTGTGTTTTATATATAAATGCAGAAATAGTTAGCTAACACCCCTAAAGTTTCTAAATGCGCTCCTAAATTTTTCAACTTAGAGCACAGGTGCACCTTGGGAAAAGTAAGTGTCAAGCCCTGTAAGTAAGTGTCATATCACTGAGAAAAGTTTCTTTGATTCTCTTCCCAGGAAACTATCCCAGGCTGATCTTTCATTTCGAGCTGAAGAGGAGCATCCTGTACTTCATCCTGGAGACCTACGTGCCCTCCAGCCTGTTGGTGGTTCTCTCCTGGGTCTCTTTCTGGATCAGCCAATCGTCTGTCCCCGCACGCATTTGCATAGGTACAGTTATGCATTTCATGGGCTGTGTGAATTTTTTTTTTTTTTTTTTTTTTTTGGAAAATATTTTTATTCCCAGGGCTTACATTTTTTTACGCTTACTTTTTTCCCAAGGTGCACCTGTGCTCTAAGTTGAAAAATTTAGGGGTGTTAGCTACCTATTTCTGCATTTATACATAAAACACACTGTAACAGATTTGGCCATATAGTGTTATTTTAGTATCACTGAGATAATATACACTCACCTAAAGGATTATTAGGAACACCTGTTCAATTTCTCATTAATGCAATTATCTAATCAACCAATCACATGGCAGTTGCTTCAATGCATTTAGGGGTGTGGTCCTGGTCAAGACAATCTCCTGAACTCCAAACTGAATGTCAGAATGGGAAAGAAAGGTGATTTAAGCAATTTTGAGCGTGGCATGGTTGTTGGTGCCAGACGGGCCGGTCTGAGTATTTCACAATCTGCTCAGTTACTGGGATTTTCACGCACAACCATTTCTAGAGTTTACAAAGAATGGTGTGAAAAGGGAAAAACATCCAGTATGCGGCAGTCCTGTGGGCGAAAATGCCTTGTTGATGCTAGAGGTCAGAGGAGAATGGGCCGACTGATTCAAGCTGATAGAAGAGCAACTTTGACTGAAATAACCACTCGTTACAACCGAGGTATGCAGCAAAGCATTTGTGAAGCCACAACACGCACAACCTTGAGGCGGATGGGCTACAACAGCAGAAGACCCCACCGGGTACCACTCATCTCCACTACAAATAGGAAAAAGAGGCTACGATTTGCACGAGCTCACCAAAATTGGACAGTTGAAGACTGGAAAAATGTTGCCTGGTCTGATGAGTCTCGATTTCTGTTGAGACATTCAGATGGTAGAGTCAGAATTTGGCGTAAACAGAATGAGAACATGGATCCATCATGCCTTGTTACCACTGTGCAGGCTGGTGGTGGTGGTGTAATGGTGTGGGGGATGTTTTCTTGGCACACTTTAGGCCCCTTAGTGCCAACTGGGCATCGTTTAAATGCCACGGCCTACCTGAGCATTGTTTCTGACCATGTCCATCCCTTTATGACCACCATGTACCCATCCTCTGATGGCTACTTCCAGCAGGATAATGCACCATGTCACAAAGCTCGAATCATTTCAAATTGGTTTCTTGAACATGACAATGAGTTCACTGTACTAAAATGGCCCCCACAGTCACCAGATCTCAACCCAATAGAGCATCTTTGGGATGTGGTGGAACGGGAGCTTCGTGCCCTGGATGTGCATCCCACAAATCTCCATCAACTGCAAGATGCTATCCTATCAATATGGGCCAACATTTCTAAAGAATGCTTTCAGCACCTTGTTGAATCAATGCCACGTAGAATTAAGGCAGTTCTGAAGGCGAAAGGGGGTCAAACACAGTATTAGTATGGTGTTCCTAATAATCCTTTAGGTGAGTGTATAGTTTCTGTTCATATTTTAATTCTGCTTTCATTTTAATTTTAGTTAAAAGTTTTAGTAATTCTGTTATTTTGTCATTTTTTTTTTAAAAATCGGTATAATTTTTATTAATTTTTATTTCAGTTTTAGTTTGGTACATCAGGTTAATTTCAACTAAATGAAAATAAGATTTTTTTTGTATTTTATTTTATATCAGTTAACATTTATTTATTTCAAGTAAAGAGATTTTTTTTTATGGTTTTAGTTTTTTGTTAACTATAATAATCTATATATTTAATAATATGTGTCAAATAATGTTGTTCCTGTGACGGGGCATCCCAGACAGAAGATACAATAGTTTACTTTAAATTAAATGGAAATTAAATTAAATTATATACAGTTTTTGTAACTAAATAATAACCGGGGTGGAAATTGGACGCACGGCGTGACTTTTATTTAATAAACAAGCCTGAAATACACCAGGACTCTTATTTTGAAATGTCTATGCTTTATTATTGCAGGAACTCATTCAAATTCAGACGAGGGGATAAAATACGTATTCTTACAAACGTACACAACATATTACAGTATAAACACCGGACAGTAAACACTGTCATAATTGATCAGCATTAGTGTCGTTTGGCATAAATGTGCACTATCAGTCTCCGCTCTAATTCATCCCAAAGGTGTTCTATCGGGTTGAGGTCAGGACTCTGTGCTCTCTACACACTGTTCTTGAGCTCATCTGAAGGCCACAGAAGTTTGGAGGTCTGTAGCTATTGACTCTGCAGAAAGTTGGTGACTTCTGCGCACTGTGACCCTCAGCATGCGCTGACCCCGCTCTGTGATTTTACGTGGCCTATCACTTCGTGGCTGAGTTGCTGTTGTTCCCAATTGCTTCCACTTTGTTATAATCCCACTAACAGTTGAGCGTGGAATATTTAGTAGTGAGGAAATGTCAGGAATGGACTTATTGCACAGGTGGCAACCTATCACGGTACCACGCTTGAGTTCACTGAGCTCCTGAGAGCGACCCATTCTTTCACAAATGTTTGTAGAAGCGTCTGCATGCCTAGTGCTTGATTTATACACCTGTGGCCATGAAGTGATTGAACACCTGAATTCAGTGATTTGGAGGGGCGTCCCAATACTTTTGGCAATATAGTGTAGCATCTATCGCTATTTGCACTTAGTGTAAATAGCCACTGCCAATATTCTGACCTTATTTAGACGAATTAATTGGAAAGAACATCCTAGAAACCACATAGTCAATATAATAACAGCCTAGTTGATTTTCTGACTGATAAACACACCAGAGCTGGGACTGTGTGCTGTCTGTGCTTGTTCCAGGCGTGACCACCGTCCTCACGATGACCACACTGATGATGGGTGCCCGCACGTCTCTGCCCAACGCCAACTGCTTCATCAAGGCCATCGACGTGTACCTGGGCATCTGCTTCAGCTTCATCTTTGGAGCGCTGATCGAGTACGCGGTGGCCCACTTCTGCACGCTGCACCACCCCGACTGCAACAGCGCACTCATGGTAAGAGAGGGCCGAGGACTCGGCCTTCATCATCTTCATCTTCATCTGTGGTGTTTTCTGTGGTAAGCAGCACTATTATTGCTCATACTGTACTTGTGCAAAAGATAAAGACGTGTATGCAGCTATCACTCACACATTAGAATATTATGCATATAATAAAATATGTTAATATATCACTTATGTTATGCATATGTTGCTTGTTATGCTATTACACATAGGGCAACAATAGCCGCGTTTCCACTGTCGGGCCAGTGCGAGCCAGGGCTTTCAGCGGGCGGGCTGGGCTAACAGCCGCGGACCTGACGCACCGAGCCCAAAACCACACTGTGTTTCCACCGTCGAGCCTGAAGCTCCGCAGCGCTTCACTAAAACCCGCCCGTAACACACCTCCGTGGAACAACGCCACACACACCCATCATTTCACCAACAAATGGAAGTTTGATCAGAAAACTAATCAGAAAGAAATCACTGGAAACTAACGAGATCGCAAGACGAACATGATAAAAGCGTCCGTTTGTTGGTGTTTTTGTTGTTTAGCATTGATGTTTTACCACAGTTTTACAATATTAACCCCTTGTGCATTAATTTAAAAAAGTTACAAATAGGTCCATAGAGGACAAAAATGTCCATGTCAAAAAACTGTCATAAAAAATGTAATATTGGGAGCACAAACTTAAGTTTGGTCTCATTTTAAAGAAGACCCTTGGCAGATTATTGTTGAAGTCAAAAAAGTTAAAAAAGTGAAACCAAAAAAAAAGTTATACAGGTTTAAGTTTATGAAAATGATTTATGAATAATATTTTATATAAAATATATTTTTTATAAAACATGTTGAACTCTAAAACTGCTAGAAAATCAAAGCCATAAATCTAAACAAGTTGTGTTCCAAATTTGATGTTGATACCTCAAAAAATGAGCTTTCAGTCAGAGTTTGTTTGGGCGCAGTTTGCCAGCAAAGCTCCACTGATACACACGTGTTTGGATTTGGGATTTGCAGTACAGTTGAGTTTTTCTCTCTCAAATATTACAAGCACACGCACGCACACCCACACACAATTTTTTTTATTACACACATACACACCACTCTCTGACATCCATACCAACACATACACACAGTTATAGCTGCATAATTTATCCAATTGTCTTTATAATATGCAGAAGCAGAAAACAGGAATAAAGTGAGTATTTGCTTTATACGCCAAACCTGAAAAAATGGCACCATCTGGTAAAAAACAGTAAAAAGCCTTGCCAACAGAATAAAAGCCTATTAACAAAGACTGCATCATTTTATAGTTAAATGGCAATTGGATTGAAAATTGCAGTTTTAATGGGTTCCAATGGGGACATTTTTGTCCAAACGGCGCTGAGAGGAAGTATTTTGTGTACCTTGTGCAAAATAGATTTTTTTTACAAATGGAGGCAAATTTTATGCAGTATAAAGAGACGAGACGCGCTGACAGATGAAATACACACACGACTGTGACAGCCTATATGATATGTCTGATTTCTTCAAGCGGTCATATTTACCATATTTACTATAGTAATGGTAGGTGCGCATAGTCTTTTGCAGCCTTTAGCCTCCTTGTTAGAGCGTCCGACTCTCATGACGACGGGTCCGGGTTCGAGTCCCGCTTGGAGTGGGCGGTTCGAACAGGAGGGGTTACATTAGCTGGAATCAGTGTTAATTTTGACAGCAAATTTTGATTGAGTTTTAGTCATATTTTAGTCACCTGAATTGTTTTTAGTTTTAGTCGACTAAAATCTAATGAGTTTAGTTCAATTGTAATGCATTAATTGAGCATTTAAGCATCACATAACCGACGGTTACTTGAATATGTCAAAACTCACATTTGGACATAATTGTGTTTTTGACCGTTCAAGCACAAAAATACACGAAAGAGCTCAATTCACTTTTTTTGTTTGTTTTTTTAAAAACATCTATATAGTTTTTATAATGTTGTATTTCTGATTTAGTTAGTATATCAGCTTCAAATAAGTTTCTTTTTTTAATTTCAGTTAACATTTATTTAATTTCAAGTAATGAATATTTTTTAATGGTTTTAGTTAACTATTATAACCGATACTTTATTGAATAATATGTCAAATACTGTCTTCCTTCTGACTATGAATTAAATGGATATGAAATTAAATACAGTTTATTGTGTAACCAAAAATGTATAAATAATGCGTGACTTTGAATTATAAACAAGCTTGAAATACACCGGGACTCTTATTTTGAAATGCCTTGTAGTTCAGATGAGGGAGATAAAATATGCATCGTTACAACCGTCTAAAACATATTACTATATAAAGTTCATAAAGTAAACATTGTCATTATTCCTCAGCATTAGTTCATAAACAATAACCTGTCATAAATGTGTGTTATTCACTGATTGAGCCGCTCTGAAGCGCTGTCGCGTGAGCCTGTAGAAGCTCAACAGCTCCGTGTTTTCCTGCCGTTAGAGCCGCACGTTACAGTTCAAATGAGCGCATCTGTTACACCGGACATCAGTTCTGACGGGATCTCTTCCCTAATCGGCCCTTCCTATCATTATCGTCTTTTGATGCCTAGGACCTTTTGATGCCACTTTATGATGCCAAGGACCCCCAGATATGATGAACCTTTATGAGGGACCCCCTTCCTAAAATCCGTCTATTTTTATGTACGAAAAAACATTTAAACTATTAGATAAATAGTAAGTGTGGACCCCTTAGAGCCTTCTGGAGGACCCCTGGGGGCCGGACCCCAGTTTGAAAACCCCTGCACTAGCACGCCTGCTTTAGGCCCGACAGTGGAAACGCGGCTAATTTGTCTCAGTTTGTAATAGTTTAAATATATACATAATAGCAATATTTTATGTAAAATACACTTTAAAAAAAGATCTACATTTCTCAAGTTTATTCATGTGATGACTGATAAATGTGCTTTGGTTTAGTGGGCGGTTGCTGCCATCTGCTGGAAAACACACTTTATATGTATATAAAATACTTTAACTACAGCCACTAGATGGCGGCAGAGGATTACTCCGTTTTTTCTTTTAGATTTACGTTTAGACATTATAAAGTCATTATTATAACAATAAAAATGACTCTGTGAAAGTTTAACATTTGTTCTATTATTTTTTGCAATTGTCACAATATTACAGTCAAACCTGAACATGCTATTGTGTCGTGAGTGTGTATGTGAGTGTGTGTGTGTGTGTGTGTGTGTGTGTGTGTGTGAGTTAGTGAGTGTGTGCGTGAGAGTGTATGAGTGTGTGTGTGTGTGTGTGAAAGTGTGTATGAGTGTGTGTGTGTGTGAGAGTTTGCATGAGTGTGTGAGTGTGTATGTGTAAGTGTGTGAATTTGTGTGTGTGTGAGTGTGTGAGTATGTATGTGTGAGTGTGTGAATTTGTGTGTGTGTGTGTGTGTGAATTTGTGCGTGTGTGTGTGTGTGTAAGTTAGTGAGTGTGTGTGTGTGTGTTTCTGAGTGAGTGTGTGTGTGTGTGTGTGTGTGTGAGTCAGAGAGTGTGAATGTATGTTTGAGCATGTGTGTGTGAGAGTGTGTGAGTGCTTGTGTGTGTGTGTGTGTGTGTGAGAGTGTGTGAGTGTGTGTGAGTGAGTGAGTGCGTGTGTGTGAGAGTGTGTATGAGTGTGTGTGTGAGAGAGTTTGTATTGTGTATGTGTGTGTGTGTGTGTGTATGTGTGTGTGTGTGTGTGTGTATGTGTGAGTGTGTGAATTTGTGTGTGTGAGTATGTGTGTGTGTGTGAATTTGTGTGTGTGAGTATGTGTGAGAGTATGTGAGAGAGAGTGTGTATGTGTGTGTGAGTGCGTGTGTTTGTGTGTGAGAGTGTGTGTGAGTGTGTATGAGTTTGTGTGAGTGTGTGTGAGTGTGTGTGTGTGTGAATCTATGTGTGTGAGAGAGAGTGTGTGTGTGTGTGTGAGTCTATGTGTGTGAGAGAGAGTGTGTGTGTGTGAGTCTGTGAGTGTGTGTGTGTGTGAGTTTGTGTGTGTGTGTGTGTGAGAGAGAGTGTGTATGAGTGTATGTGTCATATGTGCCCATATTTTTGATGAAATTATGATCTGGCATCGTAGTTGTGTTAAGGTGTCACTTCATTCCTGTGTGTGTTGTGTGTTGTTTCTTTTTGATAAATTATGTAAGAGAGCGCAACTTGTGTATTCTCACCCATTCAAACCACATCCACCGTATTGTGATTTTTCACAGGTAAGAGCCACTCACAATTTCTTAATAAAATGTATTTTAATTAAATCAGTTATAGTCATTATCATTGTGTCATCATCATCATAATAATCATTGTTAAAATAATTTGTTGTTTACATTATCTTCTCATCAAATGTCCTATCATACTTATGGTCTTATTGTGTGTGTGTGTGTGAGAGAGTGTGTGAGAGTGCGTGTGAAAGTGTGTGTGTGTGCATGAGTGTGTGTGAGAGTGTGTGAGTGCGCGTGAAAGTGTGCATGAGTGTGCGTGAGAGTGTATGAGTGTGTGTGTGTGAGTGCGTGTGAAAGTGTGTGTGTGTGTGTGTGTGTGCATGAGTGTGCGTGAGAGTGTGTAAGTGCGCGTGAAAGTGTGCATGAGTGTGCGTGAGAGTGTATGAGTGTGTGTGTGTGAGTGCGTGTGAAAGTGTGTGTGTGTGTGTGTGTGTGTGTGCATGAGTGTGCGTGAGAGTGTGTGAGTGCGTGTGAAAGTGTGCGTGAGTGTGCGTGAGAGTGTATGAGTGTGTGTGTGAGTGCGTGTGAAAGTGTGTGTGTGTGCATGAGTGTGTGTGCATGAGTGTGCGTGAGAGTGTGTGAGTGCGTGTGAAAGTGTGCGTGAGAGTGTATGAGTGTGTGTGTCAGTGTGTGTGAGTGAGTGCGTGTGTATGTGAGAGTGTGTGTGAGAGTGTATGTGTGTGTGACTGTGTGTGAGTGAGTGTGTGTGTGTGTGTGAGAGTGTGTGTGTTTGTGTGTGTGAATGAGTGTGTGTGTGAGTTTGTATGAGTGTGAGTGTGTGTGTTTGAGTGTGTATGTGTGTGTGTGAGAGTGTGTGAGTGTCTGTGTATGTGTGAGTGTGTGTGTGAGAGTGTGTGTGAGAGAGTGTATGTGAGTGTGAGAGAGGGAGAGTGTGTATGTGTGTGTGAGTGCGTGTGAGTGTGTGTGTGTGTGTGTATGAGTGTGTATGTGTGTGTGTTTGCGTGTGAGAGTGTGTGTGTGTGTGTGTGTGAGTGCATGTGTTTGTGTGTGAGTGTCTGTGTATGTGTGAGTGTGTGTGTGTGAGAGTGTGTATGAGTAATAATCATTGTTAAATCATTTGTTGTTTACATCATCTTCTCATCATCTGTACTATCATACTTACGGTCTTATTGAGTTTCCTGCTCATTTTCTCTGTTCTCTGTCAGTACGGGCATCACATGCACGACTGCGAGGAGGAGATGAACGGCATCGTCACCACCATCGCCAGCAATTCCTCCCGGGTAAAGAGACGCAAAGACTCTCCGGCCTCTGCGCCCGTGTCCACCGCCGATGGAGAGCCCGGACTCATGCCCTCCAGCCCGACCGCCAGCGGAGCCAAGACCCCCGAGGTCCCGCCGGAGCTCTTCAGCCGCTGCGCCAAAAACATCTCCGTCATGAGGAAGATCCTGAGATCTATCAACTGCTGTCACGTGGAAAACCCACATTATATAGACAATTACTCCCGCTTAACCTTCCCGCTGTCGTTCGTCTTCGTTAATCTGCTCTACTGGACCTACTACCTGTACTTTTAACCAGCGCGTCATGTTGTGTTCTGTGTGTGTGTGTGTGTGTGTGTGAGTATGATAGTGTGTGTGTGATTGTCTGAAAGACCGATAGAGACTCAACAGAGAGGGAGAATAGTTAAAGTTAACTTCCATCAACAGCAACAGTAACTACAGTATGTTAAATAAAATGAAGAAATGTGGAGCTCATACTGTTCAGTAAATCCCAGTTATTATTTGTGCTGTAAATCATCATTCTTGCAGTGGATGTCGGATAAACTTACCGACATAGTTCCAGTGAATCTGCTTATTATTGTGTGAAAGTTGGTGTGTTTACCAGCTTTAAAATGCCACAGATGCCATTGACAGAGTTTAGCTTGTATTGAACCCGATGAGTATGATGCAGACGTGTAAAATATATATTATATCCATATTGTCCCATATATGAATCTCAATGATAGTAGCATCAGGTCAGACGTTTGTTGTGACTCTGAAAAACTACATGTGAGTTTTATGTCGATAGCAGAGGCGGACAGTAGTGAAGTATTTTTACTTTCCAATCAAGTACATTTTTATATGTACTTTATCAGTGTTTTTCTTTGGAAACTTTTACTTCACTACATTCCAAAGCATAATATTGTACTTTTTACTGCATTATGTTTCATATTGAATATCATTTAATACTTAATTACATTAAAATGTACTCAAGTAAAAGTAATGTACTTGAGTAGAAAGTAAAAATACTTCACTACTGTCCGCCTCTGGTCGATAGTAATACTGGTTAGCATCAGATTACTGGAAGTGTGAGTTTGACTTGAGGATGATGAGCAGACTAGATCTTAAAGTCAACATGAAATCAAAATTGAATCAACTTTCCTTTCCCATTGAAGCTGTGTGAGCTATTGGAGATTGTTAATGTTAACCAGAGGTTAGTCGTTGTTTTAGTCTGCTATTGTAGCTAATGCAGCCTTTCTGAAATATTGCCAATAATTAACAGTCATTAATGCTGGTGAATGTTCGTGTAATAGAGGTTACAGCAATGATGGCAAATAATGAAGGATTTTGATATGTATTGAGCAATGTTTCCCAAACTGGGTTTAGTGAGTTGACGAAAGGCTAATTAAAAATTAAAACCTAACCCATAATTTACATAAAAAACAATGACAAATATAGCTGTTATGGGGCCAAGCACAAAGAAGGCGCGATAAGTCATGCCATCATGGCTGTGAGCATCAGAGCAACTGCAACAATGAGCATTTAAAGACATATTAAGATGATTTTAGGCAAAATGGCAGAAAAATCTTAAATACAATCACTAGTAATGTGATTCAGGGCCCTGTTTTTAACGATCTGAGCTCACGGCGCAGGTGCACTCAGGGCGTGTCTGAATCCACTTTTGCTAGTTTAACAACAGGAAAAACTGTCGGCGCACCCGGTGCATGGTCCAAAAGGGTCGTCCCTCATCTCTTAATGAGTCATGGGTGTGTTTTGGGCGTAACGTGCAATAAACCAATCAGAGTCTCATCTCCCTTTCCCTTTAAAAGCCAGTTGCGCTCGCACCATGAGCGGATTCACTATTCACATGTGAGCGGAAAGACTGAACGCTTCTCCAGCGAGGAATCCTTTTATTTTTAATATTTAAATGTGTGTGCTGCTGCGCATCCCTGTGTGTGTAATAAGCAGAGTGTACGTGCGTTGTGCACCGCCTATAGGCTCATATTACTAACACACCCTTTAAATAACACAAAAAATACTGCGCTATTGACTTTAGAGCAGGTTTGTGTTGGTCAATGGCACAGTCGTTTTCAGTTCCTCACAATAGCAACGCTCCAACAATGCTCCTGAACACACACCTGGTTTAGACCAGACGCCCATGGGTGAACAGATGCGCCAGTGCATTTGATATTTAAACAACGAGAAAATGAGAGCTGCGTCAGCTGACTTGCCTGGTGTCGCATTGCACCGGGTGTATGATAGGGCCAATAGTGGTTAATCACTTTTGACCAATAGGTGGCGCTGTGACCAAATTGATGTGGTGTGGTCAGAGTGAGGTGACAATGACACATGCAAAGTTTGGTGTCAATATTACAGATACAGCCTCAGAGTCATTTTGGCATTGTGCCTCAACTTTGTTGATGCGGTTTACGAAAACCATTTTGTATACCGATACGAAATCCATAACTTTTTGCCTGCGCAGTCTGAAGATAATACAATTAGTAATTTTGGTGAAAATTGGACCAACGATCTAGGAGGAGTTCGAAAAAGTAGGTTTTCAAAGAAAATCAAGATGGCAGACAGGAAGTTTGGCTGACTATAGCAAAATTGGTATCTATGTTCTCGGCATGACCCAAGGAATCTAAGTTTCAGTAGAATAGGCTAATTTCATCAAACGTTATTAGCTTTTTTGGTAATTTCATTATAACTGGCAAGGTGGCGCTGCCCTGAATGTTTTTGAGTATTATCAGGGTATGGTGCCGATGATACTTTATAACGATACACCAATGCGTTCATAAAATATAGCATTTTGCGACAAAATTCAAAATGGCCGACACCCAAAATGGCCAATATGGGAAAATTGGGTATTGTTTGACTCAGCATGCACCAAATCTAAAGAGTCCAGTTTTGTGGGTTTTGGCCAAACGATTCAGAAGTTATAAGCAAAAAAACATTTTCTTGACCACTAGGTGGCGCTGTACCGAAACTGTGCAGGTCGTCACAGGTCAAACACCAAGTTTGGTCAGAATACGTTAAAGCGTTGCGGAGATATAGCCTCATGTCCATTTTGGCGTGCTCTTCAACGAATTTGTTCTCGCGTTATAGAACGGTTTGACGAATCAACTTGAATTCCATAACTTTTTCTCACCATGATCTGAAGATGATCTGATTCAATTTACATGAAAATCGGAGCAACGGCCTAGGAGGAGTTAGAAAGAATCTTGTTTCTAGCCCTTACGGTTCAAAAGTTGTTATAGCATAAATGTAAGTGCAAATTTGGACAGGTGGTGGCACTAGAGAGATTGAGTTAGAGACTCCAAATTTGCTCTGGTGACAGTTCAGACTGTCCTTTATCTGTGTGCCAAATTTCATAACCTTCCCGCAAGCGGTTCTATGAACACCTTCTGTGCTTGGCCCCGAATAAAACACTTACTAAAAAGTATTAGTTCACCTGCATGTCATGTGATCATTAACCGTCGTCAGGGAACCGTGAACATGCGAATGTGTTGTTAAATTATTTAAATGTTCAATTAAAATTTCAAAGGGGATTTGGCAGACAAAAATGTTTGGGAATCACTGCTCTGAAGGATTGGATGCCATCACTAGAGGAAAATGGGTAACATTTTTAGTATTTGAAGGTGTGTGAATGTGATTGTTGGAAGCTGTCAGTGAGTATATTTCATGTGCGTTTGTGTATGTGTGTGTTGATCATCATCACTGGATGGCTCAACCTGTCCAGAAGTCTAACAGAAATAATATGATGCAGTAAATTATTCAAAAAGGGCCTTACAAGTTGATGTCCTAAAGGTATAGTTCATCCAAAGAGAAAAACTCATTTACTCACCCTCATACCGGTCCAAACCGGAATTACTTCCTTTTCAATCTCATTTTTGCGGTCAAATTTAAATATGATATCCCCGTGTCGTGGAAAAAAATAAACTTTAATAATTATCGTAGTGAAGCTTGAATTGAAAAACACAAGCAAAGTGTCTTTATAAGCTTTTGTCAATTGGGACATGCAGGTTGTGCAGTCAGAAAAAACAGAGATGGAAGCCCCACACTCGTTCTTTTATACCCTCATTTCAATGGGTGAGGGCTTCTTAATCAATACCACAAACACACAATAACAACTCCTTAGTTGCTGTCACACCTCGAGTGAAAACACAAAACTTTCCGAGAACTTGTTCAAGGTTACAGACAAGGAATACACAAGTTTTATAGAGAAAAAAATCAAAGGTTGTCAAACAAAAATGTGTTTACTACAGAAAACTAGAATTCCCCTTATATTTAACAAAAGCATCTTATATAAGTTTAATATAATTAAAAGCACATTATATGGTTTGATATAGTTTGTTATGGTCAAAATTTTCCATTACACTCACTAGAAATTTTACGTTCCCAAAACATTCTCAGAACGTCCCCGCTGGTGTCAAGGGCGTCGCCTGGTAACGTTCCCAGAACGCTCCGAGACGGTCACGATGTGGAGTTCTTTGAAGGGTTCGGGGATGTTATTTGGCGGACCTTCATGGAACTTTTGTGCAAATCCTGGGTTTTACTGACCCTCATTTGCAAAG
Organism: Coreius guichenoti; assembly: GCA_039654105.1. Lineage (NCBI taxonomy): Eukaryota > Metazoa > Chordata > Actinopteri > Cypriniformes > Gobionidae > Coreius > Coreius guichenoti. The sequence goes on along the minus strand of CM077179.1, from coordinate 40,657,258 downwards.
CAGTCCAGTGTACACAGATTCACTCAAACATGTTCTGAAAACATTCAGTAAACGTGATGGAAGGACCTAAAGAGGACCAAAAATAACATCTAGGTTGGTCCCTTAAAGGTCCTGCAAACGTTATGGGAATGTGGTGTAGAGACATGATATGTTGCAGTGCAGTCCCGAATGAAACGTCTCCATCTGACTAACAGGGAACCGTATGAGAACGTTCTGTTAATGTCCCAAATCTCCTCTTTGTAACGTTACTGTGTGAATGTGACCATAGTGTAACCAAAAGGGAACGTCCTCCTAAAGTCACATCAGGAACCTTGAACTGCAGCACTTTCATAACCAAAAGAGGACGTTTTAGGAACGTCCCTAATGTCCTGTAAAGGTTCGGGATTTTCGTCACCTTTAAGGCCCGTTCACACCACAGCTATAGCGATAACGATATAGATAAATGATATCGTTGAAATCATTTTCAGAACGATTTTATCCAGCTGATGAACGATAAAAACATTGACAGCCAATCAGAATCAATCCTGCTGTGACGAGCTGGAGCATTTAAAGCGGCGACAAGCACGCACTCAGAATATACGGAACGATATGGTGTGGACGCTAATATAGTTATCGTTATAGTTATTGTCCTTGGTGTGAACAGGCCTTTAGAGAACTTTTAGGGAACGTTGCGCAAGGTCGCAAGAACGCCCCCTCGTACTTGTGATAGTTCAAGTGCGTCTCATCTTTCACCCCAGCTAACACAGAACATTAATAGAATGTTTGCTCAAAGGTATCAGGTCTTTAATAACATTTTCAAAACATTAGCACATTATTGATACATTATTGTAACATTTTTTAAATGTAACTTATTTCGGAATGTTCAGCGAACAAATGTAACGTTCCCATGATGTTTGAAGAATAAAACGGAATGTTCCCTTAACGTTCACACGACCAACAAAACAGAACATTTAAAAAACTGGATGTTCAGAAATAACAGTTTCATAACTTGAATGTTCTTAGAACATATTTTTGTCAGCTTCAGCCCGGCTCAACACATCTGGATGTGCATTAAACCCAAGCATGAATGAGATTTGAGAGCCGTTGGAGGCGTGAGGGTCAGTAAATGATGACACAGTTGTGATCTTTAGGTGAACTATCCCTTTAAGTAGACCGACTGACCTTTAGTACATCACAGTCTGCTTTCTTTCACTTGTGTCCATCTTTTCCACATGTAATACCTCCTCTCTCTGAACGGCGTGTCTTCCTCGAGCGAGAGTTACGGCAGTGTTGAAGCCATCGTACCCTGTCTATTGCTTCCATAAATCCTCCGGCCTCGGCTGCTTTCTTGCACATTACAGGATCGATGGATCGCAGGGGCCGTGTAAACTCTTTATGTGACTTGGCTTTAATGATTCATGCTTTGAACCAGAGGCGTTCGAGTCGTAATCACCAAAGGCCACGGACTACATGTGGCGGCTGATGCTGAACTATCTGGAATACGTTAAATATCTTTGGGACGTGCTGTGCATTAAAGCTCTCGTTATGCGTCAATGACCTGGACTAAACACTGGGTTATGGTGATCTAAACTGATGTATTTCATGAAATTAATGCTTGAATTTTGCTGAAGAGAACTGAAGGTAAAATAAGCACACGCTACACTATCGCCCCTTCAGACAGGATCCAGGACTCTAGTTTTTATTAGCATTTGATGTCAATGGTCAGATGAATGAATTAATTTTTAGGTTTTTGAAACTGGATCTGTTGTTTATGGCTTTTGTTTCGATGTGTTGGGCGCTTGCCGCTGGCATGTAGTCGGATCCTTCATTTCATGCCGAATGCCTTCCGTTCAGTTTCAAACGACAAAGTGCTTGATTTTCAATTTAATGCATGTTTCTGTACCACTTTAGGGTAATATTAAGTGTAATATTACATTATTATTCACATATTTATGGGACTTTTTTGTGTTGATTCATAGGTTGTTGAGAATTAATGCACCAGGCCTGATAATAATTATGCATTAATTATTATCAGATTTATTATAGTTAAAACCATAAAACATTTTCAGTACTTGAAATAAAATAAATGTGAACTGAAATCAAACAAAATATTTAAAAAGAAATCAATTAAATTGTTTCCTTTCAGATAGATTTTTCTTATTTTGATTTAATGTAATTTACTAAAATAAAAAAATAAAAAATTATATAGACATTAAAAAAATAATAAAAATGCACAACAAAATTATTAAAAAATTTAAACAAAAAATAAATAATAAAAAACTATAATAGTGTCTCAGTGAAATGAAAATATTTTTCTTTAATGATTCCCATTGTCGGACACGTTCATGAACTTCATGTTGATTTTATTAGCATCCTTGGAAAGTGTATTTATATTTACACCAATATTAGAAAGCAGCTTAACATATGTTGTTGAGAATTAATGCAATAATTTAATTATGCGTCAGGCCTGATAATAATTATGCATTAATTATTATCAGATCTATCATAGTTAGTTAAAACCATAAAACATTTTCAGTACTTGAAATAAAATAAATGTTAACTGAAATAAAACTAAATGTTAAAAAAAAAAAAAAAATGTAATAGTTTCATTTCATCTAGTTGGCAAGACGACATTTCTCATTTGGATTTAGTTTAATGTAATGTACTAAAAAAAATAAAAAATAAATAAAAAATAAAAAATTATATAGACATTAAAAAAAATGCCAAAAATGCACAACAAAATTATTAAAAAATTAAAATTAAAACAAAAAAAATAAAAATAAATACATTTTCTTTAATGATTCCCGTTGTCGGACACGTTCATGAACTTTATTTTGATTTTATTAGCATCCTTTGAAGGTGTATTTATATTTACACCAATATTAGAAAGCAGCTTAACTCAATCCATGTGAAATCTTCATGCATGTCTAATTAATAATAATAAAGGACGATGATGACCGTGCCAAACAAGTAAACCAAAGAGTTCATAAGTCTAGAAATCCTCCTAAAACCTGTTTGTTTAGCTCTTCTATTCAAACTATAACCTGCAAACTGACCCGTATCTGACTGTCCACGTCTTCACTTATTTTCCCATCATTCCTATACTTCCATCGCCGTCACGTGATCGAGTTTCAGAGCGTTTGGGGATGCTGATCTCGCAGAAACAGACTGATGTTAATATGTGTGTATGATGTAACATTGGCGACTGTAAATACTGCATGTTTACTTAATGTTTACTTCATAATGACACTACAAGTAATAACTCAAATAAAAAAGACAAACAAGAATCCACGAGTGATGTTTTTCTTCCTGCTGTTCCTGAGTGTTTTCTGCCAATCAATGGATGGAAGTTCATAAATCATTACAGTTGAACCGCAGACGCTCTGTCACACGCTGAAGATGATATTATCATGACAGTGCAATAATAAGCTCGTCATCATCATATTTCAAAGTATTCGCTAGCAAAACCACAGATGGCTGAGAAAACAGATATTAAACCCCTAAACAAACAACTCGTTTTGTGTGTCAATCAGCGGTGGGCAGAGAATGTTTGTACTCTGTATAAATATACAGTGGGGAGAACAAGTATTTGATACACTGCCGATTTTGCAGGTTTGCCCACTTACAAAGCATGTAGAAGTCTGTAATTTTTATCATAGGTACTCTTCAACTGTGAGAGACGGAATCTAAAACAAAAATCCAGAAAATCACATTGTATGATTTTTAAATAATTAATTTGCATTTTATTGCATGACATAAGTATTTGATCACCTACCAACCAGTAAGAATTCCGGCTCTCACAGACCTGTTAGTTTTTCTTTAAGAAGCCCTCCTGTTCTCCACTCATTACCTGTATTAACTGCACCTGTTTGAACTTGTTACCTGTATAAAAGACACCTGTCCACACACTCAATCAAACAGACTCCAACCTCTCCACAATGGCCAAGACCAGAGAGCTGTGTAAGGACATCAGGGATAAAATTGTAGACCTGCACAAGGCTGGGATGGGCTACAGGACAATAGGCAAGCAGCTTAGTGAGAAGGCAACAACTGTTGGTGCAGTTATTAGAAAATGGAAGAAGTTCAAGATGGCGGTCAATCTCCCTCGGTCTGGGGCACCATGCAAGATCTCACCTCGTGGGGCATCAGTGATCATGAGGAAGGTGAGGGATCAGCCCAGAACTACACGGCAGGACCTGGTCAATGACCTGAAGAGAGCTGGGACCACAGTCTCAAAGAAAACCATTAGTAACACACTACGCCGTCATGGATTAAAATCCTGCAGCGCACGCAAGGTCCCCCTGCTCAAGCCAGCGCATGTCCAGGCCCGTCTGACGTTTGCCAATGACCATCTGGATGATCCAGAGGAGGAATGGGAGAAGGTCATGTGGTCTGATGAGACAAAAATAGAGCTTTTTGGTCTAAACTCCACTCGCCGTGTTTGGAGGAAGAAGAAGGATGAGTACAACCCCAAGAACACCATCCCAACCGTGAAGCATGGAGGTGGAAACATCATTCTTTGGGGATGCTTTTCTGCAAAGGGGACAGGATGACTGCACCGTATTGAGGGGAGGATGGATGGGGCCATGTATCGCGAAATCTTGGCCAACAACCTCCTTCCCTCAGTAAGAGCACTGAAGATGGGTCGTGGCTGGGTCTTCCAGCATGACAACGACCCGAAACACACAGCCAGGGCAACTAAGGAGTGGCTCCGTAAGAAGCATCTCAAGGTCCTGGAGTGGCCTAGCCAGTCTCCAGACCTGAACCCAATAGAAAATCTTTGGAGGGAGCTGAAAGTCCGTATTGCCCAGCGACAGCCCCGAAACCTGAAGGATCTGGAGAAGGTCTGTATGGAGGAGTGGGCCAAAATCCCTGCTGCAGTGTGTGCAAACCTGGTCAAGAACTACAGGAAACGTATGATCTCTGTAATTGCAAACAAAGGTTTCTGTACCAAATATTAAGTTCTGCTTTTCTGATGTATCAAATACTTATGTCATGCAATAAAATGCAAATTAATTACTTAAAAATCATACAATGTGATTTTCTGGATTTTTGTTTTAGATTCTGTCTCTCACAGTTGAAGAGTACCTATGATAAAAATTACAGACTTCTACATGCTTTGTAAGTGGGCAAACCTGCAAAATCAGCAGTGTATCAAATACTTGTTCTCCCCACTGTGCATGATTACACACTTAATTCGACAAATTGTTGAATGTTTGTTCAAAAAAGAAAGTTAAAAGCCATTTTCAAAGACATCGACTGGATTTTGCATCTTTTTCTGATCACACTCTGTATAAAACCTCAACCCATTAAAGTTTTATCTGCTTTCAAAAGTTGAGGTAACTCTTTTAATTGTGTCAATTCAAATGCATTGGAAAAATCATGTAGATAAACACGGTAAATTAAGTTTGCACATGGCATGCATTTTTAATTAGTATGCATTAGGTGTTAATGATAAATAATGCTTGATTCGAGCAGACGCTACTCTGATGATGCCATCATTTTGCATGATTTATCATATTGTATGAATTGAAAGCTTGGCAAACAGTTCAATCTTTCTTTCCTCGAGTAGAAGCTGTACTTTGCATGAGTGAGTGAACGGATCTGCTGAAAGGACTTTGACTTTATTTGGTAAGTTGAGTATTTGCACCTTGATTTCATCAAAGTTTCAGGGTTTTAAATGAGGCATTGTCAGTTTTTGTCATCTTGAAATGAGATACTAAATGTTTATAGCAGTCAAAATTATGGCAAAATACAGAAGTAACCAAACAAACAATAAGCAACAGCAAAACGTTTTATTTTTGCATGGTTTTGACAAATAATTATTTTGCATAAAAAAACAAAAAACTCATTTAAGACCGTAGCTTTACATTAGTGGGCTATGAGCTGTGTAATAAAGTAATACTGAAATACAGCACAAAATTTTAATAACTTTCTAAAATTATTAACCCTAAAAAGGGCAAGACCATAAAGAGACATGAAAATTTTGAATTTGATTGCAATCTTATTAGGACACAAATAATACAATTTCATGACTTTTATTTTTTTATTTTAAAACTCTCATAACTTAAACTAAACATTCTTTGTAAAAGTTTGCTAAACAATAAGTATAATGCCTGTTTATGAATATATTAGCTTACTGTATCATATTTAATACACACATTTCTAGGGACCAAAACTCAATCTGCTTCATCCTCTGATTGATCATTTATACTTTTTTTAAAAAAATTTTTATCAAGTTAAAGTCTTTTTTGCTGTGAAATCTTTAATGATTTTTATAAAGTAAATGTAAGATGAACATTTACGGGACTTGAGCAACTTGAATATTCATTCATCATTTTATAATGTTAAAAATATTTTTTTTTTCATGTTTATGTCAAATATGACGCAACTCTCAGTTATCATTGAATTGCAATTAATTGCATATATGAGCCATAAAAGCCTGATGAATGAAATATGATACTCAACAAAAACACAAATACTGTATATATACATGTTTGCAATGTGGTTTTTGTTGAGTATCATATTTCTCTCACACACACACACACACACATATATATATATAGGGGGAGACCGGGGATGGTTGTAACACGGGTTAATTGTAACACTTTGATTTCTTCGATCAGGAACAAGTTACAAATCACCTGATTCACTTCACACATGCTCTGTTTAGTCCTTATCCCACATGTGAGAAACGTTGAGCCCTGTGGCAGACAGATCAAATTTCAGGCTAGAAAAACAAATTTTGATGTAAGAAAGTAACTTTTTTTTACTTCCTTTATTTTTGTTATGGCAATTCCTGCTTTGTAGTTAAACTCATCAAAGTTAAATTATGTTTATTGTGTGTCTGTGTAGATATTTTTCATGCAAGTTGTTAGTGCTAATGTTTTTGTTGTTAGCTGTAAGGTGAGCTAGTTCATGGCTATAAGACTCTGGGTTAGTTGTAACATAAATGAAGCATGTTACAGCGTACCCCAAATACATTTTTAGTTGTATTTATAACTTTTTTTTTGTTTTGTTTTTTTAATTTCAGTATGCCTAGGTCAGGTCCTACAGGGTCACTGTCCTGCAGAGTTTAGCTCCAATTTGCCTCAACACACCTGCCTGGAAGTGTCTAGTATGCCTAGTAGACCTTGATTAGCTGGTTCAGGTGTGTAGTTGGGGTTGATTAGCTGGTTCAGGTGTGTAGTTGGGGTTGATTAGCTGGTTCAGGTGTGTAGTTGGGATTGATTGGCTGGTTCAGGTGTGTAGTTGGGGTTGATTAGCTGGTTCAGGTGTGTAGTTGGGGTTGATTAGCTGGTTCAGGTGTGTGTAGTTGGGGTTGATTAGCTGGTTCAGGCATGTAGTTGGGGTTGATTAGCTGGTTCAGGTGTGTAGTTGGGGTTGATTAGCTGGTTCAGGCGTGTAGTTGGGGTTGATTAGCTGGTTCAGGTGTGTAGTTGGGATTGATTAGCTGGTTCAGGTGTGTAGTTGGGATTGATTAGCTGGTTCAGGTGTGTAGTTGGGATTGATTAGCTGGTTCAGGTGTGTAGTTGGGGTTGATTAGCTGGTTCAGGTGTGTAGTTGGGATTGATTAGCTGGTTCAGGTGTGTGTAGTTGGGGTTGATTAGCTGGTTCAGGTGTGTAGTTGGGGTTGATTAGCTGGTTCAGGTGTGTAGTTGGGGTTGATTAGCTGGTTCAGGTGTGTGTAGTTGGGGTTGATTAGCTGGTTCAGGTGTGTAGTTGGGGTTGATTAGCTGGTTCAGGTGTGTGTAGTTGGGGTTGATTAGCTGGTTCAGGCGTGTAGTTGGGGTTGATTAGCTGGTTCAGGTGTGTAGTTGGGGTTGATTAGCTGGTTCAGGCGTGTAGTTGGGGTTGATTAGCTGGTTCAGGTGTGTAGTTGGGATTGATTAGCTGGTTCAGGTGTGTAGTTGGGATTGATTAGCTGGTTCAGGTGTGTAGTTGGGATTGATTAGCTGGTTCAGGTGTGTAGTTGGGGTTGATTAGCTGGTTCAGGCGTGTAGTTGGGGTTGATTAGCTGGTTCAGGCGTGTAGTTGGGGTTGATTAGCTGGTTCAGGTGTGTAGTTGGGGTTGATTAGCTGGTTCAGGTGTGTGTAGTTGGGGTTGATTAGCTGGTTCAGGTGTGTGTAGTTGGGGTTGATTAGCTGGTTCAGGCGTGTAGTTGGGGTTGATTAGCTGGTTCAGGCGTGTAGTTGGGGTTGATTAGCTGGTTCAGGTGTGTAGTTGGGGTTGATTAGCTGGTTCAGGTGTGTAGTTGGGGTTGATTAGCTGGTTCAGGTGTGTAGTTGGGGTTGATTAGCTGGTCCAGGTGTGTAGTTGGGATTGATTAGCTGGTTCAGGTGTGTAGTTGGGATTGATTAGCTGGTTCAGGTGTGTAGTTGGGGTTGATTAGCTGGTTCAGGTGTGTGTAGTTGGGGTTGATTAGCTGGTTCAGGCGTGTAGTTGGGGTTGATTAGCTGGTTCAGGTGTGTAGTTGGGGTTGATTAGCTGGTTCAGGCGTGTAGTTGGGGTTGATTAGCTGGTTCAGGTGTGTAGTTGGGATTGATTAGCTGGTTCAGGTGTGTAGTTGGGATTGATTAGCTGGTTCAGGTGTGTAGTTGGGATTGATTAGCTGGTTCAGGTGTGTAGTTGGGATTGATTAGCTGGTTCAGGTGTGTGTAGTTGGGGTTGATTAGCTGGTTCAGGCGTGTAGTTGGGGTTGATTAGCTGGTTCAGGTGTGTAGTTGGGGTTGATTAGCTGGTTCAGGTGTGTGTAGTTGGGGTTGATTAGCTGGTTCAGGTGTGTGTAGTTGGGGTTGATTAGCTGGTTCAGGCGTGTAGTTGGGGTTGATTAGCTGGTTTAGGCGTGTAGTTGGGGTTGATTAGCTGGTTCAGGTGTGTAGTTGGGGTTGATTAGCTGGTTCAGGTGTGTAGTTGGGGTTGATTAGCTGGTTCAGGTGTGTGTAGTTGGGGTTGATTAGCTGGTTCAGGTGTGTAGTTGGGATTGATTAGCTGGTTCAGGTGTGTAGTTGGGATTGATTAGCTGGTTCAGGCGTGTAGTTGGGGTTGATTAGCTGGTTCAGGTGTGTAGTTGGGGTTGATTAGCTGGTTCAGGTGTGTAGTTGGGGTTGATTAGCTGGTTCAGGCGTGTAGTTGGGGTTGATTAGCTGGTTCAGGCGTGTAGTTGGGGTTGATTAGCTGCTTCAGGCGTGTAGTTGGGGTTGATTAGCTGGTTTAGACGTGTAGTTGGGGTTGATTAGCTGGTTCAGGTGTGTAGTTGGGGTTGATTAGCTGGTTCAGGTGTGTGTAGTTGGGGTTGATTAGCTGGTTCAGGTGTGTAGTTGGGATTGATTAGCTGGTTCAGGTGTGTAGTTGGGGTTGATTAGCTGGTTCAGGTGTGTATTTGGGATTGATTAGCTGGTTCAGGTGTGTATTTGGGATTGATTAGCTGGTCCAGGTGTGTAGTTGATTAGCTTGTTCAGGTGTGTAGTTGAGATTGATTAGCTGGTCCAGGTGTGTAGTTGGGGTTGATTAGCTGGTTCAGGTCTGTAGTTGGGATTGATTAGCTGGTCCAGGTGTGTAGTTGATTAGCTGGTCCAGGTGTGTAGTTGATTAGCTGGTTCAGGTGTGTAGTTGGGGTTGATTAGCTGGTTCAGGTGTGTAGTTGGGGCTGATTAGCTGGTTCAGGTGTGTAGTTGGGATTGATTAGCTGGTCCAGGTGTGTAGTTGGGGTTGATTAGCTGGTTCAGGTGTGTAGTTGGGGTTGATTAGCTGGTTCAGGTGTGTAGTTGGGGTTGATTAGCTGGTTCAGGCGTGTAGTTGGGATTGATTAGCTGGTCCAGGTGTGTAGTTGGGGTTGATTAGCTGGTTCAGGCGTGTAGTTGGGATTGATTAGCTGGTTCAGGCGTGTAGTTGGGATTGATTAGCTGGTTCAGGTGTGTAGTTGATTAGCTTGTTCAGGTGTGTAGTTGAGATTGATTAGCTGGTCCAGGTGTGTAGTTGGGGTTGATTAGCTGGTTCAGGTCTGTAGTTGGGATTGATTAGCTGGTCCAGGTGTGTAGTTGATTAGCTGGTCCAGGTGTGTAGTTGATTAGCTGGTTCAGGTGTGTAGTTGGGGTTGATTAGCTGGTTCAGGTGTGTAGTTGGGGCTGATTAGCTGGTTCAGGTGTGTAGTTGGGATTGATTAGCTGGTCCAGGTGTGTAGTTGGGGTTGATTAGCTGGTTCAGGTGTGTAGTTGGGGTTGATTAGCTGGTTCAGGTGTGTAGTTGGGGTTGATTAGCTGGTTCAGGCGTGTAGTTGGGATTGATTAGCTGGTCCAGGTGTGTAGTTGGGGTTGATTAGCTGGTTCAGGCGTGTAGTTGGGATTGATTAGCTGGTTCAGGCGTGTAGTTGGGATTGATTAGCTGGTCCAGGTGTGTAGTTGGGGTTGATTAGCTGGTTCAGGTGTGTAGTTGGGGTTGATTAGCTGGTTCAGGTGTGTAGTTGGGATTGATTAGCTGGTCCAGGTGTGTAGTTGGGGTTGATTAGCTGGTTCAGGCGTGTAGTTGGGGTTGATTAGCTGGTTCAGGTGTGTAGTTGGGATTGATTAGCTGGTTCAGGTGTGTGTAGTTGGGGTTGATTAGCTGGTCCAGGTGTGTAGTTGATTAGCTGGTTCAGGTGTGTAGTTGGGGTTGATTAGCTGGTTCAGGTGTGTAGTTGGGGCTGATTAGCTGGTTCAGGTGTGTAGTTGGGGTTGATTAGCTGGTTCAGGTGTGTAGTTGGGGCTGATTAGCTGGTTCAGGTGTGTAGTTGGGGTTGATTAGCTGGTTCAGGTGTGTAGTTGGGGTTGATTAGCTGGTTCAGGTGTGTAGTTGGGGTTGATTAGCTGGTTCAGGCGTGTAGTTGGGGTTGATTAGCTGGTTCAGGTGTGTAGTTGGGGTTGATTAGCTGGTTCAGGTGTGTAGTTGGGGTTGATTAGCTGGTTCAGGTGTGTGTAGTTGGGGTTGATTAGCTGGTTCAGGCATGTAGTTGAGGTTGATTAGCTGGTTCAGGCATGTAGTTGAGGTTGATTAGCTGGTTCAGGCGTGTAGTTGGGGTTGATTAGCTGGTTCAGGCATGTAGTTGAGGTTGATTAGCTGGTTCAGGTGTGTAGTTGAGGTTGATTAGCTGGTTCAGGCGTGTAGTTGGGGTTGATTAGCTGGTTCAGGTGTGTAGTTGGGGTTGATTAGCTGGTTCAGGTGTGTAGTTGGGGTTGATTAGCTGGTTCAGGTGTGTAGTTGGGGTTGATTAGCTGGTTCAGGCGTGTAGTTGGGGTTGATTAGCTGGTTCAGGTGTGTAGTTGGGGTTGATTAGCTGGTTCAGGTGTGTAGTTGGGGTTGATTAGCTGGTTCAGGCGTGTAGTTGGGGTTGATTAGCTGGTTCAGGTGTGTAGTTGGGGTTGTAGCTGAACTCTGCAGGATGGTGGCCCTCCAGGAGCAGGATTGGACACCCCTGGCCTAGGTCTTGGAAGAGAAAGACAAATTGAGGGATGTAAAATGAGCTTTTGCTCATTTTATTTAGTTTTGTTACACACATGCACACACACATCAATTATGTTAAAAAGCCTGTGTTGAATAAAAAACTTTCAAAACTTTTTTTTTTGTCATAATCCTTATTTCATAATGTTACATATCACCCCAGGGTTACAATGTTACAACCAACCCGGACTATGGGGTGAATTGTAACATTTCACTCCTTGTGTTTGAATCAAAACCACACATTTTCTGTTTGTGCTGCAAAGATAACAGCTATGTCATTTGATAGCTGACACTTGTAAAGAGTTTTAATCACATTTTGAACGCACTGGCTTAAAAGAACTCCAAGATGCAGACAGAAATGTCAAAATTGTTACAACCATCCCTGGTCTCCCCTACAGGGCGTGACATTAATACCTGCCAACCCGCCATTTGCGTGTGTATTTCAGCTGTGGCGTGTAACACACTCACTCGCACTAGCCACTTTAAAGGGTTGAATTTTATTATAGTCTTCTCAAAAGGCATCTGTTATAATCGGATTGCGCATTATAACCAATCACTCATGATTCTGTTGAGCTTATGAATGCAATGTCTAATAATAGGAGGCGTTCAGATTAGAAATCTGCACTTCATCATAAACAACAAAGCAGAGATGTGTGTGCGCTGTAGGAGATTCATTCATCATTCAGTGATTGACTGTTTTTTTCTATTTCAGCAGCGAAAATAGTTTCAAACAAAGATCACAGCAGAACCTCAGTGCATCTGGCATAGACTGGCATAAAGTCGGCTTGACGTTCGATATTCGTGAATTTAGGGACCGTCTCTTAAGTTACATACGACATTGGTATACACGTTTCTAACTTCAGTAGCATTTGAAGAGAATGACTTACAGTCTTAGAACCAACTGTAAAGTGTTCATCTAGGTGTCAGGTCTGATGCACATCTTTTAGATTTTTGATATTTAATAAAGTAAACTGTCAAATCACATGAAAATATAGATATGCATTTCACTAGGCTACTGTATGGGCTCATACACAAAATATGTCATAGCTGATAGAACCCTGATGAGAATATTACTTGAGAATAAATTATATTTACACCAAAAAAATCTTATTTTTTTTCAGGCAAGCAACTTTTAGTGTTTCTCTGTCTTACAACCATATCAGAGTTAAATAGGCCTATTTGATGACCTGTCATGTTATACATTTCATGTAGACTTGATTTGGGTGTGTACAGTGCTCATTTACATATAGACAACAACAAATTTCCCAACAACAAAATTGTGGCCAGTGAAACTGCTGAGTGGCTAGAAACTTTGGAAAACCACTAGCCACAGTGACTGGTGAGCAAAAAAGTTAATGTCAAGCCCTGTATATATATATATATATATAGTTTTATGTATATATATATTGCCTTTGTTTTGATATATATATATATATATATGTAAACATCATATTTGTTTGTTTTTTTTTAAGTTGGAAGGAAATTGCCTGAAAAATTAATGTATTGTTGACTTAAAACGGAATTCCATATAGTCATTTATAACTAAATGACTATTAATGACTTAAAGGCACAATATGTAAGTTTTTTGATTAAAATATCCAAAAACCACTAGAACAGTGTTATATATTTTGTTGACTTGTGTACATTATCCCAAATGATTCCAAGAATGTTTAAATCCAGAGAAATAAGCAATTTTATCCAGGACACAGTGTTTCAGTGTCCATGCGTCGCCTATCAATGACATCATACCCGCGTTACCCTCGATTTCCGGTTTAATTTTGTAGAAACCATGGAAACACCAAAGACGCTTTAATATATGATGTGTTTTATTAGACAGGTGAGCAACTGTGTGGAGACATTTATAGACAGAAAACTAATCATTGTACAGTAATACAGCATTTTCTGCGTCATACAATATGTTTTAAAATGAATTGCATGCCATTTAGCAACACAAGCCATCCAGCATTTATTAATATATTCTAATATGGATCTAGCTCACTGCCGTGTGCAACAAGTGTCTCATAGTAGCGCCGAGCGAACACACAGAGTAGCATTATAACATAACTTCCAACACACTCAAATGTGTGTAATATGATAAAACAGCGCTGCGTTCCCCCACATATGCATGAGCGGAAGAAGCGGAAGCGCTCATAATAAAAGCTCTCCAGCGTGTGTCTCTCATTAGCAATCGCTCCAGCGATTCGCGTCATCAAGCTACGCCTTCGTTTTGAATAGGCGACCTCTAGTGGCGAAAAACTACATAGTGTGCCTTTAATGATTAAACAGAATTTTTCATTGAAGAGTATTAAGTATTAAACTGATTTTCTAAAACAAGCCATAAAGTGTAAAGTTTAGTCTAAAGAGGCGACACATCCTGGGGGATACAAACATTTACAGACAGATTATGAAAAAATTTACTAATTAAATTCATAAGATTTCAAACTAAACGCAATAAGCTAGTGCTTAACAACAACTTTTTAAACATGCAAGTTCCCTCCAAATATGTGAAATATAATCAACCGAGTAGATTTCCCACTACAGGTGGTCATGTTGTTTTGAAATGCTGCCTGCGAGCTAAACAAAGACCTACACTTTCCCTGCCTCTCAAATGTTTGTATCCCCCAACCTTTGTAGGGTTAAGAGAGAAATGTCTTTTAGTTTTTATTCTATAAATGCAAAAAATGTTTCTTTAATAAGGTTTAGGTTAGTTTGTCATTATATTTAGCTTTGTATAAGATAGCAAGAAGTCTGTGTTTTGATAGATGAACAGGCAAAACTTTATTTGTTAATATTAGTTCACTACATTAGAACTAACAGCGTTTATTAATGTTAATCTCAGCATTTACTAATACATTTTTAATATCAAAATTGTATTAGTTAATAGACAACGGTTAATAAATGCTGTAAATATATATTGCTTATTGTTAGTGCAAGACAATTAGTGCATTATCTAATGAGATCCTTTAATCGTGTGTGTGTGTTGCCGTTTTGATTTGTTCAGTGATGTCTCTGCTCAGATCATGGACGATCAATACAGTTTAATGGGACTCATCACGCCTAATTAAACACTAACAACACTGAATAACGATCTGATAATGAGCATAAAACTGTTGATATTATGCATATTGATGTCCTAATCACATTCTAGACAAACATCACCTGAAGAATCATTGGATTTTAATTATGAATCTGAGTTTGATGAAGACTGATGATCTCAGTCATGGCGTTTGTGTTAATGTGACGTCTCGTTCTCTTCCGTCACTCACGAGAAATAAACAATAATTCACTGAGATAACAAGATTATTTTTCTGACCTGATTGACCGATATTGTTCTTATTTTAAGCATGAAGTCACTTCATTTGAATCATATTGCTTCTCCAGTAAATGTATCTTGATTTACACCGATCAGGCATAACATTATGTCCTAATATTGTGTTGGTCCCCCTTTTGCTGACCCGTCGAGGCATGGACTCCACTAGACCCCTGAAGGTGTGCTGTGGTATCTGGCACCAAGATGTTAGCAGCAGATCCTTTAAGTCCTGTAAGTTGCGAGGTGGGGCCTCCATGGATCGGACTTGTTTGTTCAGCACATCCCACAGATGCTCGATTGGATTGAGATCTGGGGAATTTGGAGGCCAAGTCAACACATCAAACTCGTTGTTGTGCTCCTCAAACCATTCCTGAACCATTTTTGCTTTGTGGCAGGAGCATTATCCTGCTGAAAGAGCCACAGCCACCAGGGAATACCGTTTCCATGAAAGGGTGTACATGGTCTGCAACAATGCTTAGGTAGGTGGTACGTGTCAAAGTAACATCCACATGGATGGCAGGACCCAAGGTTTCCCAGCAGAACATTGCCCAAAGCATCACACTGCCTCCGCCGGCTTGCCTTCTTCCCATAGTGCATCCTGGTGCCATGTGTTCCCCAGGTAAGCCACACACACACACGCGTCCATCCACGTGATGTAAAAGAAAACGTGATTAATCAGACCAGGCCACCTTCTTCCATTGCTCCGTGGTCCAGTTCTGATGCTCACGTGCCACTGTTGGTGCTTTCGGCGGTGGACAGGGGTCAGCATGGGCACCCTGACTGGTCTGCGGCTATGCAGCCCCATACGCAACAAACTGCGATGCACTGTGTATTCTGACACCTTTCTATCAGAACCAGCATTAACTTCTTGAGCAATTTGAGCTCCAGTAGCTCGTCTGTTTGATCGGACCACACGGGTAAGCCTTCACTCCCCACGTGCATCAATGAGCCTTGGCCGCCCATGACCCTGTCGCCGGTTCACCACTGTTCCTTCCTTGGAGCACTTTTGATAGATACTGACCACTGCAGACCGGGAACACCCCACAAGAGCTGCAGTTTTGGAGATGCTCTGACCCAGTCGTCTAGCCATCACAATTTGGCCCTTGTCAAACTCGCTCAAATCCTTACGCTTGCCCATTTTTCCTGCTTCTAACACATCAACTTTGAGGACAAAATGTTCACTTGCTGCCTAATATATCCCACCCACTAACAGGTGCCGTGATGAAGAGATAATCAGTGTTATTCACTTCACCTGTCAGTGCTCATAATGTTAAGCCTGATCGGAGTATAGTTGTAAAGGAAAACAAGACAGAAATTCTAATCACGCTGTGTTTCTGGAAGGCGGTCAGCTCAGCAAATGAAATCAATAGACAATTAACCCCACTAATGCACAGTCATTCCCCGGCCGGATTGAGCGTGTGTGTCCAGCAGGTGGCGCCGTCCACTCACACTCACATCGTGATTCCTCAGGCTTCAGGGTAATGCGATTATGAAACACGACTGTACACACAGACGTCCAGACCATGAGAAGCGCGACTGAAAACATCTTTAAACTGCTTACGCTCCCAAACTCCGTGTCTGAATTATTGGACACGTGTGTGGATTACAGCCGTACTGTACGCCTCCGGTCTGCAGCGCCAGCCTCGCTCTGTGCCGTTTCATGTGTCTTTGTGGATCCTGCAGGACTTTGTGTGAATGATTTATTATTACAGGAAGCGTTCAGATCCTCTTCAAACAACCTGTTCATGTGGTTTCATAGATTATCATGAGAATCCAGCCGTATGAACTGCTGTAATGATCCATGGCACTGCTGAACACGAATGCTTCACTGGGGATGGATTGATGATGATGATAATGATAATAATAATGATTATTAATATTATTACTATTATTATAACCCATCCACAGTGAAGCATTTGTGTTATCATCATCATCATTATTATTATTATTAAATATTTAATAATAATTAGTATTACTATAATTATTAGTATTACTATTGTTGTTGTTATTATTATTATTATTATTATTAAATATCTGATACTAAGTTTCATTACTAGTAGTAGTGTTATTATTATTTGTAGTGTTGTTATTATTATTATTATTATTATTAATAAATATCTGATACTAAGTTTCATTACTAATAGTATTATTATTATTATTTGTAGTATTGTTGTTGTTATTATTATTATTATTATTTGTAGTATTGTTGTTGTTGTTATTATTATTATTATTAGTAGTAGTAGTAGTAGTAGTACAAACCCGATTCCAAAAAGGTTGGGACACTGTACAAATTGTGAATAAAAAAGGAATGCAATAATTTACAAATCTCATAAACTTATATTTTATTCACAATAGAATATAGATAACATATCAAATGCTGAAAGTGAGACATTTTGAAATGTCATGCCAAATATTGGCTCATTTTGGATTTCATGAGAGCTACACATTCCAAAAAAGTTGGGACAGGTAGCAATAAGAGGCCGGAAAAGTTAAATGTACATATAAGGAACAGCTGGAGGACCGATTTGCAACTTATTAGGTCAATTGGCAACATGATTGGGTATAAAAAGAGCCTCTCAGAGTGGCAGTGTCTCTCAGAAGTCAAGATGGGCAGAGGATCACCAATTCCCCCAATGCTGCGGCGAAAAATAGTGGAGCAATATCAGAAAGGAGTTTCTCAGAGAAAAATTGCAAAGAGTTTGAAGTTATCATCATCTACAGTGCATAATATCATCCAAAGATTCAGAGAATCTGAAACAATCTCTGTGCGTAAGGGTCAAGGCCGGAAAACCATACTGGATGCCCGTGATCTTCGGGCCCTTAGACGGCACTGCATCACATACAGGAATGCTACTGTAATGGAAATCACAACATGGGCTCAGGAATACTTCCAGAAAACATTGTCGGTGAACACAATCCACCGTGCCATTCGCCGTTGCCGGCTAAAACTCTATAGGTCAAAAAAGAAGCCATATCTAAACATGATCCAGAAGCGCAGGCGTTTTCTCTGGGCCAAGGCTCATTTAAAATGGACTGTGGCAAAGTGGAAAACTGTTCTGTGGTCAGACGAATCAAAATTTGAAGTTCTTTTTGGAAAACTGGGACGCCATGTCATCCGGACTAAAGAGGACAAGAACAACCCAAGTTGTCATCAGCGCTCAGTTCAGAAGCCTGCATCTCTGATGGTATGGGGTTGCATGAGTGCGTGTGGCATGGGCAGCTTACACATCTGGAAAGGCACCATCAATGCTGAAAGGTATATCCAAGTTCTAGAACAACATATGCTCCCATCCAGACGTCGTCTCTTTCAGGGAAGACCTTGCATTTTCCAACATGACAATGCCAGACCACATACTGCATCAATTACAACATCATGGCTGCGTAGAAGAAGGATCCGGGTACTGAAATGGCCAGCCTGCAGTCCAGATCTTTCACCATAGAAAACATTTGGCGCATCATAAAGAGGAAGATGCGACAAAGAAGACCTAAGACAGTTGAGCAACTAGAAGCCTGTATTAGACAAGAATGGGACAACATTCCTATTCCTAAACTTGAGCAACTTGTCTCCTCAGTCCCCAGACGTTTGCAGACTGTTATAAAAGAAGAGGGGATGCCACACAGTGGTAAACATGGCCTTGTCCCAACTTTTTTGAGATGTGTTGATGCCATGAAATTTAAAATCAACTTATTTTTCCCTTAAAATGATACATTTTCTCAGTTTAAACATTTGATATGTCATCTATGTTGTATTCTGAATAAAATATTGAAATTTGAAACTTCCACATCATTGCATTCTGTTTTTATTCACAATTTGTACAGTGTCCCAACTTTTTTGGAATCGGGTTTGTAGTAGTAGTAGTATATATTTTTTAAATATCTGATAATACTAAGTTTCATTACTAGTGTTATTATTATTATTATTTGTAGTGTTGTTGTTGTTTTTATTATTATTATTATTATTATTATTATTATTATTTTTAATAAATATCTGATACTAAGTTTCATTACTAGTAGTAGTGTTATTATTATTGTTATTATTTGTAGTGTTGTTGTTGGTGTTATTATTATTATTATTATTATTATTATTAAATATCTGATACTAAGTTTCATTACTAGTAGTGGTGTTGTTATTATTATTATTATTATTATTATTAATAAATTCAAATAATTGAAGCTTTTTACAGTCTTGATTGGTGAAGCTCCAAATCAAGATAAGTTTAAGATATTAAGTCTTGTTTTTTGTCAAAATTGAGTGAATTTATGCTTAAAAGAAGAAAAAAATATCCACTTGTTTTCCCTTTGAATTAACTGTATTATTCTTAATATCTTCAGTCATTTTGCTTCTCAAGTAAACATATCTTGATTTAAGAGTTATTTGCTATTTGTGCTGAAAAAGACAAAAACAAAATACTATCAGTGTTTTATATTGTACTGTCGTTTCTCATTCAACGATGAATTTCATGCCGTTCATTCATTCTCTTTGTCTTTTTTCCTGATATTTTTTCCCTCAAATGAAAGATTCATCACAGAGCTGGTCGGTTTGTTCAAGGCTCACATGAATATCCCTGTGGAGAAAAGGCTTTCAGAAGCCAGAGCGCTGAAGAAGTGTGAGTACCGGTTGTGCTGAGGATGACGATGATGAAGATGATCATGGGGTTTTGTGCCTAGAAGCGCTTAAAAAACTCCAATTAGAGTAGAGAGCATGAGAACACAGATACTAGTGTGACGCCTGCGGCTGTTCATCTGCCTGACACACACACACACACACACACACACACAGATGACCATGAACACTCAAACACACCATAGTTCTGCATAAATCGCAGCTTATTCTGCCTTGACCTGTGAAGTGACCATTCACAGTGCATTGTGTTTTTAAGAGGCGAATCTGGTGAATTTATTGCAAGACTTTTTGAGACCCAAGCATTAATATTTGTGATGCTTTTTTTTTTTCAAACTTAACCTTGTCTTTAGGAAGCATTTAGTTATAAAAACCATTTTGTTTAAAATGTAACATTTGGAAAAATGTTGCACGCTGAGCGTTTAGGGTTGCAAAAATTCACCACTAATTAAGTTAAATCACAACTCGGCACACAAATGCGTTTGAAATATACACTATATTGCCAAAAGTTTTGTGACGCCTGCCTTTACATGCACATGAACTTTAATGACATCCCATTCTTAATCCGTAGGGTTTAATATGGAGTTGGCCCACCCTTTGCAGCTATAACAGCTTCAACTCTTCTGGGAAGGCTTTCCACAAGGTTTAGGAGTGTGTTTATGGGAATTTTTGACCATTCTTCTAGAAGTGCATTTGTGAGGTCAGGCACTGATGTTGGACGAGAAGGCCTGGCTCGCAGTCTCCGCTCTAATTCATCCCAAAGGTGTTCTATCGGGTTGAGGTCAGGACTCAAGTTCCTCCACACCAAACTCGCTCATCCATGTCTTTATGGACCGACGCTTTGTGCACTGGTGCGCAGTCATGTTGGAACAGGAAGGGGCCATCCCCAAACTGTTCCCACAAAGTTGGGAGCATGAAATTGTCCAAAATGTCTTGGTATGCTGAAGCATTAAGAGTTCCTTTCACTGGAACTAAGGGGCCAAGCCCAACCCCTGAAAAACAACCCCACACCATAATCCCCCCTCCACCAAACTTTACACTTGGCACAATGCAGTCAGGCAAGAACCGTTCTCTTGGGAATCACCAAACCCAGACTCATCCATGGGATTGGCAGACAGAGAAGCGTGATTGGTCACTCCAGAGAACACGTCTCCACTGCTCTAGAGTCCAGTGGCGGCATGCTTTACCCCACTGCATCCCATGCTTTGCATTGCACTTGGTGATGTAAGGCTTGGATGAGCTGCTCGGCCATGGAAACCCATTCCATGAAGCTCTCTACACACTGTTCTTGAGCTCATCTGAAGGCCACAGAAGTTTGGAGGTCTGTAGCTATTGACTCTGCAGAAAGTTGGCGTCTTCTGCTCACTGTGACCCTCAGCATGCGCTGACCCCGCTCTGTGATTTTACGTGGCCTATCACTTCGTGGCTGAGTTGCTGTTGTTCCCAATTGCTTCCACTTTGTTATAATGCCACTAACAGTTGAGTGTGGAATATTTAGTAGTGAGGAAATGTCAGGAATGGACTTATTGCACAGGTGGCAACCTATCACGGTACCACGCTTGAGTTCACTGAGCTCCTGAGAGCGACCCATTCTTTCACAAATGTTTGTAGAAGCGTCTGCATGCCTAGTGCTTGATTTATACACCTGTGGCCATGAAGTGATTGAACACCTGAATTCAATGATTTCGAGGGGCGTCCCAATACTTTTGGCAATATAGTGTTTTTTAACCAGTCTTTATAAATTGCACATTTGACCATTTTTTGTGTGTATGTGTAATATGTATTAACTATTCTATATACTGTAAAAATATTTATTTAAACATATTTTATATATAATGTAATATTAAAGTCTGCATGTTGCTCATATGACTTCAGAAGAAATAATGGCGACTGTTGTGATATTTTAATGATGCTTTTTTTTGTTTTTATCAGAGCAACAACACTTGAGACGTTTTTCAAAGACATGAGGCCGAGTAAGTTTCTATCCCTTTAACAGTGATCTAGTTTAGTGCCATAATAAGCTATTTACCTTTATGATATTTCAGGGCTTTGTGTAATAGAGTCAGAGTTATGTGTATGAAATAATTTATATTTTTATTATTTTGGACAGACAGAAATTCTGACCTATTTCTGCTGATATCAATAACCACAGTTCAAAAGTTTAGGCTCTGTAAGGTTTAATAATGTTTTTGAAAGTCTCTTCTGCTCATTTATCTGATCATAAATACAGTAAAAATAGTGAAATAATATTCCAGTGTAAATCAGCTGTTCTCTATGTGAATATATAGTAAAGTGTAATTTATTCCTGTGATCAAAGCTGAATTTATCATCATTACTCCAGTCTTCAGTGTCACATGATCCTTCACAAATCATTCTCATATGAGGATTTGATGCTCAACAAACATTTATGATTATTATCAGTGTTGAAAACTGTGATAGATTTTATTTCTCAGGATTCTTTAATAATAGAAAGTTCAAAAGAACAGCATTAATTTGAAACAGAATCTTTGTAACATTATAAATGTCTTTACTGTCACTTTTGATCAGTTCATATTCAGGTCTTATGAACACAGGAGTGATTGTGATGATATCCAGTGCTGGAGGTCATTAGACGGCAGTGAACAGAGAGACTTCAGAGCACATTTGAATTCAAAGCGAGTCCATAAAGATGCTTAATGGACGTGTGTTTACTCTTCTGTCCGGAGTGATCGGAACATCCAGTAATTCATGAAGTGGAAGCTCCGCATGAGTATTTTAATAGTGATTCAGCAAACCAGATGGACAAATTAAATATTTATAGATGAAGGCGAACTGATGTTATGGGTTATCACGTTGTGCAAATCACAAACAAATGCACACATGAACACACACACAAACAGACTGTTACAAAACCCACACGCTTTTTAAGGTGTGATGTGTGTGAAACAACTTGTGCCCTAGAAAACTGACTTGTCAAATGATAATATATATATGGTTCAGTAATTTTCTGAAAGTCTCTTCTGCTCACCAAGGCTGTGTTTATCTGATCATAAATACAGTAAAAATTGTGAAATATTATTAGAATGTAAATCAGCTGTTCTCTATGTGAATATATAGTAAAGTGTAATTTATTCCTGTGATCAAAGCTGAATTTATCATCATTACTCCAGTCTTCAGTGTCACATGATCCTTCACAAATCATTCTAATATGAGGATTTAATGCTCAAGAAACATTTATGATTATTATCAGTGTTGAAAACAATCATATTTCTGTGATACATGTTATTTCTCAGGATTCTTTAATGAATACAAAGTTCAAAAGAACAGCATTTATTAGAAATAGAGAACAATTCTTTTAAATTGTAATAATATTTCACAATATTACTGATTTTACTGTATTTTTTAGGGCTGGGTATTGACACAAATTTCACGATTCGATTCGATTTCCATTCACAAGCTTTCGATTCAATATTGATTATTGTGGATATATATCAGATACAGTACATGGCAAATTTTCTTGAGGAAAAAAAATCTCAACTAGTGCTGTAAACTATGGGAGTCAGTACATTACTGTAATATTGAAGGTTAAAATTAAATGATTTAAGTACAAACAAATTACACTAAATGATGTTTTTTTATAATAAAGTACTAATACTAACTTTACAGTTACATAATCATATTTCTACTCCAATTCGTTTTTTGAAATGTAAAAATTTAAATGGTGGCTGTCATAAAAACTTGCCAGATTTATTCAAACATGCATTAATATTGAAGAACATTAAAAAGTATAATGAATATGTAATATGGTGCATATATTTATCAAAATGCTCCTCTCTAGAGTTCATTTTTCTAGCTGACTAACGAGTTTATGGACACTGGATATGGTTTTTCTGAGGTAAATGTGACGTTACTGTTTTACTGACGTCTTTCCGCGGATGAAACACTGATTGAGCGATTACATGTGACATGATATGGATTTTGGTTCTGTATCTTTTAACACACTTTCTGATGCTCATTCATGTTTATTTCGCGCTGTAACTGGTATTAAAGCGGAGGAGATGATCAGTTCATGATTTAGCTGAGCTGATCTCACGCCACAGCGCCAAAACGGTATTTATGTTTTTGAATTTCGTAATAAAATGGACGTAATTTGAAATCTGAGACTTTGTTTCATATTAAAAGTAACAAAGTGCAAAGATTATTGTGATTTATTGGATGGGAGGCGCTATACTGTTCCGTTCATTCATCAACTGAACACAGGATAGACTTAGAAATAAAAAAGTGAATAACATTATCTGGAAAATAAATAATAATAATTATTTTAGTAAATAATTATTAATATTTTAATACAGAATTATCAATGACTTATTTTAATAAATAAATACATTTTTGGAGCCGCTTGAAATTTCACCTGGAAACTACAATAAAGTGAATGTTTAATGTTTCTAACATTTGCAATAATGCATGCATAGTTGCGTTTCTTTTTCATCACGCATTTAAGTCACTGAAACTTTGATCGTGAGAAAAAGTGAAAGAGGCTTGAGAATCGCTGTGCAGCATTTATTTAAAATAGTATCTTTTGTAACATTATAAATGTCTTTACTGTCACTTTTGAGCAATTTTATGCGCCTTTGATGAATAAAAGTATTAAATCCCCCCCACCCTCAGTAGTGTAAAATCATGTTTTCGTTTAGCAACATAACGTGAAACTCAACAGAAATCAGTCTCCAGCTCTCTTCATGTGTTGAACACTATAAGCTGCTCCCTATGTAGGCAGCTCACTAGGGTTTGGAACGGACCCATCAACATTTTTTCATCCAAGGCTTTTGTCTGTTCTTCCTGTAAAAGCGAAACAAACGCTCAGGAGAGAAGCACTCTGACAGAGAGCACGTCTCCTGATAAAAATATCCCAGCATGCAGTGTTTGTGTGCGGCTGTGACCCCAATGAAGAATGACAGTGCACTAAAAGCCCATGCACAAGAATCCGAACCCGAACTTTAAATATAAACACGTTTACGGTTCGTGAAAGTGTCAGCCAGCGGTGCGAACGCACAACACCTCATGCAATAAATGAGTAATTAAAGGGGGGTCTACTGCTATTTCCTGCATTCTGCCTTATTTACACTGTTAAAGAGTTGATTCTCATGATAAACATGGACAAAGTTTAAAAAAATGAGTTGGAGGTATGACAGAGTGCCAAATACACTCCTTTTTTTCGAGTATGGCCCTGTATGACGGGACTTCTCCCTGATGAGCGCGCACACACACACACGCACACATCAACCAGAGCGAGAGCGAGAGCAAGAGCGCGTCCATCAACGAGCTTCGTTCGGGTTACGGGAGCCGTCGGCGGTGCTGGCGTTGTGTTTTAAGACCACAAGATCAACAATGTCCCTAAAGAAGTGTGTTTCTGGTGTGAGGGAAAGATCACCTTGTTCAGCTTCCCAAATAACCCAGCGTTAAGGGAACAGTGGATGCAGTTTGTGTTTCCGGAGTTCTGCAAATGTGTGTGTTTGTTCCGGGTCATGAGTGGAAACCGCAGGCGGTGAGTGAGTTTTGTTGGCAATCGGCGCGTAAGTGCATATAATGTGAACAACACCGATGTATAGAGAATCGAGAGTTATCCAGGGATAATGCCATGATGTGTGTGAGTGTGTGTGTGTGTGTCTCTTTAGCTCCTCCCACTGCACGCCTCCACGGACTCGGCTGTTTTCTGAAAGAATCGGTACAGTGTATCTGTCTTTTATAAATCTGGTCAAACTAAAGACTCTTGGGAGATATGAAGGATCAACACTACTCTATAGATACTCAAGATTAACACGAGACTGGCAGAAACTGTGTGTGTTATGGACCCTTTAAGGTTAATGTTGTATAAGATACAATTTTTAGAAACTGCCCAGTTAACAGGGAACGTTCTGGCAAGGTTCTGAACAAACATTCTTCCAGTAACATTGATAGAACGTTCGTTAAAAGTTATCCGGTCTTTAACCCTCATCCGTCCCTCGCACTTTGTAACAAATCCTTCCCTCGCTGGTCAAAATGACCCGAAGCCCTAAAATTATACTCCAGAAAGCTTATTTCATTTTGATATTTATACTAGATTTTATCAATAAATAATAAATAAATAATAATTTAAGCACATTTTCAACTTAAATTCAAAATAACTCATGCATAACCCTTTTAATTCAGCTCAGAATATCTCACACTGGGTGTCTCTGGTGAACTCTTGTGGAAAAATAATAATATAAGATGATATTTCATGACTCTTATAGCTCTATATGGAGTGGATGAGCTGTTCTGCTGGGTCCTAAAGTCATTTCTCTTCAGAATGCATTCAGATACACATGTAGACATTATAAAATCATTTGGTAAAGTTTTAGCATTTTTAGTTTGAATTTTGGACAGTTTTTAAGTTTTTCTATGTGTGCTGAAGCATTCCTCACATTCCATTCATTCCTAAGGGGGTCAAATTGACCCGTGAGAGAAGGATTTGTTACTTTTTTTAAATTCAACCACAAAACTCCTTGAATCCATTCAATTTTGTGTGTGTGTGTGTGTGTGTGTGTGTGTGTTTTCATGGTTCAAGTGCAACAAAAGTCTTGGGCCACTCCGATGAACGCTCAATTTTTTACATTTTCAAAATAACCTAATGTTCTCAGAAACTTAGCACAAAACCATTATTTATACATCAGTCATGGAACATTTTTACCTGAAATGTTTTTTTAAATGTTACTACTTGTTTCAGAACGTTTTTAGAACATTCAAAAGTAACGTTCCCATAACGTTCGTATGACCAAAGGAAAAACCTTTATAGAACATTTTAAAAACTTGAGGGGTACCAGCAAGTCATATTTTCTACTGGGTAATTATTTTAAAAAAGTTCAACAAATATCTGATGAATTTTAATATTTTAGTCTAAATTATTGCACTCATTTTTCATGCCTGCACCGTGACTCACTCTTATGACTGTTTCACGACATGGAAATTTCAAGTCATAATGTTTACAGAATAAATAATATGAGTAAACGTGCTGGAGAAGGCTTATCACAAGCACATTTTGCATTGTTTTGTTATCTGGCGTTGGATTTATTATGGTTTCCTGAGAGTCTGATGGCCAGTGCGTGAGTGTTGGGAATGCAGATTTTGTAATGCAGAAATAGAAACAAATGCTATTTTTAAATGACCTACTTTAGTTTGTAACTAGTGCATGATATCCAGCCAAACCCTGACCTCTCCGCTATATCCTTTCTTACTAATTCTGACATTGAGCTCAATTCAGGACGCTAACCGTTGTGCTGAGCATTGCATTATTATAGTGAGGCGATGTGCCCGACTGTCCTGAGCTCAGACCGTCTGCAGCGTCAGGTCAAGAGGAAATGGAGGGCGTTTAATTCCTCTAGTGCGCCATTCACACAAGAAACTGAAGCCGTTTATGACACGCAAAAGAATCGACCTGCTGATTCTCATTCAGTCTGAGGTTCTTCCTCTGTACCAATATATCTAAACATTCTTAAATCAACACTTGTTATCTGATGTCAAAATGACACTAAAGGAAAGCTTTCACACACATAATGTGCTAAATGTCTTATTTCAAAGGCTGATTTCATACTAGTGAATCAATTCGTTTGAATGGTTCTTTTAAGTGAATCAATTCCTTAAAGGATCCAGCTTTTTATGTCCCTGTGCAGTATTGTACATTTACATTCATTTATCCAAAGCGACTTACAAATGTACTGGTTTAATTTTCCGTGAAACACAAAAAGTGTCATGCTAATTGAGATTTTTCATTCTAGGGTTTCCACGTTCATGTCAATCCTGTGACGAATGACTAGAAAAGTCACGGAAATTAACTGGATAAAAGGTATGAGAAACCTGACATTCATTCAGAATCTCTCAATGTACAACTATGATATTATATCATCAGAGATTTATATATATATATATATATATACTCCGATCAGGCATAACATTATGAGCACTGACAGGTGAAGTGAATGACACTGATTATCTCTTCATCACGGCTCCTGTTAGTGGGTGGGATATATTAGGCAGCAAGTGAACATTTTGTCCTCAAAGTTGATGTGTTAGAAGCAGGAAAAATGGGCAAGTGTAAGGATTTGAGCGAGTTTGACAAGGGCCAAATTGTGATGGCTAGACGACTGGGTCAGAGCATCTCCAAAACTGCAGCTCTTGTGGGGTGTTCCCGGTCTGCAGTGGTCAGTATCTATCAAAAGTGCTCCAAGGAAGGAACAGTGGTGAACCGGAGACAGGGTCATGGGCGGCCAAGGCTCATTGATGCACGTGGGGAGCGAAGGCTGGCCCGTGTGGTCCAATCAAACAGACGAGCTACTGTAGCTCAAATTGCTCAAGAAGTTAATGCTGGTTCTGATAGAAAGGTGTCAGAATACACAGTGCATCGCAGTTTGTTGCGTATGGGGCTGCAAATCCGCAGACCAGTCAGGGTGCCCATGCTGACCCCTGTCCACCGCCGAAAGCGCCAACAGTGGCACGTGAGCATCATAACTGGACCACGGAGCAATGGAAGAAGGTGGCCTGGTCTGATGAATCACGTTTTCTTTTACATCACGTGGATGGCCGGGTGTGTGTGCGTCACTTACCTGGGGAACACATGGCACCAGGATGCACTATGGGAAGAAGGCAAGCTCAAGCTTACACTTTGTGAGATGAACTTAGATGAGTGACAGCTTTATAGTGATTATAGAGGGAGCTATTTTAAAGAATGTCAGTAACCAGACCATTCACGGCACCCATTGACTTCCATTGTATTTTTTTCTTACTATGGAAGTCAATGGGTGCCATCAACTGTTTGATTACTCACATTTTTCAAAATATCTTCTTTTGTGTTCAACAGAACAAAGAAACTCACAGTTCTGTCAGGACCATTATCGTCAAAGATGATTGATTGACTGTTAGCATACAGTTTGGATTGGCAGTATGGTTCAGCCTAGCATGGATAAGAGCAGGGAGAGCAGTGATAACCCCCTTAGGGTAAACAGAACAGAAGCAACATAATGTATTGCAGATATCATTAATGTCGATATTAAATGTACAAAATAATTCGGGAATCAGAACACCAAATCCTGACTGACGAGAGGAGGAGCTGGGGATGGAGGAGGGTAAATGAGCTCTGGAGAACGTGATAGCTGCTGATAGTACTTAAAGAGCTTATATATGCATGCTGTGATAGACGTCGTGTTCCTATAGGTAGACGTGATCAGCTGACAGTCAGCTGATGCGAGCTTGACTAACGTGACCTGCCAGAACTGACGCTACGCTTGATGTTTGGAACAACATGAGGGTGAGTAAATGATGACAGAATTTTCATTTTTGGGTGAACTGTCACTTTAATAACAAATAATGTATTTGGAGCGTTTATGCTGGGATGTGTAGGCTGTGCGGCGATACGTGTCTTGAAACTATTACAGGGAGATCTATTTAAATGTGTTTTTGAAGGCTTACGCTGGAGTTGGTTCACCTCCGCCTGTGCTCATGACTTTCTCATTCCGAGTCATGGTGGTTTTCTCTTCAGTTCTGCTGTGTATATAGAAAGGATGATATTTCTTTTCATCAATCTTTGTGTATACGTCAGAAGTGTGTGATGTTGACACAGCTGGATCTCAGTCCATGTATGTCTGTAAAGACCCACCGAGGCTTCTGACCCAAACCAGGACTGAGAGAGAGAGAGAGAGTATTATATTGCAGTTCCTAATGAAGTTACAAGTGCTTTACTTTTTTATTTACTCTCCAAAGCCATTTCTTATTTGATTTGGCTTTGGGCGAGTGTTAATTTTGGACCCTTCCTGTAGCTGTAGAGTCAGGTGTGTTACGCTGGTGGTCTTACGTCCGACATCGCAGGTGCTTTTCAGCACAAACACACACACTGCACCTGCACAGGAGTATGGAGGTTCCTCTTTCCTCTGGCTCAGTCACACACACACACTTTCTTTTGAGCCGGTTCTCAGCAAGTAACCGGTTGAGCCGGTTCATTAATCGAACCGAATCGAACTTTAGTTCCAGGTTGATGACGCTAGACGCAAAAGCCGAAGTAGCACGTCCGACTAAAAAAAAGAACCGAATGAGCCGGTTCAAACATCTGTCGACGTTTGCCGAGGATTACCGAGGATTCTGGCGACGCAAGTCCGAGGCACGTACTGGAAATATGCTTATTATGACTACTGTTATTAAATAACATTTTATTAGAACCTGCAAAAACCTTTCTGTCGAGAGATTTAAATACATTTATTGTGCATGCAGATTATATTTTAAGTTGTTAAGCGAAATTTATACGTTTATAAGACTGGTTTATTCTTTCTATATAGGCTACTTTAGACATATCCGCGTTTATGCATGTCTGTAATGTGCAAAACTTTTAGGAATCTTATCCAAGATGTGGGCTACTCAATATTGGTCAGTCGTATCCATCAGGGTCTGCGAATGAAACTGTGACCACACAAACACCATTAACTTAACTGAACTGGTTTTATTAAATAGGCCTTCATTTTATTAAAACATGAAAAAAAAAAAATGGTTTTGCGCGTGCAGATTATATTTTAAATCAAGGAGTTTATAAGGACAATAAACAAGGAGTTGATAAGTTTGGTTTACTCGTTCTATGGTATACTTAAAGGAACACGCCACTTTTTTTGAAAATAGGCTCATTTTCCAGCTCCCCTAGAGTTAAACAGTTGAGTTTTACCGTTTTCGAATCCATTCAGCCGATCTCCGGGTCTGGCGGTAGCACTTTTAGCATAGCTTAGCATAGATCATTGAATCTGATTAGACCGTTAGCATCTCACTCAAAAATAAATAATCAAGGAACTTTGCTGAGGTCCCATGGGTGCAGCGGCGCAATGATATTACGCAGCGCCTGAAAACAGGCTAACTTCCGTCAACATAACCAACATGACAACCTGCTTACACAGAGAGCGTGCTGGGGACTATTTTCAGGCGCTGCGTAATATCATTGCGCCGCTACACCCATGGTACGGCAGCAAAGTTCCTTGATTATTACGCAGGAATGAGAGTATAGTTCCTAGCCATATCGGCCTAGAAAATCACAACTTTTCATTTTCCGTCGGTCTTAGTACACGATGTAACTACAGAAGAGTCGAGTTTTAAATAGGAAAAATATCGGAAGTCTTTGGTCATTTTTGAGCGAGATGCTAACGGTCTAATCAGATTCAATGATCTATGCTAAGCTATGCTAAAAGTGCTACCGTCAGACCAGGAGATCGGCTGAATGGATTCGAAAACGGTAAAACTCAACTGTTTAACTCTAGGGGAGCTGGAAAATGAGCCTATTTAAAAAAAAGTGGAGTGTTCCTTTAAGACATAAAGCACATATCCGCGTTTGTTGATCAGTGCCTGTAATGCGTGCTGTAGTTGCGCAATTTTCAGTGGAATCCGATGTGAAGGATAAATGAATTAACTGTGAACACAAACAAAATGCACTCACGCAAATAACTTTATTTGATTGTTTCAATATGCATTGACACAGATTACTTTATTTGAATGTTTCCTTGATATAACATGGAACAAATGCGTAAAAAAGCATAAAAGAAATGCATGGTGACATCATTGCATGATGACGTCAGGAGCCTATGAATCGGCTTTTTGAACCGGTTCATTGAGCCGAACTGTCCGAAAAGAACCGGTTCGCGGAAATGAATCGGACTTTGCATCACTAATATTAATCATGTAATGTAATATATAATAATATAATTTAATACATATAAATTATTTATTAAATAACATGCCAAATATTATTATTATTATTATTATTTAGTGATATCATATTAATCATGTAATATTATTATTGTCACGCTACGTGCTGATGGAATCTCACGAAGACGATGATGAACTGGAAACAGGAATTTTAATAACAAAACTCAGAACAAGCATCACACACGTGTTGACATTGACAAACACTAAGGACTTAAATACACAGAGCAAATGAGGTAAATGACTACACACAGCTGAACTAAATTAACTAATGATGGTTGCCATAGAAACAAAGGATTGGCGGGAAAGAATCAAAATACAAACTGAAAGTCCAAAACACAAACAGAACCATGACAATTATATAATAATATAATTTAATAAATATAAATTATTTATTATATAATGTTAAATATTATTATTATTACTGATATAATAATCATGTAATATAATATATACTAATATAATTTAATAAATATAAATTTATTATATAACATCAAATATTATTATTATTTACTGATACATTAATCATGTAATATAATATATAATAGTCAACTTCATTTATATAGCGCTTTTCACAATATAGATTTTCAAAGCAGCTTTACAGTGATTATATGAAATTAATGGAAGAGAGATTGTATAATAATATAATTTAATAAATATAAATTATTTATTATATAACATATCAATTAGTATTATTGTTATTATTATTTACTGGTATATTAATCATGTAATATAATATATACATTTATTATATATGTTAAATATTATTTACTAATATAATATGAATAATGTAATAATATAATGCATAATAACTCAGATTACAGGTCTATAAGCATTGTTTTAAAACAAGAAACATTTATACTGTGTGAACCAGATATTTTAGGTCCCATTGGAAATTTACAATTTTTAATAAATTTAGGCCATGAATATTTATTTTATATAATATATAAATTATTATTGTTATTATTATATAAAAATTATATATTATTATACATGTTTTTGTTATTATTATTATTAACATACAGTGAGAACACACACACACACACACACACACACACACACATATATATGCCATGAAAATATATTTTATTTAATATATAAAATATTTTTTGTTATATATTTCTATTTATTTAATACTATACTAATATAACATAATTTAATAACCAGTGTTTAATTGTTTAAAGCTTAATTTTAAAAGTAAATTAATGCATTACATCATTGCATTGCTCCCTAAGTAATTCATTGCATTGCTTAATTACATTTTATGGAAAGTAATGCGTTACATAACTTTTGCGTTACTGTTCAAAAAAGACCAAAAAAAAAAAAAAAGTTCTATTTTGGGGAAACGTAAAGGCTTTTTCACAGCCGAAGGGAAATGAATGAGCCTCAGGCTGAAGGAAGTGCAGAATCACACCTGTACAGTAGAGGGCGCCACTTTACTCACTGCTTGTAATGCATTACTTCAACACTGTTAATAACATAATAAAATGAAACATATGCACAAATTAAGATCTCTAGCATGCATTCATAAAACAGCACATGCATGAAGACTGAAGGCTGTCCTGTCGGTTCCAGGGTTCCAGAGCCAAGCCACAGTTTGTGGTGAGGTCCAGTAGCCGGCCGGCGCTCTGTGGACCCGCCCTGGTACCAGAAGCAAACCCAAAACAGATCCTGGATCAGACGCCGCTGCTGCCCACATCCTCACTACAGCTCGAGTGTGTTTAGTGCGGGAGATGGAGGGCAATGGTGGCTTTTTATCTAAATTTCTTCCATAATTCACAGGATGCAAATCTATAAACTTTTTAAAAACACGCCAAATATTTTAGATGCCACTGGAAGTTTTTTATTTTTTACATTTAAACCTGGAAATAAATGTAGGTTATTAAAATGTATTTTACTGAATACAATATATAAAATATTATTAGTTATGTATTAATACATTTTTATATATTTTATGTTAATGTATCATTAAATATCATCATGTATTTTATATATATATATATATATATATATATATACACAAATTTTATACTTTATAATACAAAATTATATTTTATATACACAAATCACACGCACACACACATATATATCTAAAATCTAGTACTTTATGTATATAAAATATCAATATTTCTGTATTATTTAATAATATTTAATTGAATGTATATGTTATATTTTAAGATGTTTATATATATATATATATATATAATATCATTCGTTATGTATTATTAATTTATTTTTATATTTGTGTATAAATGTATATTATAGTGAATAAATAATAATTGTGTGATATATAATTGTGAGTTTTTATACAGTGGGGAGAACAAGTATTTGATACACTGCCGATTTTGCAGGTTTGCCCACTTACAAAGCATGTAGAAGTCTGTAATTTTTTATCATAGGTACTCTTCAACTGTGAGAGACGGAATCTAAAACAAAAATCCAGAAAATCACATTGTATGATTTTTAAGTAATTAATTTGCATTTTATTGCATGACATAAGTATTTGATACATCAGAAAAGCAGAACTTAATATTTGGTACAGAAACCTTTGTTTGCAGTTACAGAGATCATACGTTTCCTGTAGTTCTTGACCAGGTTTGCACACACTGCAGCAGGGATTTTGGCCCACTCCTCCATACAGACCTTCTCCAGATCCTTCAGGTTTCGGGGCTGTCGCTGGGCAATACGGACTTTCAGCTCCCTCCAAAGATTTTCTATTGGGTTCAGGTCTGGAGACTGGCTAGGCCACTCCAGGACCTTGAGATGCTTCTTACGGAGCCACTCCTTAGTTGCCCTGGCTGTGTGTTTCGGGTCGTTGTCATGCTGGAAGACCCAGCCACGACCCATCTTCAATGCTCTTACTGAGGGAAGGAGGTTGTTGGCCAAGATCTCGCGATACATGGCCCCATCCATCCACCCTCAATACGGTGCAGTCGTCCTGTCCCCTTTGCAGAAAAGCATCCCCAAAGAATGATGTTTCCACCTCCATGCTTCACGGTTGGGATGGTGTTCTTGGGGTTGTACTCATCCTTCTTCTTCCTCCAAACACGGCGAGTGGAGTTTAGACCAAAAGCTCTATATTTGTCTCATCAGACCACATGACCTTCTCCCATTCCTCCTCTGGATCATCCAGATGGTCATTGGCAAACTTCAGACGGGTCTGGACATGCGCTGGCTTGAGCAGGGGGACCTTGCGTGCGCTGCAGGATTTTAATCCATGACGGCGTAGTGTGTTACTAATGGTTTTCTTTGAGACTGTGGTCCCAGCTCTCTTCAGGTCATTGACCAGGTCCTGCCGTGTAGTTCTGGGCTGATCCCTCACCTTCCTCATGATCATTGATGCCCCACGAGGTGAGATCTTGCATGGTGCCCCAGACCGAGGGAGATTGACCGTCATCTTGAACTTCTTCCATTTTCTAATAATTGCGCCAACAGTTGTTGCCTTCTCACCAAGCTGCTTGCCTGTTGTCCTGTAGCCCATCCCAGCCTT
This sequence comes from Coreius guichenoti, assembly GCA_039654105.1. Lineage (NCBI taxonomy): Eukaryota > Metazoa > Chordata > Actinopteri > Cypriniformes > Gobionidae > Coreius > Coreius guichenoti. The sequence goes on along the minus strand of CM077179.1, from coordinate 40,622,661 downwards.
GTGCAGGTCTACAATTTTATCCCTGATGTCCTTACACAGCTCTCTGGTCTTGGCCATTGTGGAGAGGTTGGAGTCTGTTTGATTGAGTGTGTGGACAGGTGTCTTTTATACAGGTAATGAGTTCAAACAGGTGCAGTTAATACAGGTAATGAGTGGAGAACAGGAGGGCTTCTTAAAGAAAAACTAAGAGGTCTGTGAGAGCCGGAATTCTTACTAGTTGGTAGGTGATCAAATACTTATGTCACGCAATAAAATGCAAATTAATTATTTAAAAATCATACAATGTGATTTTCTGGATTTTTGTTTTAGATTCCGTCTCTCACAGTTGAAGTGTACCTATGATAAAAATTACAGACTTCTACATGCTTTGTAAGTGGGCAAACCTGCAAAATCGGCAGTGTATCAAATACTTGTTCTCCCCACTGTATATATATACACAAATTACACACACACACACACACACACACACACACACACACACACACACACACACACACACACACTATATATATATGCCTGTATTGTTACAGATCCAGATGAAGATTTATTTGCCATGGCCATTTTTTGGTCAGTTTTGCATCTTGAGGAGTGTTGATTCTGACCCTGGACTCAGGTAAGAGTTTCTGTACCTTCATGACACACTTTTCTGCTTCCTCTCCTGAAACATGAGTCTCCACCTGTGTTTAATCTGAGAGCGTCTGTAATTCTCCATCCGTTTATTTATCGCTCTGCTGTTTAGGGAGGGTTTGAACACTCTTTCTTTACCACTGAGAAAATATTGACTCAGTATGAAGAGGCTGCTGAAGATCTCTGCTTCTCATTACAGGAGAGACGGACGGCTCTGGACTCTCCATCACTGCAGATGCTGATCTCAGAGCAGCCGAGGTGAGGTTACATCTGTCTAAACAACATCTCGAGGCAGCCAAAACCCAACCGTGTGTTTTATTGCTCGCCTTTCCCCAGAGATCCGGAGAGATAATGAGGGATTGTCAGTGGTGGAGGGGAGAGAGCTGCCTCATGTTTGGCTGTCATCAGTGAAGAATGAGAGACTCTGGGCTGGTCAGCCGGTCAGGAAGCGGCTCTCCTCAGAGTAAATAATGAGAGCAGATTCAGCGACTCGAGAGAAGCTTGTCTCGCTCTCGGCTCTATAAGAGCTTCTTCCTGTAACATTAATAGAAGAATCGTTCGAAGTGTCCTCACAATGTTAGCACAAAAACATCATTCCTGGAATGTTTTCATCTGAAACGTTCAGTTGGTGAACTTTTTTAAATGTAACCACTTGATTCGGAATGTTCCGAGAACATTCAAAAGTAACATTCCAGTAATGTGTGAAGAATGATACAATGGAATGATCCCTTAACGGTCACATAACCAAGAAAAAACATTGTAATAAACTGGATGTTTTAGGGAATGTTTTTGTAACTTAATGGGAACACTAGGAAAATGTTCTTAGAACATATTTTTGTATAATCATATCCTCCTGGAAGACTTTTGTCCTCTGTAGTGGACATGATATTGACACCATACATGTCACATACTGTACATGACACTGCCTCTCCATGACTGACATTAATTTAGTGATCATATTTAACACTCTTATGGAAATATGATAATATTTTGTAATTATCATTTAAATGACTTACAGCATGTTTATCATGCATTTTGAGGACACAACAAGTGAATAGGGAAAGAAATTATATTTTAATATTCCTATGAAATATTAGATATTATCATGAAGATCTTGCCAATTACTACTCCCATTATTACATTTCTGTTGCCCCAAGAACACATTAATATGCAAATTAAATACAATGTATAGATACATCGTATATAATGGGAAAACCTGGTTATGTCCATTTTACACACATATTGCATAAAGCAAAATTATATATCAAATCATTCTGTTATATATTTCATAACAGAGTTGAGAATCATCTTTATACAAAGATTGGTATAAAAAATCCTGAAACCTAAAAAATGATTGATTTAAAAAAAAAAGTTATCATTTTTCAAAAAATTTATGTTTCAGTTTTTTTTCTTGTGCTCTAAACAATGTAATGACATACTAAATTCTAAAAAATACATAAAAAATACTAAATTCACAAAACTCTTTTCCCCTGGTTCAGCACCCTTAAAGGAGCAGAGAATCAACTGAATAAAGATTGATATATAGATTATTCATTACTGTCATGCTGTTCCAGGATCAGACTTAATCTGAGGGAAAGAAAACCTCAGAAATCTGAATGTAGATTTAAAGTCCACAACACATTTTAATTCCATAATGACACACATTAAGAAATATTTCATGGTATTTGTTTTTCCTTCAAAAACTCACTTTGTGAAAACTGAATTCTGGATGTAATGAGACTTTAGTGAGTTTAATAACAGATCTAGTCTTGATCATTATTATTATTATTTACTGATATACTAATCATGTAATATAATATATAATAATATAATTTAATAAATAGAAACTATTTATTATATAATTTGTCAAATATTTTTTACTGATATAATATTAAGCATGTAATATTATAATATAATTTAATACATATGAATTATTTATTATATTACGTCAACTATTATTATTATTATTATTATTATTATTCACTGATATACTAATGTAATATATAATAATATAATTTAATAAATATAAATTATTTATTATATAATTTGTCAAATATTATGATTTACTGATATAATATTAAGCATGTAATATAATATATTATAATATAATTTAATAAATATAAATTATTTATTATATTACGTCAACTACTATTATTATTATTATTATTATTATTATTATTATTTACTGATATACTAATCATGTAATATAATATATAATAATATCATTTAATAAATATAAATTATTTATTATATAATTTGTCAAATATTATTATTTACTGATATACTAAGCGTGTAATATAATATAATATAATTTAATATAAATTGTCAAATATTATTTACTGATATAATATTAAGCATGTAATATAATATATTATAATATAATTTAATACATATATGTATAATAAATAATTTAATTTGTCCAATATTATTATTTACTGATATACTAATCATATAATGTAATATATAATAATATAATTTAATAAATATAAATTATTTATTATATAATTTGTCATATTATTATTTGCTGATATACTAAGCATGTAATATAATATATTATAATATGATTTAATAAATATATATAATAAATAATTTAATTTGTCAAATATTATTTACTGATATACTAATCATGTAATATAATATATTATAATATAATTTAATAAATATAAATTGTCAAATATTATTATTTACTGATATAATATTAAGCATGTAATATAATATATTATAATATGATTTAATAAATATATATAATAAATAATTTAATTTGTCAAATATTATTATTTACTGATATACTAATCATGTACTGTAATATATAATAATATAATTTAATAAATATAAATTGTCAAATATTATTTTCTGATATAATATTAAGCAATATAATATATTATAATATAATTTATCAAATATAAATTATTTATTATATAACATCAACTATTATTATTATTTACTGATATACTAATGTAATATAATATATAATAATATAATCTAATAAATATAAAATATTATATAATTTGTCAAATATTATTATTTACTGATATAATATTAAGCATGTAATATAATATATAATAATATAATTTAATAAATATAAAATATTTATTATATAATTTGTCAAATATTATTATTTACTAATATAATATTAAGCATGTAATGTAATATAATATATTATAATATAATTTAATAAATATATTAAATTATTTATTATATAACATGTCAACTATTATTATTATTATTATTTACCGATATACTAATCATGTAATATAATATATAATAATATTATTTAATAAATATAAATGATTATATAATTTATAAAATATCATTATTATTATTTACTAATATATTCAAGATCCAGCTGCTTGGGAATAAAGAAGATCATTAATGCAGCAGAAGAAAAGGTAAAACATGTCATTGCGTATTCAGATGAGATGAGCTGCTGTGTCCTGTGTCTGATGACAGAGCAACTGTTGACATCATACACAGACACACTTCTACAGGCAAAAACACTTATTATATTCTTTTTGTCATTTACAGGAAAATACGAATTGAAAAAAAAAAATGAATTACATTGGTATGAGAGACAAAAGTTTGCAAAAAAAAGTTTGGCATCAAGTCTGCAGATTTATGCCTTATATGCCATAATAATGTCATAAGAAGACACTTCCTAGATGAAGATGTTGTCAATATGAGTCAAATATCTTTATTCTGTATGATTATACACAGTGTGATGATATTCCACATCGCCACGCCTCTTTAGAATAAAGAATTGCTTATGCATAGCTTATGAATATTAATGATGGAATGCGCGCACTGTGTTAGCCTCATTAATATTCATAAGCCAGCCTTTCACTGTTAGCTCCCGCCCACCGGCCAATCATGTCGCCCCTCTGGTAAACGTCACGGTTCGATGTTGAATATTCATAAGTCAGGCGTTCAGCTGAGAATGACGCGACGCCGGGAGGAGGAACGCGACGCGCATGAAGTTACAGAAACCTGTTGACAGCAGCGCATACTCACAGAAGTCACTCAAACTGCTCTAATGCGCAGAAGTGCGCGCTTCAACACGGAGACAAAACTTTTCCTCACTTTTGGATAATAAGGATGAACAGAAGCGCGTGCACTGAGGATGCGAACTGGCGTATGATGCAGAATTGGTAATATTTTGTTTTAGTGTTTGCACTGATCATCATTAGGGACCAATAGTGTTTGATCCACCCTGAGATGATCAATAATTGTGTCCCAGATTGGCTGGAAGTAACGTGACCGCGCGCGCTGTACAGATGAAGGCGCTGCGCGTGCTCGTGCTCTGCGCGGCGCTCGCGCGCTCCTGGAGCAGCAGATACTGCCCTGACCTGATGATTGACAGCTGTCACTGCACCTCGGAGAGATCAAAGGAGTTTAATAGGCAGACGGTGCGCGTGAAGGTTGCGTGTGATGATGCGGACCTGATGGAAACCATGCAGCCCAGCTCGTTACCCAACACAACAGTGTCACTGTGAGTAACTCACACACTTTACTTTAGTGCTCATGATCCATGTGCTTACATTCCTTACAATCAATCAAAAATTCTGGTTATTCTCAATTTCAAATATTGAATTGATTTAAAAAACTTAATCTAACATAAAAGTTTGTGTTTATATATATATATATACACACACATACACAACATATATTATATAAACAAACTTTTTATGTTAAATGTGATTAATCGATTTGACAGCACTAATATATATATATATATATATATATATATATATATATATAATATTAGTGCTGTATAATTTATGTATATATATATTATATTAGTGCATTATAATTAATATATATAGTATATTAGTCCTGTATAATTAATATATATTAATATATATATAATTTATACTGCACTTATGAATATATATATATTCATTATTAATTATACAGCACTAATATATATATATATATATATATATAAAATAAAATAAAAAATAAAAAATAAAAAAAAAGTGCTGTCAAATCGATTAATCACATTTAACATAAAGTTTGTTTTTATAATATATGCGTGTGAATACACGTATATATATATATATTAAAATAATATATTATAATGATTAATTATAGAAAGTATTTATGTCTGTGTAACATGGTCACATAAAATAAATTGTAAGCACTTGCCTTGAAATTTATCTGGTTTATGATATTTATGTATTTATTTATTTTTGCCTATCATATTTTTTTGAGTCAAATCAGATTCATCAGACAAATCGGAGATTTATTTTTACATTTAGTCATTCAGCAAATGCTTGTCTGTTAAGTGAGAGAATAACAGAAGTAGAAATTAATAATCCATGGAAGAAAATCATGCAAGAAATACTTCAGATTTCAACTGAAGTACTAGAATAATAATAATAACACTGCTCTCAATAAATGTCATAATTAGAGTCTGACATCAGAGAACCATGAGACTGGGTAAACTCAGCCTGATCTGCCAGACATTTGATTTCTCCCCGCAGCTCAGGCTGGAAACCTGTGCATTCATTTATCCTGCTTCTGTTACACATTTGCGGGAACCAATCACAGACTGGCTGATCCAACTGGCGCGCTATCGGCGGGTTGAACACAATGACGGATAGAGAAGCCATGGATCGATGCCCGTTGATCACGCCTCTTGTGGTTTGATTGGTTGAAGGACTATCCAATTGTGTACTTTTGAATTATGCTCATTGGTCACGCCTCTTGTGCGGTAGAAAATACAGAGCAGACTCCCCAGACCAATGTTCAGGCTTAAAAGATTGAGCTTGGTCTGGTGATAGCCAGACAAGAGAACCATGTAAATGTGTGTGATTTTAATGTACACTGATCTCAGGAACTATAAAGAACTGTTGATCTCCAAATAAACCATAGTGTGACTTCAGAACGACTTGATGAGAAGAGACCAAAGCTGCTGCAAATGAACTTTTATCAGAGATATTCTTCATTAAAGCTCCAAATTAAATATGAGGAGCGTGATTGTGATTTCTGAAAACTCATAATGCATTTTTAATTGCTCAAATGATTTTCCCCTGGCGTACCTGCGTTTGCACCGAGGGCTTGTAGTAAGCATTGCTTTAATACGTGCAAGTCGTGTTTTCATTTATTATAATGGTTTGACAGATTGGGAGCTGCTGTAATGAGTGATGAAATGATTAAATAATGAAACATGAGTTTTATACTGTACATCTCACACATCCTCACCGCTGAGGCGAGTCTAACGTTAGTTTCTTTCTCACGATCGGAACACATTTTCTCCTAAAGGCTTGTGCTTAAAAGCTGGAAATGATTTCTGGATATAATATTGTGTGACAGAAGCACCTCATCAGATTTCTTCCTGTCACATGTTTTGGTTTCTAACTTCCATTTGTGTCATTTCAGAGTTTTCATCACTGGACTGTAATCAGGGTTTCCGCAGGTCTTAATTTGACCTTCCACAATTTAAGGCCTTAAAAATGTCTTAAATTGGAGCAGAAAGTCTTAAATTCAATATCATGGCATTAAATTAGGGCCTTGTGATTTCTGCGATGATGAAAACGTGGACAGAATCGCAGAATCCATTCATAAAAATGGAATTTACTGTATTTATGTCACAGAATTCGTCAAATTTTGGATGAATAAATCAAAAGTGGGACAGAACACTTAAAGGGCCAGTTCACCCATTAATGAGAATCTGTGATCATTTCCTCGCCCTCATGTCGTTCAAACCCGTCAGACGTTCCTTCATCATATAAAGCCATCGAGTCTCTTCAGAACATCTGGAATAATCAAATTCATCCACAAATTCTAAACATCCTTAAATCAAGAGACATTTAATGACAGGAAAATGAATAAATTAAGTCTTGCTTTCTGAGAAATTGAACAAAATCAAGTGAGTTTGTGCTTAAAACAAGAGCAAATATCTGTCATTGGGTATGAAAATTACTTGCATTTGAATTAAGTTGATTTTTATGAACCCATCGGCAGATATTTGCTCTTGTTTTAATCATAAAATCACTTTCACAAGATTTCTTATCTCAAACTTTA
>CM077179.1:40587511-40612511 GCA_039654105.1 Coreius guichenoti | reverse complement strand
TTTATTCATCAAGGACGCATTCAATTGATCAAAAGTGACATTTATAATGTTACAAAAGATTCTATTTCTAATAAATGCTGTTCCTTTGAACTTTCTATTCATCAAAGAGTCCTGAAAAATCATGGTTTTCACAAAAATATGATTGTTTTCAACACTGATAATAATCATAAATTTTTGTTGAGCATCAAATCCTCATATTAGAATGATTTGTGAAGGATCATGTGACACTGAAGACTGGAGTAATGATGATAAATTCAGCTTTGATCACAGGAATAAATTACACTTTACTATATATTCACATAGAAAATGGCTATTTTAAATTATAATAATATTTCATTATTTTTTACAGTATTTTTGATCAAATAAACACAGCCTTGGTGAGCAGAAGAGACTCTTTCAAAACATTTTGACAGGTAGTGTATATTTTAATGGAAAATTAAATTGATATTTTTTCACATTGACATTGAATAAAACAAGATTTCAGGAGTCATTTATGAATATCATTTTTTTGGAGCGGAACAGCATCTGTTCTCATTCTCTTTCATTGTATAGAAAATAACATTTTGTTAAACATTTTTTGTGTGTTCCAGTGAAAAAGAGAGTCATAAAGGTTTGAAAAGACGTGCGGATGCGTTGATCTTGAGTTTTGCATGGCTTTGAGATTAAGAAATCGCTTTGGTCATCTTCAGATATGAGAAGTCATAATTATCAGTGTGTGATGATAATCCTTCCCAGAAATCACTGCAGGTTTCCTCATAGCCGATGATACAGTGACTGTCGATGATTACATACGGTGTAAACTTCAAATGATGTCATCATTTACTCGCCTTCATGCTGTTTCAAATATGATCCATAATTTTAGGAAATAACTTAGTGCACATAAACAAAAGTAGAATTTTTTTTAATGTTTTGAGAGTCTCTTCTGCTCAAGACTGATCAAAAATACAGTAAAAACAGTGAAATATTATTATCAGTTATTTCTCAGGATTCTTTGATAAATAGAAACTTTAAAAGAACAGCATTTATTTAAAATATAAATCTTTTGTAACATTATAAATGTCTTTACTGTCACTTTTGATCCATTTAATGCGTCCTTGATGAATAGTAATTAATTTTTTTTAAGAAAAAAATCTTACTGACCTCAAACCTTTTTGATTTTTGTAACTCTACAGCCTCAGTCCCCATCATAAACATCTTCATTTATGTTTAAGAAAGTGAGTGAATGAAGTGCATCATGTTTTTCTTTTATTATCTTGCGATCACAGTTTGCTGATGGTTTTATGGCGTACCTGTGACCTCCATCCATCCACCCATCCATCCATTCATCCACCCATCCATCCATCCATCCACCCATCTATCATCCATCCACTCATCTATCCACACATCCATCCATTCACCCACTCATCCATCCACCCATTCATCCACCCATTTATCATCCACCCATCTAGCATCCATCCATTAACCTATCTTATCATCCATCCATCCATCCGTCCACCCATCCATCATTCATCCACCCATCCATCCATCCACCCATCATTCATCCACCCATCCATCCACCCATCTATCATCCATCCATCCACCCATCTATCATCCATCCATCCACCCATCTATCATCCGTCCATCCATCCACCCATCTATCATCCACCCATCCATCATTCATCCACCCATCCATCCACCCATCTATCATCCATTCATCCACCCATCTATCATCCGTCCATCCATCCACCCATCTATCATCCACCCATCCATCATTCATCCACCCATCCATCCACCCATCTATCATCCATCCATCCACCCATCTATCACCCATCCATCCATCCACCCATCCCTCTATCCACCATCCCTCCACCCATCTATCATCCACCCATTCATCCATCCACCCATCCCTTCATCCATTCACCCATCAATCTATCATCCATCTATCACCCATCCATCCACCCATCTATCATCCATCCATCCACCCATCTATCATCCGTCCATCCATCCACCCATCTATCATCCACCCATCCATCATTCATCCACCCATCCATCCACCCATCTATCATCCATTCATCCACCCATCTATCATCCGTCCATCCATCCACCCATCTATCATCCACCCATCCATCATTCATCCACCCATCCATCCACCCATCTATCATCCATCCATCCACCATCTATCACCCATCCATCCATCCATCCATCCACCCATCCCTCTATCCACCATCCCTCCACCCATCTATCATCCACCCATTCATCCATCCACCCATCCCTTCATCCATTCACCCATCAATCTATCATCCATCTATCACCCATCCATCCACCCATCTATCATCCATCCATCCACCCATCTATCATCCGTCCATCCATCCACCCATCTATCATCCACCCATCCATCATTCATCCACCCATCCATCCACCCATCTATCATCCATTCATCCACCCATCTATCATCCGTCCATCCATCCACCCATCTATCATCCACCCATCCATCATTCATCCACCCATCCATCCACCCATCTATCATCCATCCATCCACCATCTATCACCCATCCATCCATCCATCCATCCATCCACCCATCCCTCTATCCACCATCCCTCCACCCATCTATCATCCACCCATTCATCCATCCACCCATCCCTTCATCCATTCACCCATCAATCTATCATCCATCTATCACCCATCCATCCACCCATCCATCCAAAAACTGGGTTTGTCTAACATTATCATCCCCCTTTGTAGAACACAAGGCTCATCACTATGGATGCAGAATATTAGATGGCAAATGTTTAAATACAGTACAATATTAATGTAATATATAACCCAGGGTTTTATTTTACTCCCAAATGTAGTGAATCTGACACAAAAAAACAACTGCAAATCCACTTTTCAGTGACTGGATTCCAGTTGTTTCTTTGAGTTGCAGCGATCCGTTTGCTTCTCTTTCCTGAAATATAATCTTTTGTAACATTATAAATGTCTTTACTGTCACTTTTGATCAATTTAATGCGTCCTTGATGAATAAAAATATTAATTTATTTTAGGAAAACAATCTTACTGACCTCAAACTTTGAAATTTTGTAACTCTACAGCCTCAGTCCCCATCATAAACGTCTTCATTTAAGTGAGTGAATGAAGTGCGTCATGTTTTTCTTTTATTATCTTGCGATCACAGTTTGCTGATGTTTTTATGGCGTACCTGTGACGGCGTTTGTGCTCAGTGACGTAAAAGGTCAGATGGACCAGTAAATTAATTTTAATTCCCGTGACACACTGATCCACTAATGAATCCATCTGAACTGTGCAGAAAACCCAAGAATGTGTCTGAGCGCGTTATGAGTGTCAACTGTCTAAAAATGTTAAGAAAGGAAAACAGAGCGTCTGCCAAGGATACATTAGCGGTGCGTCGCTCTCAGGGCGAGTCAATACTGAGGTTATTTAAAGTGTCATGAGACGGCCGGACCCTTCGCTAGTTTTCCAAATATCATAAACCAGCTTCTGAACGGGTGAACGTGTCGAATCCACGCGAGCCCTGAAGAGATGGAGAGCTGAGAACCTGTTGAGAGGTTTTACTGTCAGAAAATCATGTTCTTCATATCGAAACATTCGAGGATACATCGAACATTTACTGTAGAAGCAAAATGACTGAAGATACTGAGTCTTGTTTAGTGAAAAATGTGTCAAAATGAAAAATTATCTAATTTATTTTTCTGAACCGACTGGCAGATATGTCTTGTTTTAAGAGTAAACTCACTTCACTTAGATAATTATTTTATAAAACAAGATTTTAGCATCAAATCCTCATATTAGAATGATTTGTGAAGGATCATGTGACACTGAAGACTGGAGTAATGATGATAAATTCAGCTTTGATCACAGGAATAAATTACATTTTACTATATATTCACATAGAGAACAGCTGATTTACACTGGAGTAATATTTCACAATTTTTACTGTATTTTTAATCAAATAAACACAGCCTTGGTGAGCAGAAGAGACCGTTTCAAGCTTTCGAATGGTAGTATAAATGCCTGGTTAAGTTGGACCGTGGGTGGTTTGTTTGGCTTTTGTGCTGAAATGCACTGTTATTTTGCTGTGTACTGTAAATGATTCCCATATTCCTGACCTTGATGTTTATATGCTACTTTAAAGTACAGTACCTCATGATACGTGTCTAAAACATGTGTGTCTTTTGATTGTTTTGGTGTTCATGCTGTTGCTCTCAGACTCGTTTGTGCGCCTGTCGTCGCTTCAAGACTCTCCTCACACACACTTGCGCTCCAGAGCTAAATCTGCCTCTTGTCCAAGGTCAATGTTAGTCCGTATGAAATATGTTATTTTGGTTAGCTGTTCCTAGTAACCTGATATTATAGGAAAACACTGGGGCTGGAGCGCGTCAGCCGTGGAGGTTGGAAATCATGGATCTGTCCGCTCGGGATGTTTGTAATAGTTGAGATTGTGATCTTTACTCTGTGATTGGTGCCTGCGGACCGCCGTAGTTCAGCGTATTTTTATTCTGTCGCTCTTATAATAATAGAGCGGTGCAGGGTGTGTGGAGATCGGGTTCAGATGGCCAACGGGAGTGCCGAGTTAATACTGTGTATGTGTGTGTGTGAATGATGTCAAAACAGACAGAACAAACTCACAGACACACTAAACCCAAACACGGCTTCATTAGAAACAGCATGCAACTGTTATCATTGCATATGCACCAGAATGCATTTGTAGTCAAATTTTGTGTAATAATATCTTGACTATGTTGTCGGATCAAATAATGAATTAAGACAGAGATGTTTAATTTATGGTTCGTTCATCACACTGGAAATGCAAGGTCCAGTCAAATACATTGCACTGATACAGTATCTCGCACAGAGTACTTTATATATATAATATATACACATATATTTATAGATGGCGTGCATTGATGTCACTTTCCCGCCATCAGCCGGACTGAGTGGCAAAACATCCTGAGACACGACTGGATTTAATAGGGGAAACTGTGAAAACGAGAGCAAAACAAACAGTTATCTGCTTAAAGGCAGTTACTACATCATCCCTCCATCCATTCATTCATCATCCATCCATCCATCCATCCATATATCATCCACCATCCACGCATCCATCCATCCACCCACCCATCCATCCACCCATCCATCATCCATCCACCCATCCATCATCCACCCATCCATCCATCCATCATCCACCCATCCACCCACCCATCCATCCATCATCCACCCATCCATCATCCACCCATCCATCCATCCATCCATCCATCCATATATCATCCACCATCCACACATCCATCCATCCACCCACCCATCCATCCGTCCATCCATCATCCATCCATCCACCCATCCATCCATCCATCATCCATCCACCCATCCATATATCATCCACCCATCCATCCATCATCCATCCACCCATCCATATATCATCCACCATCCACGCATCCATCATCCACCCTATCCATCCATCATCCATCCATCATCCACCCATCCACCCATCCATCCATCCATCCATCCATCCATCAATCATCCACCCATCCATCCATCCATCCATCCATATATCATCCACCATCCACGCATCCATCCATCCACCCACCCATCCATCCGTCCATCCGTCCATCCGTCCATCCATCATCCATCATCCACCCATCCATCCATCATCCATCCATCCATCCATATATCATCCACCATCCACGCATCCATCCATCCACCCACCCATCCATCCATCATCCATCCATCCACCCATCCACCCATCCATCATCCACCCATCATCCATCATCCATCCACCCATCCGTCATCCACCCATCCATCCATCCATCATCCATCCATCATCCACCCATCCATCCACCCACCCATCTATCCATCATCCATCCATCCATCCATCCATCCATCATCCATCCATCAGCCACCCATCCATCCACCCACCCATCCATCCAATCATCCATCCATCTATCCATCATCCATCCACCCATCCACCCATCCACCCATCCATCCATCCATCCATCATCCATCCACCCATCCATCCATCATTCATCCACCCATCCATCCATACATCATCCATCCACCCATCCATCATCCACCCATCCATCCATCCATCATCCACCCACCCATCCATCCATCATCCACCCATCCATCATCCCCCTTTGTAGAACACAAGGCCCATCATAATGGATGCTTTTTTAGTAAATGCCAAGAAAAAATGTTTACAGTTGCCAGGGGCGGTTTCTTCGTTAGGGCGATAGGGCAACACACCACCAAAGTGCGAAAGGGACGGATTTTTCAATCATATTCAACCACAGAGTTACGCTAGCTGTCACTGTTCTAGACTGTTCTGCCTCTGGATATATAGTCCAATCAGCGTCAAGTCACGTTCTGTACCGCCCCTTTTTGGCCAGACTGTTCTCATAGACCTCCATACAAATTTTTTTTTTTTTCGAACTGTGCAACAATGCATTCTCTATGGGTTCCAGGAGGGCTCGCCCTAACGTGCTTTCGTCATCATACCTAACCTTAACTTGTACAGCGATTGGTGGGAACAAACATAACTCTATTAATAATCTTTAAGCTGAAGTGACATACAATAATTTCCTCAGCGCATAACAGAATGTGAAATAACATTTTTTAAATTAAATACAGATTTTTTTAAAAATTCAAATAGAAAAATGTAGAAAATACTGAGATTATTCCGTCCATCGCAATTCAGCCCAAAAATACAGAGATATGATTTTCTGGCCATATATCGCATAGCCCTAAAAGGTTCTTTATAGTGGAAAAGTGTTAAAAATGGTATTAAGAACTGATCGCCGAAAGGTTCTTTGGGGAATAAAAAATGGTCGAAAAACCCATCTTGGAACCTTTATTTTTAAGAGTGCCTGTTTTGGCAAATATGTATTTTATGCAAACAGAAATATTGCGTGTGCACAGTTCACTGAATACTGCAAAAAGAGTAAGAGTAGTTTGATAATCACATACACATTTGTCTTCCTGATGTCAGACTTTGCTGTATATGGCAATATCAGACAGCAACTATGTGTGTGTGTGTGTGTGTGTGTGTGTGTCATAACCTTTAGCTGCTGGAAGAAATCACACACAAAGAGTGCAATGACATAGACCATTTGCTCCAGCGGTCCAAGAAAGACAATATTTAATTTGTCCCTGCATTCTCTCTCTCTCTCTGCTTATCCTTGGAGAACATAATTGATATTGCAAATAGAAAGTTGGAAGGATGCTGTAGAGTTTCGGCATGTACTGTTTACATAATGTACAATTATGTTTTGCCTGCCATTTCCTGGATGTTAGACAGAGGTCTTGAGAAGGCATGTGGGAGCGAACGACCTCGCGCTCCGCACTGCGACACACTCCACACACACACTGAACTGGCTCTTAGAGGAATAATGCGCTCGATTCTGCATCAGGAAACGTTTGCATTTAAAATATAACATTTCAGATATCTCATTGTGACATCTTTCACAGCAGCTTTTCACAACGCCATAAAATGATATTTTAACAGGTTGTATTCTGGAAATCATTAGTGACAGACAGGCTCTCAGTTTTCTGGACTAATTTCAGTGCCACTGGAAGTGTCTTAATTAATAATATGCTAATTTATTCATGAACCAATAGGTCACTGTGGGCTAACATTTCAAATCTGAAATTTTTTTATATATAAATAATATTAAAATGTGAGTGAGTGAGTGAGTGAGTGAGTAAGTGTGTGTGTGTGTGTATACCAAATATAAAGCATTAATACATGGTTAAATCACTGATTTAAGGTTGAACATTTCAAATCTGAAGCCCATAAAAGTTGCAAAAAGTAATTCAATATTTAAAAAGATATTGAAAAAAATTATATAAAAATATAAAATTATAAAATATAATGTAAAATTATAATATATATATATTTTTATTATTGAATTACTTTTTGCAACTTTTATGCGCTTCAGATAAAAGGCTATCATATATATATATATATATATATTCTGTATTGTGTATATGTATTTATATGTATATAGATATTTAATGTATGTATGTAATTAATAAATATAATGTATGAACTATTATTTATATATATATATATATATATATATATATATATATACACAGTGCATCCGGAAAATATTCACAGCGCTTCACTTTTTCCACATTTTGTTATGTTACAACCTTATTCCAAAATGGATTAAATTCATTATTTTTTTCCTCAATTCTACAATCAATACCCCATAATGACAATGTGAAAGAAGTTTGTTTGAAATCTTTGTAAATTTATTAAAAATAAAAAACTAAAAAATCACATGTACATAAGTATTCACAGCCTTTGCCATGACACTCAAAATTGAGCTCAGGTGCTCCTGTTTCTACTGATCATCCTTAGGATGTTTCTACAACTTGATTGGAGTCCACCTGTGGTAAATCCAGTTGATTGGACATGATTTGGAAAGGCACACACCTGTCTATATAAGGTCCCACAGTTAACAGTGCATGTCAGAGCACAAACCAAGCCAGAAAGTCCAAGGAATTGTCTGTAGACCTCAGAGACAGGATTGTATCGAGGCACAGATCTGGGGAAGGGTACAGAAAAATATCTGCAGCATTGAAGGTCCCAATGAGCACAGTGGCCTCCATCATCCGCAAATGGAAGAAGTTTGGAACCACCAGGACTCTTCCTAGAGCTGGTCGCCCGGCCAAACTGAGCGATCAGGGGAGAAGGGCCTTAGTCAGGGAGGTGACCAAGAACCTGATGGTCAATCTGACAGAGCTCCAGCGTTTCTCTGTGGAGAGAGGAGAACCTTCCAGAAGAACAACCATCTCTGCAGCACTCCACCAATCAGGCCTGTATGGTAGAGTGGCCAAACGGCACATGACAGCCCACCTGGAGTTTGCCAAAAGGCACCTGAAGGACTCTCAGACCATGAGAAACTAAATTCTCTGGTCTGATGAAACAAAGATTGAACTCTTTGTCCTGAATGGCAAGTGTCATGTCTGGAGGAAACCAGGCACCGCTCATCACCTGGCCAATACCATCCCTACAGTGAAGCATGGTGGTGGCAGCATCATGCTGTGGGGATGTTTTTCAACGGCAGGAACTAGGAGACTAGTCAGGATCGAGGGAAAGATGAATGCAGCAATGTACAGAGACATCCTTGATGAAAACCTGCTCCAGAGCGCTCTGGACCTCAGACTAGGGCAACGGTTAATCTTCCAACAGGATAATGACCCTAAGCACACAGCCAAGATAACAAAGGAGTGGCTACGGGACAACTCTGTGAATGTCCTTGAGTGGCCCAGCCAGAGCCCAGACTTGAACCCGATTGAACATCTCTGGAGAGATCTGAAAATGGCTGTGCACCGACGCTCCCTATCCAACCTGATGGAGCTTGAGAGGTCCTGCAAAGAAGAATGGGAGAAACTGCCCAAAAATAGGTGTGCCAAGCTTGTAGCATCAAACTCAAAAAGACTTGAGGCTGTAATTGGTGCCAAAGGTGCTTCAACAAAGTATTGAGCAAAGGCTGTGAATACTTATGTACATAACATTATTTTTAATAAATTTGCAAAGATTTCAAACAAACTTCTTTCACATTGTCATTATGGGGTATTGTTTGTAGAATTGAGGAAAAAAAATATGAATTTAATCCATTTCAGAATAAGGCTGTGACATAACAAAATGTGGAAAAAGTGAAGCCCTGTGAATACTTTCCGGATGCACTATATATATATATATATGTGTGTGTGTGTGTGTGTGTATTATATTTAATGTTTATATAATTTCATATTTTATGTTTTTTAAATATCCATTTATGGTGTAATTTAAATTTTTTATGACCAAAAATTGACAGAATTTAGCATTTCATAACCATTTTCCTCTTTCTCAGTGACACTTACAATTAAACATTTATTTTGTTTGCTACTGTGCTTTTAATATCTCTCTGTAAATGCCTGTATTTTTGCTCAAACGGTTCTGATCAGGGTGAAATACTCTGAAAAAAATATTATTCAAAATCTCAGTAAAATTGATTTCTCATAGAGTTTCCGTAGCGACACTAGGTCATATTAGATCATATTAGGGAATACATGAACTAATTAAATGTGCACCTTGAATACAATGTAAGTTGCTTCGGATAAAAGTGTCCGATATGATATAAATATGATCCAGTGGTCATAATAACCAGCTTTTCCAGAGAAAGTGTTGCTGGAGAAGTTTTGTTTTCCTCTCCACAAACACTCCACCGATATAAAGCATGCAGGAGATTTACAGTCATATAAATTCTCCCCGTGGCTGTAGAGATGACGGTGTGTGTGTGTGTAAACCCTTCACCTGTATTTATGGCTCTGTGTCGTTGTGTTTCCTCAGGATCCTGAGCAACAATAAGATCTCTGCGCTGAAGAATAACTCTTTCCTCGGCCTGAGAGCTCTGGAGAGACTGTGAGTAACAATCCCGTTATAGATCCGTGTCCACCAGACATCTGGCTCCAAGTCATGGAGAAATGTATATATCAATAACGATATGAAATGAGGCCCATCAATCACTAGAAATATGGTTTTTCATATCTGTTTCTGGTTCCAGTTGTTTCAGCACACATATATCAGTATTATCCAGACAGCTCGCCTGAACGTCTGATATTAACCCTGTATTTATGAATATATATAGTGAGAATATGGAGGAAGAAACGGCTCTGTTGTAGGTGTTGAGGTGCAGAAGTCTTTGCTTTGACCCTGCGATCGATTGGTCCTCCATCACTCCTTTACTCCAGCTCTTATCGTCCGTCCAGACGCGCTGATGTTTTGAGTTTCAGCAGATAGAAATGATCACATCGGCCCATGCAGAGGGCAGGTTCCTGTGTCAGTGATGTCAGACGCTTCCGCTGTGTGTGTGTGTGTGTGTGTGTGTGAATTCTCACTGTGATCTTTTGTCTCACGTTCATGCACTGGATGTCACTTTAAATTAATGTTTTACATCATTTGCCAAAGTAGCAGCTGGAGGAGGAAACCATAGCAACAGTTTATCTACGAAAAAATATATATATAAATATATTAAAGTAATATTAATATAATGTATTAGAAATAATAGAATAATGTATTAATATTAATATCCAGTGGTGTGAGTATATTTAATATATTAAAGTAGTATTAATATATTCATATAATATATTATAATTAATAATAATAATATACGATAGCAATTGTATATTTATTGTATTAAAATAATAATATATTTTGATATTGATATATGAATAATATATTAATATTAATAATATACAATAACACAACAGTGGCGTGAGTATATTTAATATATTCAAGTAATATTAATATTTTATAATAATATATTTTGAATTAATATCAATAAAAATATTAATAATAGATATTTTTCCAGTGGGATGAGTATTTTTAATGTATTAAAGTAATAATATATTTTATATATTTTATATAATATATATATCATTTATATTGTATATTATATTAATAATATACAATATCAAAAGTTATATGGTCGTATAGGTATATTTAATATATTAAAGAAATATTAATATATTAATTGAAATATTATAATAATAATATATAATAGCAACAGTTTTTCAGTGGGATTAATATATTTAATATATTAAATTATTTTATTGTATTATGATAATATATTGTATAATTCTAATTCATATAATGTATTAATATTAATAATATATAATAGCAACAGTTTCCCAGTGGGATTAATATATTTAATATATTAAATTATTTTATTGTATTATGATAATATATTGTATAATTCTAATTCATATAATGTATTAATATTAATAATATATAATAGCAACAGTTTCCCAGTGGGATTAATATATTTAATATATTAAAGTAATATTATTGTATCAGTATATTATATTCTAGTTCATATAATAATATTTTAATATTAATAATATAAAATAGCTACAGTTTTCTAGTGGAATGAGTATATTTAAAATATTAAAGCAATTTTAATGTATTAATATAATACATTATAATTTATATAATAATATTTTAATATTAATAATATATAATAGAAACAGTTTTCTAGTGGAATGAATATATTTAATATATTAAAGTAATATTAATATATTAAGATAATATAATTATAATTCATATAATAGTATATTAATATTAACAATATATATTCGTAATTGTCTGATGAAAGTAAGTATATTTATTATATTAAAGGAATATTAATATATTAAATTAATATATTCTCATTCATGTAATTTATTAATAATAATAATATATAACAGTTTTCCAGTGGGATCAGTATTAACGGTGTACCAACATAATTTAAATATAGTATTTATTTCTCTCTTAAATATTTGATAGATGTTGAACAACAACAACAAAAAAAATATAATAATAAGTTAGTGGAACTATTTTGTACTTTTTATCTATAAATGAATGATAGTGTTGGGGTTTACAGTGTAGCTACACATGATGTCACAAAAACAATTAAATACCTGGAAAAGTGATGCCTTTTTGAAGTCACTGTGCCGGGCTGCTTTCTCAGCGTTTATGAATATGTTTTTAGACGATTCAGCACTTTATTAATGCGGTGATTTAGATGTGATCGTAGCCGAAGAGTGACTCGAATGATCCCACCGTTACAGAAACACAAAGTGGTTTTGTTTTCTTAAACTGGTTTTGACTTCATTTCAAATGTGTGTGTGTGTGTGTCCTGAAGGAGCTGCGGTGTGTGTGAGATGGCGGGAGGTTGGACCGTCTGCCTGCGATGAGTGCGGTGTGAGATCAGTATTCACTCCGCTCCACTTCCTGTCTGAATGTGTCCGTCAGGCGCCGCTCAAGGCTCTCTGTGAGAGGCTTTACATGAGGAATGGATTCAGAGAGCAGAAATATGAGCCTGTGTTTATTACCATTCATATCAGTTAATTGGGTCATTGGCAAAGTGTTAATTACTTAAAAAGACCCAGTTTTATATTTAAAGGTCAGTTTAATCAGAGCTGAGCCGTCAAAGATGAATTTATGGTAAAATCTGTAAAGTGAATGCAGATTTTATGCTTTAAATCTACTGCAGAAAGTTCATTTAATTATGATTCATTACAATATGATTATATTGATATTAACAGTAATAACTCACAAAAATGTGTTTTCTAGTTAGCAGACGGATTATATATAATCATTCTTGCATTCCATCCATCCTTCATCCATCCTTCCATCATCTATGCATCCATCCATCCATCCATCCATCCATCCATCCGTCCATGCATCTTCCATCCTCCATTCATCCTTCCATCAACCCATCCATCCATCCATCCAGCTTCCTTCCATCCATCATCCATTCATCTATAAATCCATCCATCCATCTATCCATCCATCATCCATCCGTCCATCCATCCATCCATCCATCCATCCATCCATCCATCATCCATCCGTCCATCCATCCATCCATCCATCCATCCATCCATCCATCTTCCATTTATCTATCCATCTTCCATCCTCCATCCATCCAGCTTCCTTCCATCCATCATCCATCCATCTATAAATCCATCCATCCATCCATCCATCCATCCATCAATCATCTATACATCCATCCATCCATCCATCCATCCATCAATCCATCTTCCATCCTCCATCCATCCAGCTTCCTTCC
Source organism: Coreius guichenoti (assembly GCA_039654105.1). NCBI lineage: Eukaryota > Metazoa > Chordata > Actinopteri > Cypriniformes > Gobionidae > Coreius > Coreius guichenoti. Next base: position 40,598,918 of record CM077179.1, on the reverse strand, counting down.
ATCCATCATCCATCCATCTATAAATCCATCCATCCATCCATCCATCCATCCATCCATCATCTATGCATTCATCCATCCATCCATCCATCCATCCATCCTTCCATCCGTCCATCCATCCATCCATCCATCCATCCAGCTTCCTTCCATCCATCATCTATATACATCCATAATTCATCTATCCATCCATCTATACATCCATCATTCATCCATCCATCATCTATACATCCATCATTCATCCATCCATCATCTATACATCCATCATTCATCCATCCATCCATCATCTATACATCCATCATTCATCCATCCATCCATCATCTATACATCCATCATTCACCCATCCATCATCTGTACATCCATCGTTCATCCATCCATCATCTATACATCCATCATCTGTACATCCATCGTTCATCCATCCATCATCTATACATCCATCATTCATCCATCCATCATCTGTACATCCATCATTCGTCCATCCATCCATCATCTATACATCCATCATTCATCCATCCATCCATCATCTATACATCCATCATTCATCCATCCATCCATCATCTATACATCCATCATTCACCCATCCATCATCTGTACATCCATCGTTCATCCATCCATCATCTATACATCCATCATCTGTACATCCATCGTTCATCCATCCATCATCTATACATCCATCATTCATCCATCCATCATCTGTACATCCATCATTCGTCCATCCATCCATCATCTATACATCCATCATTCATCCATCCATCCATCATCTATACATCCATCATTCATCCATCCATCCATCATCTATACATCCATCATTCACCCATCCATCATCTGTACATCCATCGTTCATCCATCCATCATCTATACATCCATCATCTGTACATCCATCGTTCATCCATCCATCATCTATACATCCATCATTCATCCATCCATCATCTGTACATCCATCATTCATCCATCCATCTTCCTGTCGTGTTCATTGAGTTAGTGAAGTAGCACGTTTGGGCCTGAGAGACAGTGATTCAGTATATCAGAGGTCATCAGTCAACCATAAATCTGGCTCTCAACTCAAGCAGCTCCACTGAGAGCTCTTTATAACGGCTGACTCTATTATTGGAAGGAAACTGCAACAGGAAGTGGACTTTTAGACAGTGATGTCACAGCGGACGCATAGGTGACCTTTTTACACCAGCTTGGTTTCCTGTCCAACTCAAAACAGCAGCTACAATTGTAGACATTGTTGTTGTGTGTCTCTGGGTGTGTGTGTGTGTGTTTCTCTTTGTCTCTGAATAGCATCAGTATTAACAGTCACAATTAGACTGATGAGAACTGGCTCAGTTAGTAGGACACACACCGGAGCTCTGACCCCAATCTTGCTTCAGTGCCGCCTCGGCATCGTTACACAATAAAAGTCCTTTCGGTGCTTGTGCCATTGTGACTGAAAGTTTTATTTTACTCTCCCAGAGGAAATCTTTATTGTTTATCGTCTGCTCATTCACTTTAGAAAACTTTAGAAAGTTCTTCAGAGAGTTTTAATGTATGAACGAACTTTGTCTCGGATGTTTCTCCTAAAAATTCCCCAGTAAGGAATACAGTGAAAGTATAGAGCTATAAAATAAATGTCGATAGCGGCTCAGATCACTTGGCTTCAGGAGAATATGATGAGAAATGTTCATATTAAGTCTTTTGATTGCAGATTTAGAGGTTTTTTGTTAAGTTTTTTGCTTTAGAGAAGGAACTCCACTTGCTCTCCATTTAATCTCATTGCTATCTAAGAGAAAGACATATTTTAGAACATTTTAAGTGAGAGACAAAGTAATAAAACACGATTTTGTTTTTGAAAGAAGTCTCTTCTGCTTATCAAGGCTGCATTTATTTGATCAAAAATACAGTAAAAATTGTGTTCAAAATACAGTAAAAATTGTGTTCATAAATTTAGGGTCGGTATGATTTTTTAATGTTTTTGATAAAAGTCTCTTCTGCTCACCAAAGCTGCATTTATTTGAATAAAAATACAGTAAACATTTTGTTCAAAATACAGTAAAAATAGCATTCAAATTTTGGGGTCGGTATGATTTTATTAATGTTTTTGATAAAAGTCTCTTCTTTATGATTATTATCAGTGTTTAAAACAGTTGTGCTGCTTCATATTTTACCATTTAAATGTTTGGGGTCAAAGTTTTAAGCAATTTAAGAACAAAAGCACATTGGTCATCAGTTTATGATGATTATGAGATAAAAAATATTTTTGAATCAGCCCATTATGAGATAATTTTATCATAATTTTGCCTTCTTAAAAACTGTTTAAAACCATTTGCTCATTTTTTTGTAACAAATCATTGTCCAGCTCAGAATCACTGACGGGGCCAATCAGAGTTCAGCTGGCTCCTGTGGCCCCACCCCTAGCCCCGCCCCTTTGTGATCTATGTTTCGTACTGGTTGTTGAAGCAGCATTGAATGCGTTCGCTGTTTCTCTCTCTGTGTGTTTTATAATGTTATACTGGGCGCGATGTGACATTTTACAGAAGCACATTTAGACATCTAGTCTTTCTCAACAGACGGTAGTTTAAACATGTAGTTGTTCCTCAACATGACGTGGTGTTTCAGTGAAATCCTCCCCCTCAGAAGTGCCATTAAACGCTGCTGGATTCTCACTAATGAGAGACGTTCAGCACTGCTCTGTCAAACTCTTCCACAGCGTCTGATGTTTGTTATTTCTGCTTAATCCACTCGTACGCTCCATTAATTGTCTTTAAGAAACACTCATTCATTCCATTCCGGCACGCCTCTGAAAGGCCTTCACATGTGAGCGTGACTATTAGGATGTAAATGTAGACATCCGCCACCTTTAGCTCCAGTAGATATCAGCTGGAGAAGTTTATCAGGAGTTTAACTCTCTGCTGAGCTCACAGAGTCAGTGTAGACATGAGGAAAGCATCTAGATGTCACACAGGCTGTAATTTGAGAAACTTTACAGCAGTAATTGACCCACGCTTTGAGTCCAGTCTGCATTGTAACACAAATGCAAAAATATTTAAAAATAAACATACATTTAATTGAGAAGGAAAATGTCTTTAATTAAGAAAAAAATCTAAATTAAGTGACTTTATGCTTAAAACAATTGATCGATTTTTTTTATTTTTTTTTTATTTTTATTTTTTTTAAATGATTTTCTTTAGTATTTTTTTTATTACAACTATCTAAAATGTATTGAATAAATATGCATATAATTGAGAAGCAAAATTACTATAAGATATTAATTCTTGCTTTCCCTAAAAATGTAAATTAAGTGACTTTATGCTTAAAACAATTTATCTTTTTTTTAATGATTTCATTTTTTTTGTATTTTTGTTTTGTTTTTTTTATTGCAAATATCTAAACAAAAATATTGAATAAATATGCATATAATTGAGAAGCAAAATTACTTAAAAAAAAAAAATAAGTGACTTTATTCTTAAAATTTTTTTTTTTATTATTATTTTCTTATTTAGTGTTTTTGTTTTGTTTTCCATTACAAATATCTAAATATTTTTTTCATGTAATTTATTTTTTACTTTTTTTTTAATGATTTTCTTATTTAGTATTTTTTTCATTACAAATATCTAAAAATTATTAAATAAATATGCATATAATTGAGAAGCAAAAAATGAAGTTTGGAGTTTATGCTTAAAACAAGAAAAATATATTAATTAATTATGAAATTAAGTGACTTTATGCTTAAAGCAATTGATAATTAAAAAAATAATATATATATTTTTTTTTTAATGATTTCATTATTTAGTATTTTTTTTTTTTTTTTTACAACTATCTAAAATGTATTAAATAAATATGCATATAATTGAGAAGCAAAAAATGAAGTGAGTTTATGCTTAAAACAAGAAAAAAGTGAGGTCAGAAAAATCTTGTTTTCCCTCTCAGTTTATTTTTCTCACCCACTGACAGATATTTGTTCTTGTTTTAAGCAACAAACTCACTTCATTTTAATACATTTTCCAGAAAGCAAGTCCTTAATATCTTCAGTCATTTCTCTTCTCCAGTAAATGTGTCTTGATTTAAGGATGTTTAGATATTTGTGCTGGAAAACACAGAAACACTGAGGAAGAACATCATGTTTGCAGTTCTAATGAACCTAAATGAGTTAGAGGAATTAAAGGAACCCTAATAATGCAATTTTTAAATATTCATGGCGTTTGTGTTTGCGTCATGATCAACACAGATGCATATATCACATGGTTGATGGCACTTTTAAGACTATGAAGTATTGCGTATGACTTTTTGAACGATGGCATGCAAACTCTTTTCCTTTAAGCTCTGGAAACAAGTGGGATGAACGGCAAAATGTAATGGCGCCTGAACAGAAGTGTTTCGGAAGTTCCCGTTTCACTGGAGTCACACACCATTTGAGCCGGACAGAAGCCATTTATCAGCAGTAATGACCGTCACACTTGAGCGTTAAATATTTCACATTAACCACATTTAATCAATCCAGAAGCGCTGAGAGCTGTGATTTATAACCAGATGAATGATCTGAAGTGTGTATTGAGGGTGTTTTGTTCTTGAAAAGCTACTAAAAACATTCAGTTGTTGCTCGTGGCTTCGCAAATAACCCAACAGGAAACCAGAAGGCCTCCGATCTTCCAAGAAAGACGGATTATGAAAGGTCAAAAGTGACATTTTCCCTGCACGGTTTGTCAGCAGATGTGTGTGTGTCTGTGTGTGTGTGGGTGTTTGTGCTGGACTCCTGTCACTCCCCCTCAGACACAGGAAACACTGCGACACAATTTCAGGAAGTTTGTTTTGCCTCAGAGGAAGCCAGGAGTCATATCATCATGTATTTTTAGTGCACTTGGACTGAGACGGTCAGTCAGAGCTGAACACACAGAGGTTTGATGTGTTTCTCTGTGGAGTTACACAATTTAAGAAGATGGTTTTGTCTGGCGCTTCTTATTATAGAACCTTCGGAGTTCCATCATGTGATCATTTTATGGACTTAGTTTTAATTGATACATTTTGTTTTAATTTATTTCTTTTATTTTTATTACATTTTATGAATTAAACAGCTTGTAAACATACGTCACATACTTAACATGTTTATTTCATAAATTGAAATAATCCATCAAACATGAAAGTATTATGTAATCATTTAAGACGTTTCTCCTTATGTATAAACTTTTTGGCATAAAAAGTTTGTTTTCTTTGCATAAAGAGTAACATTGAGTCAAGAACCCTAGAGTTCTAAATACAATTCTATTGAATTTTTTTTTTTTTTTCATTTTTTAAATAATTTTTTTCATTAAATTTTTTTTTTTTTTTAATTTGTTGTATATTTTTAAAAACGAAGTTGCAAGAATATACAGTTGTGGTCAGAATTATTGGCACCCCTGGTAAATATGATCAAATATGGCTGTAAAAATAAATCTGCAAGTTTATCCTTTTGATCTTTTATTCAAAAAATTCACAAAAATCTAACCTTTCATTGAAGTAAAAGAATTGAAAGTGGAGGGTAAATCACATTATGAAATAAATGCTTTTCTCCAAAACACGTTGGCCACAATTATTGGCACCCCTAGAATTTTTTATGAGTAAAATATCTCTGAAGTATATTCCCATTAATATTTACATTTTTTAGCACACCAGGGTGACTATGAGCATGAAATTGTCCAGCTATGAGGTCTTGTTCCACAGGAGTATAAATATGAGGAAATACAAAGGCCAAATTCCCTTAATCATCATCACAATGAGTAAAGCCACAGAATATAGTTCTGATGTGCAGCAAAAGATTGTTGAGCTTCACAAAATAAGAAAACAGCTAAAGCATGAAAATCCCCATTTCCACCATCAGGGCAATAATTAAGAAGTTCAATCAACTAAAGATGTTATGAATCTGATGTGTGTGTATATCGTCCTAATGCACGAGAGGAGGAGAGTTTGAGCGGACAAAGACTCTCCAAGATCACAGATGGAGAATCGCAGAGATTAGTTGAGTCTTGGGGTCAGAAAGCCCCAAAAAAAAAAAAATCTAACAACCCCTATAAATCACCACATGTTGTTTGGAGGGATTCAAGAAAAATCCTCCTCGTTCATCAGAAACAAACTCCAGCATATTCAGTTCAGACACGACTGGAGCTTCAGACGGGACCTGGTTCTGTGGTCAGATGACACTATAAAAAGAGCTTTTTGGCAGCAAACACACCAGATGGGATAAAAAGCACCCCATGCCCACGGTTAAATACACCGCTGGATCTTTAATGTTGTGGCCTCTTTTTTTGATGGAGGTCCTGCACTTCTTTTTCAGAGACATGGTATCACGGATTCTAGCAAACACCAGCAGATAAAACATCAAAACCTACTAGAAATCTTATAATGGGCCGTGGTTGGATCTTCCATCAGGACAACGATCCAAAACAAACATCAAAATCAACACACCAAATGTGCCACTGAGCACAAAATGAAGTCCCAGTCCCTGACCTGAACCCTATAGAGAATGAGTGATGAACTGAAGAGAAGAGCTGGGATCTGAAGGATCTGGAGAGATTCTGTATGGAGGAATGATCTCTGATCTCCAAACTCATCAGGAGTTATAGGAGAAGACTCAGAGCGGTTATCTTGGGGAAAGGAGGCTGCAAAAAGTATTTAATAAGAGGGTGCCAATAATTGTGGCCAACGTGTTTTGGAGAAAAGCATTTATTTCATAATGTGATTTACCCCCCACTTTCAATTCTTTTACTTCAATGAAAGGTTAGATTTTTTGTGAATTTTTTTTAATAAAAGATCAAAAGGATAAACATTGCAGATTTATTTTTACAGCCATCTTTGATCATATTTACCAGGGGTGCCAATAATTCTGACCACAACTGTAAATACATATATATATATATACACACACACACACACACACACACACACACACACACACACACACACAGTATTTATTGTTTTATTTTATTTTATTTTATTTTATTTTATTTTATTTTATTTTATTTATTTATATTTTTTTTACACACACTACCATTCAAAAGTTTAGGGTAGTATTGTGAAATATTCCTCCAGTGTAAATCAGCTGTTCTCTATGTGAATATATAGTAAAGTGTAATTTATTCCTGTGATCAAAGCTGAATTTTCTGCATCCCACCCCAAACTTTTGTTTGGTAGTATTCATTTATTTATACTGTTCTTTAGCTCAGAGTGACTGCTTTGTGTGTCTCTCTCTCTCTCTCTCTCTCTCTCTCTCTCTCTCTCTCTCTCTCTCTCTCTCTGTCTCTCTCTGTCTCTCTCTCTCTCTCTCTCTCTCTCTCTGTCTCTCTCTCTCTCTCTCTCTCTCTCTCTCTCTCTCTCTCTCTCTCTCTCTCTCTCTCTCTGTCTCTCTTTCTCTCTCTCTCTCTCTGTCTCTCTCTGTCTCTCTCTGTCTCTCTCTCTCTCTCTCTCTCTCTCTCTCTCTCTCTCTCTCTCTGTCTCTCTCTCTCTGTCTCTGTCTCTCTGTCTCTCTGTCTTTAGGGATCTCAGAAGTAATCTCATTAGCAGAATCTCCCCCCGGTGCGTTTCATGGCCTGACGGCTCTGAAGAGATTGTAAGTATGATTATGATTATGAATGTGCATGAAAACCCAATCAACAAGTTTTCTAGATGCTACAATGTGTCTAGGAACGTTTCTGCATTAGGTTCTATTAGGTTGCATTTTGGTCGATCGGATCACAAGTGGACGACGCTAAACACAGGTGTAAACTGGGTCTAAAACGCTTTTGAGATCAGACACTTTCGACCACTTCCAGAGATAGTGGAAAACGCATTGCTTTCATAGTGTAAACGCTCATGTGGTCAAATGCACACGAACAGCCTCTAAAAGACCGTCTACTCTCCGTCGTTCTTATGTAATTGCATGAGTTTATTTCGCCTATTAGAATGAAAGATCTGAAAAAGCCCATACATTACCCTCCATAGACCCTTCCCTCGAAGAAATCAGGACAGAAGTGGCTGAAAGTGGACAAAAGAGATGAATTAAAACACCTAGGGCTCTATCATACACTCGGTGCAATGTGACGCCAGGAGCGACGCAAGTGTTTTCTGCTAGTTTCAGCTGACGCAGCTCTCATTTTCTCGTTGTTTAAATATCAAATGCACTGGCGCATCTGTTCACCCATGGGCGTCTGGTCTAAACCAGGTGTGTGTTCAGGAGCATTGTTGGAGCGTTGCTATTGTGAGGAACTGAAAACGACTGCGCCATTGACCAACACAAACCTGCTCTAAAGTCAATAGTGCAGTATTTATTGTGTTATTTAAAGGGTGTGTTAGTAATATGAGCCTATAGGCGGTGCACAACGCGTGTACACTCTGATTATTACACACACACTCTGATTATTACACACACACAGCACACACACGTTTTTAAATATTAAAAATAAAAGGATTAAAATGTAAAAGATTATTATTGTGTACATAAAGATAAAAAATGCCTACATGTCATAATGGATCATCATTGCATGTCTCAGAATGACCAGTTTGCAGTAATGACGAGCAAGCAGGCGTCATTGGACAGATCCGTTTCCTCGCTGGAGAAGCGTTCAGTCTTTCCGCTCACATGTGAATAGTGAATCCGCTCATGGTACGAGCGCAGCTGGCTTTTTAAAGGGAAAGGGAGATGAGACTCTGATTGGTTTATTGCACGTTACGCCCAAAACACACCCATGACTCATTACGAGACGAGGGACGACCCTTTTGGATCATGTGCCTGGAACGCCGACCGTTTTTCCTGTTGTTAAACTAGCAAAAGTGGATTTGGACACGCCCTAAGAGCACCTGCGCCGTGAGCTTCAGACCATGAGCTCAGATCACTAAAATAGTGCCCAAGTGTAAACGGAAATGTGTCTTCCTCGTCTACTTGTGATCCGATCGACCAAAACACATCTTAATACCAGGTGTAAACAGAGCCTAAAACTAGAGTCTCTTATCATGTGAGTTTAATTCTTGTTTTTTATTAAAAAATTAAGTGAGTATTTGCTTAAAAATGCCAATGGGGTCAATCTTGTTTCCCCTTTGTATTAAATTTATTTTTCTGACAGTTTCCATCCATGCATTTTTATGCACATTTTAGTATATTGCATAAAAAACTGCATAAAGGAGTGAATAAAAGTGCACATTACTTAAATGACTTTTTTTTATTTGATAAGACATGCTCATAAACTACGATGGAAGCATTTATTCCTGAACGCCTCGAGTCATGTGACTGAATCATTTACTCAGATGATTGGCTAGTAACTGTTAAGTTTGTCCAAGCGCATTGACTCTAAACCGCAAGTCATTTATTGCATTTATTTTGTTTACTTTAACGGGAAATTAATTCGCATAAAAAGGTGTAAAAAATGCACTTTAGTTGGATGATTTTTTTGAAGTTTTTCTGCAGTAAATGTAAATTAAATGTTCTTAGAACGTTTGGCTAACGTTCCTATTAAAAAAGTTACTTTTAAATGTTCTCTGAACGTTCAAAACAACAAAAAAGTTCTAAAAATGTTCTTGGTTATGAGAACGTTAAGGGAACATTCCATTTGATCACTGTGGAATGTTACATTTGAATGTTCTCTGAACATTCCGAAATGTTCAGTTGTAACGTTTTTTAAATGTTGCTACATGTTTCGGAACGTTCAGAGAACATTCAAATGTAACATTCCACAGTGATCAAATGGAATGTTCTCTTAACGTTCTCATAACCAAGAAGAAACATTTTTAACACTTTTTGTTGAGTAGCAACATTTAAAAAACGTTACAACTGAACATGTCAGATAAAAACATTCCATGACTGATGTTTTTTGTGCTAACATTATTAAAACCTGTTTGAACATTACTGGAAGAATGTTTGTTTGAAACTTTAGCTAAAGTTGTGTGAACATTCCCTGTTAGCTGGGATAGTGCGAGTTTTTAAACTTTAGTGTTCTTAAACTGTTACATTTGTGTCAGATCTTTATGTAACACCCGTCAGAATCAGAGCCGGAGCCGGTCTGAAGGTTAACTCCGCTGTGAAGAGGCTTTGACGCACAGATGTGGCAGGAGAAACGGGAGCCGTGTGGACGGGTTAATGTGACACTGATTGGTGGATTTGAGCGTCTGATTGTGGATGTGTGTGTGCCAGGCTGCTGTACGCGTATAATTTAAGCGGCAGGTCTAATTTAAGAGCTCGCAACCGATGATTACAGCACTGAACCGAACCGCTCCCACTGCACCGCAGCAGCGCATGTTTCTCATTACACACACACACACACACACCTGGAGATCCAAACACACACATGGGACACACAATCATTGAGAGTTATTGAATGGAAGGTTTGTTCGTATCGCTGCGGTTGCCAGGCGTTCAGGATCTGCGCCGGTCGTGGGTTTGGAGTAATTGGCGAGTTACTAAGATTAGAGTCCAGCTCCTAAAGCACTTAACCCTTGTTTTCCTCAAGGGTCCCGTCACCTCAATGAACGTCTCTTCTGATGAAACGTGCCTGATGAGAGTAAGCGGCTCGTTTATGGATGCAGAAAGCGCTCGCTCTTTCACTGCTCCAGTGGTTTAATGGAGACTCTGATGTTTCTCACTCATTCAACAGGAGAAATACAAATACAGAATGAGTCAATAGTTCATATAGTCATAATATTCAGACCATTTGGTCTCGGAAGCAGTGCTGTTATTGTTCACTAAAACTTTTATAAAAATATCATTGTTAATTATTAAGCTGAAGTCAAATCCAATATAAATATTAGATGAAACACTTAAACTTAAAAAACTTAAATGAAATTTGAAAAAAATAAATTAATTAAACTTATAAATAAAATAAAATAATATTAAAAAATAATATTTAAAAAATTACAAAAAGCACATGACACAATTACCTAAAGCTTAAATTAAAATTAAAACTGAAATTAAAAAAGAAAAATAAATAAAAATAAAATCAAATAATATGAATATTAAAATAAAATAGTATGCAATACTAAAATAACTAAAATTGATAAGGAATATGTTATTGTTTGCATTTTGATTTCAGACTCATATAAGCTTACTAGAGTGTGTGTGTGTGTCTGTGTGTGTCTGTGTGTGTGCCTCTGTGTGTGTGCATCTGTGTGTGTCTGTGTGTGTGTGTGTCTGTGTCTATGTGTGCGTGTGTGTGTCTATGTGTGCATGTGTGTCTGTGTGTGTGACTGTGTGTGTGCATGTCTTTGTGTGTGTGTGTGTGTGTGTATGTGCGTCTGTGTGTGTGTCCATGTGTGTGTGTCTGTGCATGTGTCTTTGTGTGTGCATGTCTCTGTGTGTGTGCCTCTGTGTGTGTGCATCTGTGTGTGTGTGTGTGTCTATGTGTGCGTGTGTTTGTGTGTGTGTGTCCATGTGTGTGCATGTCTTTGTGTGTGCATGTCTATGTGTGTATGTGCGTGTGTGCGTGTTTGCGTGTGC